>CM039621.1:1587500-1926170 GCA_022457165.1 Juglans mandshurica | reverse complement strand
TGATAAAAAGAACTGATTGAGAAAATATCTTTCTTAGAATGATTCCAATACATCTTGTCTCCAGTACCCCCTGAAATACTTGTGGAGTATAAGGCCGCAAAGAACTCCATTATAGACTCTAACTCCCAATCTTGGATTTGCCCTAATGAAGTTAATATTCCATTGAGGGGAGCCATTTGAAAAGACCAAAAGATCGGCGATCGATGCCTCCTTATCTCTAGCAAAGGCAAAGATAGCAGGGAAGGTATCTCGTAGACAATGGTTGCCACACCATTTATCAAACCAGAAACGAACACGAGAACCATCGCCCACAACAAAATGTTCATGTCCTCGAAAGGTCCCCCAAAGGCTCCAAATATTTTTCCACAACCCCACTCCATGAGTGCCTCGAACCTCATTCGAGCATCATCTGCCCCAAGCTTCCTCGAACTGTGAATCTATAATAGACTTCCATAAGGCCTCCCTTTCGATTTGGTACCTCCACAACCACTTATCCAAAAGATTTTGATTGAATTTCATCAAGTGGCGAATCCCCAACCCTCCCCTAGAAATTGGGGTACAAACTGTTGGCCAATTGACCAGGTGGAATTTGAACTCGTTCCCCAATCCACTCCATAAGAAATCCCTCTGTAACTTCTCAATGCGGTTGGCCACCTTTGTGGGAAGCGGGAACAAAGACAAAAAATAGGTGGATAAATTTGAAAGGGTGCTTTTAATCAAAGTCAACCTACCGCCTTTAGACAAGTATATCCTCTTCCACGCAAGTCAATTTGCGCTCCGCCCTTTTGATCACATCATTCCAAATCCTTTCAGATTTAAAGGAGGCACCCAAAGGTAAGTCAAGATACTTCATAGGAAGCGAAGATATCTTGCATCCCAAGGTAGTAGCTAAAATCTCCACTTCAGGGACAGCCCTCACTGGCACTATTTCAGACTTCGCAAGGTTGATGCTCAAACTTGACACAACAACAAAACAAAGGAGAAGCGCCTTCAAGGCTTTTGAACCTAACCAAGCTGAGCATCATAAAAGATGAGCGTGTCCATTCCCCACCGGAAAGCCATGGAGTAACCCACTTCAGTTTTGGAAACTTGAGCTTTTCATTTATGGAATTTATTAGTAACATCGATTGAGATGCGTTTTGATGGTCAAGTCATTGGGAGTCTAGGGTTAAACCGGTTCCTCATTTGGGTTTTTATTTCATGAGTTATGGTTAATATTGTGACGAGGGGGCAGATCTGTAAGTTTATTTCTGAGTCAAAGTTAGCCTTCTATTGGATTTAATAGGTCTATATTTTACTGGTCACATTAGGAGTTCTAATTTTAGTAGATTGGGAATGAGCGAGGGAATTCTTTAGATTTTTTTTTTGTAAGCTCATACCACTTGGGAATTCTTTATATTGAGTGTACTCAAGAATTAAGAGTCCTAATTAATGGTATATTGAGTGTTTTGAGCATGTTGGCATGAGTGTCCTCTCTCTGCTGGTGTACTGTTACTGTTCGTTTCAATGTTTGGACATCCGTTGAATAGTAACAAAATTCTTTCCATTTCTTTCTCTCAAACTCCAAATGGAACTGTTTCCCATGTACACTAGATTAATTATTATGATTGGTTACATCAGATAAGCTTTTTGCTGTGTCTATTACATATTTTTCTTTGGTTGGAAGCCTCGTATTGAAAGCCCAATAGCTAGCTATGTTCTGAAGGTTTCAAGTTTCAAATATCTAAGCTTTTACTGTTCCTAATTTGTTAGGAGCGAGCAAGGGCAGAAGAAGAACACAAGCGGAATGTAATGGAATATAGGCAATTTTTGGAATCTTGTGACTTTATCAAGGTACTCTTCAGACAATGTCCCCCCCCTCCTTTTCTTTTGCAGGTTATACTATTGCTTATGCATTAACTTCCTGCTTCAGGCAGACAGCCAATGGCGAAAACTTCAAGATCGCTTGGAGGTTGATGAAAGATGTTCACGTCTTGAAAAAATAGATCGCTTGGATATTTTTATGGTAATTTTCTGCCTGTAGTTCTGGAGAGTTTCTACCAGGCATTCAATCTAAATTTAACCTGTTGTGGCAGGAATATACACGTGATTTAGAGAAGGAAGAGGAGGAGCGGAGGAAGATACAGAAGGTGCTCTAATGTTTAGCCTCTTTGTGTTAGCAATTTAACCCACTTTCCTACCCTTCCCGTTATTTTTGGCATATTTCTGATCTATAGTTTTTTTTTTATTTATCAAAATAGGAAGAATTGAGAAAGGTGGAGCGTAAAAACCGTGATGAATTCCGCAAATTGATGGAAGAGCATGTTACTGCTGGCACTCTTACAGCTAAAACCCACTGGCGTGATTATTGCATGAAGGTTACCAGCCTTGTTTCTTATTTATTTCATATCTTTAAATGAGCACGGCATATCTTTTATTATATATATATTTTTTCTTACTTATAAAAAAAAATATATATATATTTTCTAACTCCTTTTCTCCCTCTCTAGGTTAAAGATTTGCCTGCATATACAGAAGTCGCGTCAAACACCTCGGGTTCAACTCCAAAAGAATTATTTCAAGATGTTCTTGAGGAGCTAGAGAAACAAGTAACTAAACTGTACTTAGTCTTTGTTGTTCTCGTGACTTTCAGCTTTTGTCACAATTCTCTAGGAGGACAAACGTTTTTGGGACTGAGAGACTATTTTGATTAAATCTCCCCGGCTTCAACTTGTTTCCTTCCCAAGCTTACTGGTTTATTGATTGAAAGGAGAAACTGGAACTATGGTGTGGTGGTAAAGTGGTAAATGAATTAAATAGAGTTGGTAAAATGTCATGGTTATGTAGCTGGTTTTCAGAGTTAATAACATTGTGGCATCCAATTCTTAGCTTTATTGCACAGTTATTGTATACATCCTGTGTTGATGGTAAATGGTGCATATTAATAGATTGTTACTCATCACTAAGATTTATTTATTTATTTACAGTATCATGAGGACAAAACTCGAATAAAAGATGCAGTGAAACTGGGAAAGGTATGATGTATCATTTTGTTGTTGTTTATAGGTGATATTTTATTAGGTAAATAATACTCAGTTAATCTTCAGATCCTGCTGTCATCTACATGGGTACTTGAAGACTTCAAGTCAGCTATTTCAAAGGATTTTTCTCCACCAATATCAGATGTCAACTTAAAGGTATGAATTTCACTCTCAATTGTTGATTATTCTTTATATTGTATGGTTGCCTGCTTCCAACAAAAGAATTTTCTCCTCTAGTAGCGCATATCATGTTCCTTTTGTATTATTAGAATGCTTGGTTGCTCAAAACTCCCATATGGATGCATATACTTTTGAATTATCTTTGTTAGGACAACATTAACCGATTATTTTGGTATCATTGTCCTTGGAGCATCTTTTGCTTGCTAAAAATGATTTGCCACCTCCTTCCCCCATTATATTGGGTCAAAGAGTGAGTTATGGGCTCAAGACATATTTGATGTGTATTTTATAACTTTGTTAGAGCAAAACTTTTTTTATTGAAACTAGGCTGTCAATTTTTGACACGACTTGGGAACCTAATGCATAATAATAGGATTATTAGGGTTGGGCATAATCAGGATTGAGTCAATTTGTGTCAGGTCAACCCATGTGTGACTAGCCCTCCTCCCCCCAAAAAGGGTCATCCGGTCAACCCATGATCCAAATCATACTCAGTACATGCATTTCTTCTCACTTTTTTCGGATAGAGTAATGTATACATAGAGCAATTGTATTTATGAATTACATGCACAAATGGGTTACTGCTTGAGCCGTGGTGCAGTCCAAGATTACATCAATGATGGAAAAGGGCTAGATTACAATAACCATAAGGAAAACTTAGAAGGATGGGCATAAATGACACCATAACTGATCCTACGCCTGAGCATCAGGTTACTACAACCGGTGTCTTTCTGTTCAATTTTTAAATATGAGGCGAAGAATTCTTGAAGAATTGGATTAGAGGTTATGGAGGTATAATAAGGAGACAGAAGCCCTGTGGAAGCTGGTGATTGATTGTAAATATGGAAACATGTGGGGGGGCTGGTGTACTGAAGAGGTGTACAGGGCTAGAGGTGTGGGAGTTTGGAAACACATTAGGAAGGGGTGGGGGGATTTTAGTAGCCATTCTAAATTGGTGTTGGGGAGGGGTTCTCGCATTAAGTTTTGGAGGGACATATGGTGTGGGAATGAGGCCCTAAAGGATACCTTTCCCGCTCTTTTTCAGTTGGCATGCAACCAGGAAGCTTCAATAGAGGACCTTATGCTTCTAACAGGGGACTAAGTGCAATGGAACGTCACATTTAGTAGAGCGGCGCAAGACTGGGAAGTGGACATTTTTGAGGCTTTTTCAGCCTTCTTTATTCTGTGAAGCCGAATAGATAGCAAGTCGATAGGATGTGGTGGAATCCCGAGGGTAAGGACATTTTCTCAGTTCGATCCTTTTGTAAGTCCCTTTCCCAAGTTGCCAACATCCCGTTCCCATGGAGGAGAATCTGGAGAAATAAGGCGCTTCCAAAAGCGATCTTCTTTATTTGGACAGCAGCGTTGGGGAAGATTTTGACTACCGACAATCTGAGGAAGCGCCGATTAGTTATACAAGGCTGGTGTTGCATGTGCAAGAGATTTGGTGAGACAGTGGAACAACTCTTGCTACATTGTGAGACTACTAGAGCCTTGTGGGTTGAAGTCTTTAGCCGGATAGAGTTGGCCTTTGTTATGCATGCAACGGTGGTAGATCTATTGGCCAGTTGGACACTTCCGAGAGGAGTTCAACAAAACAAGGCGGTGTGGAATATGATCTCGATATGTATTATGTGGTGTATATGGTAAGAGCACAATGATCGGACTTTCGAAAACAAAAAGCGGTCTCCGTAGGAACTTAGAACATTATTTTTCCATACTTTATTTCTATGGGCCATTGCTTTAGATTTTAATGGCCTGAATTTTCACGACTTTCTAGTTTCCCTCACTTCGACCTAGATAGGTCTTATTTCTTGTATACCATCTTGTGTACTTGGGCTTTGCCTATCTCTATTACCATATCTTTGATATCTTTGATTACTTATAAAAATAAAAATAAAAAAGAACTGGATTAGAGGCAAGAACTTGCTACGAAGAAAGCCCCGAGGAAATTTCCTAAAATGAACTATAAATATTTGAAAAAGTCGAAAATTGAGAACGGGAAACATTCCACCTTGTATTTACCACATCCATGTTTTTCTGGTTCAATTTCAAGTGGCTAGGTTCCAGAATTGCATCCATTGATCTCTTAAAGGCCAGTTTTCTTTAAGGCAGTACTCCCAAGTTTTTTATGAAGATTTCTTGTTTAATGCCTAGAGTTTGCCTAAAGTTTAGCTCAACATTCCTTAGCTGTGGTATGACTCGAAAGGACACCCAGTCATTACATGCATGGCCTTGCTGATGCCTTTATATATCTATTATAATCTGGAATTCATATAAGATGCCATAATACCTGTATATATTTCTTATTGTTGGGCTTGTAGTAACTAAAATTATAGAGGCCTACCTTTACACAAGTACGGGGTTGCTCTGGTAAAAGACATGTTGTGTTGCATTCATTCTTCTTTAGCCTCAGAAAGTTTAGGATTTTTTTTAAACTATGGTGAGTTCTCTTCTGATATGAAGCAGTCATGTTGCAGTAAAATAATTGAGCTGGCAAAGGCTTGTTTTCATCTGATAAGCAAATAGATATTTCCTCTACCTATTCTTTCAAAAATTCCTTGTTGCTTGCAGTATGCACATTATCATTGTTTCTTATGCCCTATAACAAGCCGACATAACGCTCTACTACAATGCAGCTGATATTTGATGAGTTACTAGAACGAGTTAGGGAGAAGGAAGAGAAAGAAGCTAAAAAGCGTAAACGCCTTGCTGATGACTTCTTTCATTTACTTAGTTCAATAAAGGTATAGCATGATCTGCAGCAATTAATGGATGCACTCATTTTGTAATGGTTGGGTAGCCAAGGGATTAGTCCATTTATCCGATCATCTACTTTGTTGTAGGAAATAACTGCATCTTCAAAGTGGGAGGACTGCAAACAACTGTTTGCAGATAGTCGAGAATTCAGGTATTGTTTATTAGTAATTGGAAAAAGGGTACTTTCTCTTAAACTCTTTTTGTATTGTCATTTTGGTTAAAAGACTGATGATCCACACCTAAATATCTGCCGATACAAATCTTGGGGAGAGTTCTTTCTGTTTAGCACTTGTACAGTGTCGCACCATGAACAATTGTTAAAAAGCATATACATATCTTCACTTTTGGATTGCTGAGGATATACTCATTTATGTTTTATTATTTATTTTTTCTTTTGGGGGTGGGGAGAAGCTATGAAGGATATGCTGATACATAGAAGAAAGTCATTGTGTTATTTTAGTGTCCTATGAGGAATGATGCATTCATGTCCATAAACACCTGGTTATGTTGTTCATTAAACGGGGAGTATGTTATTATATTAGAAAAGAAGAAAATAAATGACCAAAAAATCATACCCAAGCTCGCATGGACCTTGAGGTTCAATTTTATTACCTATTCCTGATGTGTTGGTTTAACCCTCTTTTTAGACTTCTCTGAACTTTCACATTCATGCTTGATGAATTGTTGGTTGTGTAGTTCCATTGGAGAAGAAAGCCTTTGCAGGGAGATATTTGAGCAATATATATCACAACTAAAGGAACAGGCAAAAGAACACGAGCGAAAACGGAAAGAGGAAAAGGTATTTAACTGGTACCAATTCGCACACCATGAACCATGGTGTGATCATTAAGATTCTGATATTGACAGCATTTGAAAATGGACCTTTGTCAAACTCTGCATTATGTTAACATCAGAGTATTATTATGTTCACTTATTTTTTGCATGACAGTATGTGGCCGTTTTTTTTCCTCTTCTACTATGGTTTGGAATATACCATTCCTGCTAATGATGTGTGTTTGTATTTCTGAAGCTATGGAAGAATTTGCCATGCCACCCTAACTTTACTAGAAATGTTCATTTCGTTGTGCAAACCAAGTTTTATTTAGGCTTCAACTTTACTATGAACTGTTGTTTGGAAGTCTTATGAGTGCACATAAAACCTAAACTTCAGCAACTTCCATCTATTGCACCATTCACTTGTAAAAAAGCTCAGGAAATTTGAGCTTACTTTCCATATATGTTGCAATTCATATGGCAAAAGCTCATATATGGAGCTATCAGTTCCTGATTATTTATATTCTGTAGGCAAAGAAGGAAAAAGAGAGAGAGGAAAAAGAGAAGAGAAAAGTCAAGCAGAGAAGAGAAAAAGAGGAAGGACGTGAACGAGAAAAAGATGAAGAAGACAATATCAAGAAACAAAGGAAGCGGCATCAAAGTTCTGAGGATATTGTAGATGAAAATGAGAAAGACCGGTCCAGGAAGTCCCATGGGTCCAGTGACCACAAGAAATCGAGACGGGTGAGTTGATATTTGCTTTGTTATGTTTGGAGATGGCCTTGCTGTTTCTCTGTTTCGTTTGGTTTCTTACTTTGTAATCTATGTAGCTCTTTTAACTTTTTTTTTTTTGTTGAGAAATGGTGCAGCACGCATCTGCTCCTGAATCAGATGATGAGAGCAGGCATAAACGACATAAGAGAGACCACCGGAATGGTTCTCGTAGATATGGGGATCATGAGGAACTTGAAGATGGGGAATTTGGTGAGGATAGGCAAAGTTGGTAGATTCTTAATCCTCCAAATCACTAATTTTTTCCCCTACTTTTGATATATTTTTATCATTTGCAAGATAATTATTTTCCAAATTAGCCTTGATTACCTTTGCAATGTATTGCTATCAGTGTAAATATTGTGTTTTAGCTTAATCAGCCACATCTTTATCTAATAGTGAATTTGGGATCTTTGAACTAATTTAAGTAGCGGCAAGTCCTACAACATTTATAACATTTAAATGCCAATTAAAAAGCTCAAAGTCTGAGCTTTTGTACAATGACTGATAATTGTTTGGAACTCTACTGATTTGAGCATCTTAGTGATCATATTTGAAGTTCAAGTTTCTCTGGACCATGAAGCTCAAAATTCAACCTTATTTACTATTAGCAGGCAATTAATTCCTCTTGCAAAATGTGTATATTTTTAAAATAGTTATGAAATAGTCATTTTGTGTTTATCTAGTCCATGCAAACATGTTAGCAAATTGACATGCTGGACATATATCCTAAATAGTAATAGCCCGGCATCTGCTTTGGTTAAATAGGACCCACTGAAGCATCGCACATCTTCCTTGGTTTGAATTCTGCATTACATTCAAAATATATAACAGTCGAGATATAACCCAGAAGTATCTTCCTCAACCCAAAAATTAGCTTAAATCCATGGCCCAGCAATTTAGGCAAGCTGTAACGGTTTGGGTTGCTACTTTTTCCTACTCTTATCTTAAAGGTTGGAAATATACAGCTCTATCTGGCTGCATATTGTTGTCATAATTAAAACTCTTGAGCGGTATGGCATTTAGGACAAAAATCGTGGAGAGTATAAAACTTTTTTGCTCAAAGGGTTTACGAAAAAAAATTTGTTCTAGTCAAGGATGACGAGCAGAACTTAATGGCTATAAAGGTAAGGAAATGTCTTTTTCTAGATGTTGAATGCCAATTTTATTGCTTTCTATCGTTTGGCTAATTGCCTCTCACACCACAAAGATATGTATTATAGTGAAGACACGCAAGTGCTGATGTCTGCTCACCCATATGGGGAGATAGACCCCAAAATAAATGGAGCAACAACGACCTTTGTCGTTGAATATCATCCTCTCTGCACAAAAACACTGTCGTTGGAGGTGAGGAAAGGGCATGTTCCTCCACTTCAAAAATATTGGGGGAGATTTATATTTAAATATGGTATGGACCACTTCCATTAACTAGCCAGCACAAGCCTGTCTTATCGGGCAGCCAAATCATGTTTTTAGGTATGTATCCCCATAACATTCCCCGAGCAAACATGCCTAATATCATTTGAAATTGAAGTGTGAGAGTCTTACTTTCTTACCTAATTATATACGAATTGTAGCAAAAGAACACGTGTTCGAATTTCCACTCATTAACAAAAATATAAGAATGTGACCAAAGAATAGAAGAATCTTCTTTCATTTCCCATTTAATTTTCAAGCTTCAGATTCTTACTTTTCTCATCCGACTTTTGAGCTACCAACCTCCCACCACCAACCATTATTTAATGCACACCATGAAGAAACATCAACGCTACATATATGTTCTTTCATTACTTGGAGCTGCTAATGCTGGCCCTTTCACTCCTTCATCATCAGTCATAAAAATGAAAAATAAAAACTAAGGGGGACCAATACCACATCCAGGCCGGAATTCCACTCTCTCCAACACATAACTGCTCCGCGCCATGCCAAAGCAAAGGTTACGACTTACAATACCTCCTTTTTCCCTTATGGGATAGCTCAAAATTGCCATGATTATGCATTACATTACTCTGTTTCCTGAATCTGATGCACCTCGTGATTGCTTGTCAAATTACTTCAAAAGTGTCAAGCTCATGAGTAATTTTAATGCAAATAAAGTCTACTTCCATACCAGTCCGATCATAGCTGACATCTGTTATTTATTATAAGCAATTGGTATTTAAAAGTAGTATCAAGACAAGTTGACAGATTGCAATTAAACTGATCAATTTCTAAGGGTCTTCTAATTTGGTTGGAATGACTAGGTTGAAGAGACAGGTGAGAGGGATGATTTCCCATGATGTCGGCTATTACATGCCCACTTTCTCTCTAGAGGATCACAGTATGAAAGTGAAAACCTCTCCTCGAAAGTAAACCTATTCTCCTGGTAATAATAAAAAAATTCATATCCAAATTCGGTTGCTACTTGCTAGGTATGAACAAAACCTGTATGAATCTGGCTAAATCGATTACAATAAAAACCAAGGATTATACGTATCATGGGTATGGTCAACTCCTCAGTTGTTATGTTTGCATGTGAACGCACTACTAAAGAAGCTAGAAGTTCGGGCAGAGGATCAAACAGATACAAGTTGACAATGCCAAAAGAGGTGTACATTCCAAGCAGGACCCCTTGCTTTAAAATTCCTTTGTTTCAGGAGCCTTAATTTGAAAAATTATCCTTTAATCCAAATTATGCTTATTCTTCAACAATACAGAGAGTGAACGCAATTCCATAAAGGTTTGCATGGTTGGAATCTATTAGGAACTGGTCTTAGCTAGTTTTCAGTTGGGTTGACCAGATTTTTATTATTTATATTCTATTAAGATTTTTTCTTCATCCGGTTTGGATGTTGAATTGAGTTGAGATCATTTGAGTTCTTAATGAATAGTAATAAGTTGATAGGTGGAGTGGGTTTTGTGGGGCCCACTTAAGATGAGTTTAGATGCGTTTGAATGTTAAAATGGGTTTAGGTAAAATATTTTCCATATATTTACGATAAGTTAAAAAAGGTTGTGGATCCCACATGTAAAGAGATGTTGAGTTGAAAATGTTGTGGGTTTCATGTATAAAGAAGTTTTGAATTGAGATGAATTTAATAATTTAAGAGTTAAGTATTTAGATATTAGATTGAACTTAAAATTAGACTGAATTGAATTAAATCAAATCTAATCTCAGTTCAGCTCAAATTCTATACGGGCCTTTAAAACTTTTTTATTTATCGTTTGAAGTTCAATTTAAAATAATAATTAATTTAGAAATGCAAAATGATTTTTCTTGGTTTTACAAATTTCAACGGGGTCAGTCAGCTCCGCTCGAGTGCAGTCCAATGCTCTTGATGTTCCCTTTTTGGTTTGTCTATTACTTTTATAATAATATCCGTACATTTTTCGTCAAGTAAAAAATATTGATTCGTAATTCCAGATCTGCCCCTCATTCCTCTCGGTCTCTATAAATTTCTCCCCCCAACAGACACTGCTCTGTGTCTCGTGTTGTCTCGGCAGTTCTAGAGAGAGCAAGAAAGAAGATGTCGTCCAAGGTCAGCACCCTTTGCGTGGTAGCAGCCCTCCTCCTCTTCTACACACTAACCTACGCCACTGCCAGGCCAGAGCCCACATTTGCAGACATCCTTCCATTGAAAACTCAGCATAGGGTACGCAAATTTCCTCAAATCATATCATTTTTGTTTTCTTTTTAACTTGGCAGCTTTTAGATGAAAATTTATGGGTTTTGCTTAATATGCTTCTTTGACATTTTATTTTTATTTTTTATTTTTTTTTCTGAAGGATGCTGAACTAGGGAAAGTTGAGGTGGAGGAAATTTGTGAAGGAGCTGGGGAAGAAGAGTGTTTAGAGAGAAGAACACTAGCGGCTCACATCGATTATATCTACACCCAGAAGCATAAGCCTTGAAATTTCTCATACAGTAGTAATCTTGTCATTTCTGGGTTATTTGTTTTTGTATTCCTCATACAAGAAGAGTGTTTTTGTATTCCTTTCTTGTAGGAAAGAGTCTGTATTGATAGACAGATTATCTAGTTCTTCCATTATATTCCAGTGCAGAGTTTGTATACTTGGTGGAGATTTCTCTTTCTGATCCTTTTCTGAAGGACCTCGTGGTTATAAACACTGCAATTTGATCAAATTAATTAAATTGTCTTACTTCCGTAATATCAAGTTCTATGAAAATCAAGCATCGTGTTTTAGATGGCATTTCCAGAAACAAAAATTAAGATTTAGCAAAAAAGACAGATGCAGGTAATGATCAAGCAACACTCCTCTGTTTTTCCTTTTTCACCATACATCATTTGGTCGACATCGTATCGTAAAAGTGAGAACACTTCTGATCTAGAACAATAATTTGGCATGATGTCCTCCCATCGTCTAAATCAGAATCTTTTGACTTACCCCGTGATTATCATGTTCATATTTCCAGATTATTCGTCTCTTATCCTGTCATTATTTGCGGACTTTTATGTTCATTTAATTATAGAACATGCTCCATCAAAAAAAAAAAAAAAAAATTATAGAACATACAGATATGATTTACGCATGCCCAATGAAGGACTTCCATTGAATCACAGAGTCCGACCAACTTACCTACCATTTATAAGGACTACGTAACCAAGATTTCGATTAGCATTAGAAATAAATGAATCTCAGGAAAGGAACATGTGGCACGTACGTGCACGCATACCATGGATGAGTCTCAGAAGAGTGTTGTAGAAAAACAGATGAACTCCGATATTAATTTGTTGCGGCAGCGTATACCTGCAGGCATCTTATAGGTACATGGGAGTATCACTATCTTATCCGAAGCCTTCACTTTAATTATTATTGCCATTAAAATCTTTAACAGCAATGCCTACGTACGTACGTATAAAGCTTCCTACAAAACAATCCATTGTTCTCTTTCTCCCAATGGAATTTTCAACGTATGAATCATTTCATCTCCTTATACTTCACCCCTTTAACCAGTGAATACTAAGGATCTTAATATTTTTTGTACGTAACATTTTCTGGTGCAAGATATTGATACCAATTGAAATTACTATGTGGCCAAATTCAACAATCTGAGCACGGAAGATTAGTACGTACATATTATAATAAGATAAATGTTTTAGTCACATAGATATCTCATAAAAATAAATCCATAAACTGATGTGACTTTATATAATACGTTACAATATATATATATATATATATATATATATATATATAAGTTTTGCGGCACAAGCAAAAACAAAATTTAACTGCATCTTCATATATATAAACTAGTCTATGTTTATAATATTGTCAAACCTAATCGAGATTGACTTTTCTGATCTCTTCTTGTTTTCTTAATTTCTTTAGCTACCTAATCCTTCGATGCAGTTTTTTCTTCTGTAATTTCAATGCATGTCCGCACGGAGCAGGAGGTTGGGCCTAAAACAACAGACTTGCATTATTGTGTGCAGCATCATTAATTTCATCTACTTGGGTTTTGCAAAATATTCGTAGTAAATGGCCAAGCTTCTATCATTAAATATAGGAAATGAAAGCAGTGTTACAGGCAAGATTGCAGTGATCAGTGTCCTGCTTTTCGATGGTGTCATCAAAATATGAATGTATGATCAGCCATGTGCCTTGAGCTTTGCGCAATACATTATTATTGATAATATCAGCAGGTAAACAGTACAAAATGAACTTCCTAATGCGCGCACACTGGCGAAAAAAACACTGTTTTTGGATATGTGGTCGAATTGTGCATATGTAATTCATTTTTTGGCCCCTTGTCGAAAGAGTGTGCCAACCATGACAACGAAAGGCTTCTCTAATGCCAGCCATACCCATAGATTTATGCACTAAAGCACCACATCCACAAAATGTTGTATGGTCACTAATTAAGCACCATTCTCAATCACCAACTTGACGCTGATCTTTCTTTCTCACAACTGTTTAGTCATATATATATATATATATATATATATATATAAATTATGTCAATCACCTAACATTTCAATGAGTAGATAGATTTTTTGTATGACCCATTGTAAGAATGCTCCTAGTCGACATGGTCAATAATAGCAAACCATGAATCATTCTCTCTAGAAACAAACAAGTATGCAACAGCTACCATATTAAATGGCACTTGGCAAAAAAGGAGAGGCAAATGGTTACAGAGATATTGAATGTTATTTGTTTGGTTTGGCGGCATCTCGAATAGTATATCAGCAGGGGTACTTCCTATATCTCCATGATTATGACACCATGATATCTGACAATGACGAATGGTGGTTGTCTCTTTGGCTGACCATGTAATAATATATATATATATATATTGTGGCAAGCAGTTTTGTTTGGTTAATTATTATATGGCTGCAGAATTTCTTCCTGGATTGGTTTGACATTTCATGATTTCATGCCGTACGCAATTAAGTGTTTTTTTACAAGTGTTAATAAATTAATCTGCAAAAAGTTTGGGCCACTTTGATTTGAGAAGCCATTTCATTTCTTTCCTAATCCAGAATGTGACCGTTGATAACCAAATAAGGCCCATCCTAAAACAACGAGCCGTACGGATCGCAGGCCAAGCTTGTCGCCATTACTCCATGGGCTCCCGCCATTATAATGATCCACTGCACCACACAACGAGCTTTGAATCTTGAAGGTTGACTTGATAGAAAGCTTAATTGGTAAGTTGAAAAATATGTACGTAGGAGTAATACGTGCTCAACAAGAACAACCCAAAGAAAACAAAAGTTCACGAGGCATGCAAACAATTAGAAGAGTAATCTGCTTTATCATCACGTATTTTTTGGCTCTGTTTTGGTCAATATCCACGTTAGAAGTCCAGAAAGTGGACGCGAGAAAAAAGCAAGTGTTTTAGCTTGAGTTTTCTGTCTGATTCCAGGCACTGCAAATGAAATTGTATGCCTAAATCAATGAAAAAGAAATTTGAGGATCGGGAAGAAGGAAACAACAACAAAAAGGGCAAAAAAAAAAAAAAAAAAAAAAAAAAAAGGAAAAATGAATGGCATATTGCCGCCGTGTGGGCTCTACACGGTTTTAGTAAAGGCCTCAAGAACCCTCATTGCCATCAAGTGTACAACGTCAACAAAAAAAGTGACTTTGACGGACAGACGATGAATCGTTGCATACGTCCTAGCTATATGGCGTTGACTGCTCAAAGGGTGAAAACTTACAAGTACAAACATATATAATTGTGTTTTGTGATGGTGTCCAACACTATCATACATAGAGTGAAAAGAAAGCTCTCGGAGATAGGTGTCCAGCTAGGTCCTTCTGGACACCCCAAACAAAAGGCGAAAACATAATCACAACTCTTGTAAGTTGTTTTTTTGCTTTGTTTTCTCATCATGTGGTTTTGCTTTATTGCTGATTTGGTATTTTACACATGATTTGTCTAGCTTTTGGGGCTTGGTCGGGGGAGGTTGGATTGGGTTCCGCCTATTTTATGCATATCAATCTAAAATATCAATTATTTTGTTTTGGAGTTGCAGATATTATTCATCTTGTGAAACTATGACGCCCCTTGGAACAGAGCAGTCCCATCCCATTTGGTCAATCTCTCAGTTATAGAGTTGCTTTTTCTGTTTTTCCAGTATTGGATTCCAGGGTCTAATTGCATGCAGAGACAAGAGTTCAGGGTGGGCTTGCATGTTTGAGAATGAAACAAAGAGAGAGATCATTTCATACCAATGGAAGAATCTTATTAGAGAATCTCATTACTTCTAGTAATGGAAAATGCATTTCTATTCGCTATTTCTCTGCTGACGAGCTCATCAGAGCAATATACAACTTCGATCCACGTCACATTGTACAAAATTGTCCATTACCTCTGTAATATGGGATTAGAGTTGACAAGCTCGATGATCTTAAGCTCAGTTATGTCATGTATAAGGGCTCTTTAACTGATCGCCCAGTTATCATAAAAAAGTTCATGAGGGTGGTGAGGGAGAATGAAGTTAGGTCCAGTGCTATCCGTGACATTTATCATCACAACCCAGATGAGCAGTCACAAGAATGTTTTAAAGCTCTTAGGCTGCTGTTTAGAGTTTCCTGTACCAGTTCTCGTTCATGAATTTGCAAAAAATGGTGCTCTCAACGATCAAGGAGGTTTTGGGGATAATGAAATCCTGTCATGGAAAACTAGGCTGCGGATTGCCAAGAAGCTTGCTAATGCAATAACATATCTTCATACTGCTCTTTGCAGGTCAGTCATTCATAGGGATATAAGACCCAGCTGCGTTTTTTGGACCATAACTTGGTTCCCAAGTTCTGCAACTTCTCACTGATCTCCATGACAATCCCTCAGCAATCTCATGCAGTCATGCAAATGAAGACTTCAAAGGAACTTTTGGGCACTCTGACCCTGCCTACTTGGTGTCTGGCTCCTTTTCAGAGAAAAGTGACGTCTATTGCTTAGGTATGCTTTTGCTTCTGCTTAGGTGTACCTCTGGCACCAACATATCCCTCATTAGTTCAGTATGTGAAAGCTTGTGTCAGTAATGATCTGCTAACCGAAATTGTGGATCCTAAAATTTGTAGGGAGGGAGGGTAAGAAGATGGGCAAACACGCCAAGTGAAAGCTTTCTTGGCATTAGCGTTGGCATGCACCCAAGAGAAGGGTGAAGAAAGGCTAGATATGATTGATGTGGCAAAAAAACTCACCCGGATTCAGAAGTCCATCTGATCTTCCCTTTGTTTGGCTCCCTTCAAAGTTTAACAACAACATGCTTGCCACCAGTTTCTTAGTGTAACAGTACTTGTCTCTCGTACTGATCTTCAAGTATTAAAGAAAAAATAAGATGTTTTAGACTGCTTTGTATATCAACCTCATGATGTTTTGCTGATTGGAATAACAAGCACCACGTTCGTAAAAATGGCCAAAAGAAACGAAGCATTGAAAATTAGGTCAAAACCAAGCTCATTTAGCTTGTTGAGTGAATAAATGCAATTTGCATGACCCAATTTCGAAATTAAAGTTAAAACTAATGAAAAATTCTACTCATAGTCACTATTCACTCTCACACTCTACACTTATACGGTGTGAGGTGTGAGATAGTGGATAATGGCTGATGAGAAATTATTTTTAAACTAATAGGCCCAACAAAACTAGCTTTTACTAAGTACATTGGACCACTCTAATCTTTTTCCTAATTAAACGACTAGGCGTTTTAAGGTGTCAAATTGGGTAACAACTAACAACGGCAGAGAATTGCGCAAATTTTCAAGTACGTCCGAATGGGAGGATTCCGTTGGATTCCGTGCGCTTCCTCCAAACCAGTTCTGCAGTCTAGGAGTTGGATTCCGTTGCAAATGCAAACCCTAGCAACACTACGGCCTCGTTTTGCAGGGCCCTTGAACCGTTCGTTGCTCAAGACCTTGAGCCTCCGAGCACTCTCGTCTTCTTCCTCAGATTACGCCAGCCAGTCTCTTGGTGGCCTCCCTCGCTTCTTCTCCGAAGTGCTCCCTCCTTCCAAGGCACTCTCTCTCTCTCTCTCTCTCAAACAAGCATGGGCATAACAACGTATTTGTTTGATGAGAAATCAAGGAAAAGAAAGTGCAAAATCCGTCAGTGATTTGTCTTTTTGCCTTTGTTTAGTCTTAGCGGCAAAGTAGAAGTATTCCCCACGGGGTTTTTGTGCGGATTCACTGTTAGTTTTTCATCAGGCCTGGCTCATTCAACAACTTCAATTTGTTGAATTTGAGTAGTATCTGTCTGTAAGTTAATGGATCAGATTAATTTTTGAAAATACGTTCTTGATGGGTGCAGCTGTCATGCTTTGAAATCGATTTACATTGTCCTCGTTTGGTGATAATCGATATTGGAATGGAATATGTATCGAGTGAAGACTAACGTCTGTTTGATAGAAGGGATTGACCGCGGAGATGTGGATTTGAGAAAATAGTTTTTGACTTTAATGGTTGAGGAAGGGGTGGCATGGGATGTCGGGTTAGATTTGGGACAAGCTTGATTTTGGGTTCGGTGCTGTTTCTTTGATAGGATTTTTTACAAAGTCTTAACTTTGGAAGATTCAGGAATTTTATTGGCTGATTGAGTCGATAATAGTCACTGGCAGACTCACTGTTGTTCTTGCGTTCTAGTTATTATTATTATCATTTTTTTAAGTAATCTTATCATTATTATTTATAACCCGAAATTCTGTTGGCATTCCTTTATCTAAGTATCGGCATGATATAGGGGGTTAGCATTAAGACGGTCTATTTAGACTTCTCTGAAATGTAATGTGACACTTTCAATGCTGAAGCCTGAAACTTCAAGCGAAATTTGAACTTAAAGAGTTATGTGATTGGAGTATGGAGACAGTGTCATAGTTTTTTCTTTTCGTAATGTTGCAGGGTGGCATTGTTCATATACAAGGTGACGAGTTCTGGCACATGTCTAAAGTTTTGAGGTTGAGCACAAACGACAGGTACCTTAATCGTCATACCTTTTGAGTTTTACCTTACCCAGACATTTACATTTATTAACGACATGTCTTTATTTAATTTTTTCCCTATTATTTATACGATTTCAAAGTCCTAATAGCAATTGTGAAAACGGAAACTGCAACTAGTGCCTAGATATTTGCAGTTTTGAGTTCAGTTTTGGCCTTCCTAGAATGAACTTGTTCTTTTTTGGTCATTTGAATCAATTGAAAATGGAGCCAAAGAAAAAAAACACAGTAGATACCATAAAATTGTTTGTGTTAGATGAAAATGTTTATGTTTGTCCAAATAATGACATGCAAGGGTAGAGCTTTTCAACGGGAAGGGAGGCTTGATAGGAGGGTGTATACAGAGGATTGACCGTTGTGGATTGGATTTTGTGGCTTTGGAAGATCCCAAATTAGTTCCTACCCCGGGGGCATATTGGCATGTGTTTGCAGCTTTTGGTAAGTCTTTATGATTTTCATTAGGATTGCGTCATAAAATTGGCTACAATATTTTGACACGTTTAACGCTGCTATTGCTCAGGTACTCTAAAGGGTGGTCGAGCTGACTGGCTTGTTGAGAAATGCACTGTATGTCCTATTGCATTGATGAGTATTCTCCTTTTAGAAACTGGCACTTATTTGTGGCTGCTGATTTTATTCCTTTTCAACTGTGTTAGGAGCTGGGGGCTAGTAGTGTCACCCCCCTGTTGACGGAACGTTCTTCTTCAATTTCAGAGAATAGAGTGGATAGATTGCACCGTGTCATTTTAGCAGCAACTAAACAATGTGAATAATTTGTTGTAGCTATTTTCTCGACTTACATTCATGGTGAAATTTGAAATATCTTTTCCTGCTAAAATTTGCTTTTGGCTGATGAGGTTTTGAACATTTAGAAAGATTTGTGATTGAAAGGCTGCCTGAGACTTGTTTACTTTTCTTTTAATTTATACCCATTATTACATATTTATAGGTCAACGGCTGCATGAAATGATTCTGAACCCTCCAATGAAAATTGATGGCCTTCTGCCTCTTGTGAGTAATTCTTCTCTGCTTCCTTGTTCATTTAAATGTTGGGTAACTATCTTGGCTATAAACATGAAAAAGAACTACAGTGGAGGCATGGTCACTGTGGCTGATGTAGAAATTTTCTTCTCTGTGAAGCTATGAAAAATGATTGTTTATGTGGTTTAAGCATTTAGACTCTATTCCTTGTTGTTTACTTGTAAATGTTTTTGATAAGTAGTTTACTTGCAAATGTTAGATGGGTTTTCCTGTAGTTGGAGGTATTGTAGCTCTTGTGATACCATTTTATCAGTTACGTGTGGTTCCCATTAATGTATAAAGGACTCTTTTAAGATGTTTGGACCTTCTCTCTCTCTTTTTCTCTCTCTCTCTCTGCTAGTTTGTTTGTAATGAAGACATTGTTTGTTGTATCCTGCAGATTGCTCAGTCGAAGGTTTGCTTTGTTGCTGTAGCAGAGGCTACTCCTGTTGTTAGTGCATTGTCTTTATCAGGAAAAGAGTGTAGTGGGCTGATTATAGTTGGACCAGAAGGGGGTTAGTATGCATTATAAATTAGCCCTATCTATTTATTGCCAAATTTTCCCATCTATCCACCAACTCCTTTAACTTAGTTATCACAGATAGCAATCAAGTAAATCAACTAAACGTGGTTGGAAATCATGCACAAAGCAGTTCTATCCTTTTCTAGGTAGTAATGCATAATTTCTTTGCACTAGTGAAATGAAATATTCAATGTCTGAAATTCTGCTCATAGGCTTTACCTCTAGCTCTAAGTACCTAAATATGGAAATGATTAGTTGTTATTAATCCTGGATCCCCGGTTCATTTTTGAATGCTTCAGACTTCACCAAGAAAGAGGTGGAGATGATGTTGGAAGCAGGTGCTACAGCTGTTGGCCTTGGGCCACTTCGCTTACGAGTTGAAACTGCAACAATGGCACTTTTATCAACTTTAATGTTGTGGTCTGACTCTCAGCAAACATCTATTTCTACGGAACCCTCTTGCAGATAGACCTAACATGGTCATCTTCTACTCTAAGAATGTCTCTATTATTGCTTGCTACATGTGGATTTATATGATATCCTTGGGATAAGACTTTTTTTGGCTGAGAGAGGATTTTTGGTATGGAATGGGGAAATATAAATGGATGCATTAAAGGGTATTGTCTTAATGCATGAGGGGGACTAGGAGGAAGAAAAACTCCGAAGGTCGGGTTCTGGACATGACTTGGATATGAAAACTTCAAAGTTTTTTTGTTCTCATTTATCTTTTTGACATGCTGAAGACAACGTTGTCTTCTTTAATTTACATTTGTGAAACTCTGTTCAATAGCGTTATCGTGTCGACCTGGAATAAAATGGTAGAGCTGAGAAACCCAATCCATCTACCTTATCTAACTACTCATCTGTACGTTGCTGGGACCGAGCTGACTATATATGAGAATCCAGCCTTTGAAGACAATGCAGTGCCAACGTTATCATGATTGTAAGTTTCGGAACAACTGAAATTTACAGAAAACCAAACTATATCATCTAATTTCATATAATCATTATAATTTTTCTAAACTCCCAAACAAAATATAATAAACAATTCAATTTTTTTAAATATCAAAACAAAAATAATATTAACAATTTATATTATAACAAAATTTTATTCAATTTTTAATAAAATATTTCATTTCATTTCATTTGAACTGTGTAACCAAACGATGTCTACAAAAACGTTCGAGTCTATCTTTTGGTCCTTAGATTTATTCCAAAACGGTAGGATTGAAAGTAATCAGCTTCTTGCATGTGGAAGAAACCCGGGAGATTTTTATATTTAACAAAAAAAAAAAATGAAAATAAAATGTCTTGAGGAATTCACATGAATTGGGACTTTGGCTTAGAATTCAATACGAAGAATTCTATGACACAGGTGGATCACATCGCTATAATGTAGAATAGAAATTGTGGTTTGGCAGCGGCTGGTCCAATCCACCTGACCTTATGTATATTGTTCAAACTTAATAGATTGAATTCCGTCCTGTTTACCGTCCTTTCTGGAGAGTTGCGTCTTCATTATGGATCAGCATACTCAGATTAGACTGGCTTTAATATTTTCCATTAAAAAAAAAAAACGAGCTTTACTGGTGGAGGTCCATTCGAACGATAAGACTTTTGGAGGCAAGAAGAAAACGAGCTCTACTGGTGTAGGTCTTTTCTCATTCTTTCCCCTCTTTCTTCTTTTAAAAAAATCGATTTTCATTTTTTATATATACCAATTTATTTTTCTATTGTCATAATATATATATGTATATTAATCTAATGGTTGATAAATAATATCACGGCACTGCAGTGTGATTAAAATATAATAAGAGTGTAGTATATAGCATAACTTAATAATTAAAATTGACAAATTAATGTTTTAAATAGTAAAAAATGCATAATTTCACTACTTATCTTTTGAAAAAAATTATTCTCATCAGCTACTATTCATCATCCCACACCTCACATTCTATATATTCTATGAAAAATATTTCTAAATTCTATGAAAAGTTATAGACGTGGGGTGTGTGATGTGAACAATTGCTGATTTATAGCAAAACTCATCTTTTAATATCTGTTAAAATTATAGTACAAAACCTACTTTCTATTATCTTTTAACGGTCGGATTTTGAGAATGATTTTCCTTTTGTTTAATGAATAGAGAATGAGCATGGAGTTTTTATTTTTCTTTGCCATACGTAAATTTGCTTTATTTTAATGATGCTAATTGACTAACAGGAATCACCTTAATGTCGGTTGTATTTGCACGTGTGGAGTTCGATCGGGAATTATAAATTATGGTGGCTCACTTGTTCAGCTATTATATACAAATTCATTCTTGTAATTTGTAAAAAGGAAAAAATAAAAAAAAAAAAAATCTTAGGAGCTCTGATTTTTATTTTAATGTAAATTTATGGGTCATGTTTAACGAGTGCTATGGGGGCTATTTAAAAGTGCATTTATATATATTTGTGGAAAATATCAAACATCCGGGGTTGGCGGAAAAGAGAAAAAGAAAAAGAAGTCATCCTCCTTGCTAGCTCTAACTGCCTTCCCATTAGGATCGAAGAGATGGCGTGTTGTGTATCCATGCCACTAATTTTAATGCTCACAATTTTATATATCGATTCCATTAGATAGCATTTAGTCAAAGTATTTGGTCAAAATAACATTAATAGTATCGCACAAGTGTCCAAAATTAAGAGTAAAAATTAATTAAATAAGTAATAAATATTTCCAACTTCCAGCTACTGTCTTTTTTTTTTTTTTTATTATTATTTCATCCTAAGAAGACATTTATAGAAGTACATTTTATAAAGTCTGAATAATTTAATTTAGCCTCGGTAGTACCATAACTTCTTTTTTTTTTTTTTTTTTTTCCAAAATAAAAGGAAATACAGTTTAAGTCATTCTCTCCAATTAAGTGGTTTCTCCTAAAATTTTGTTATTTGTTGATTCCCGTATTCTTTAAATTTCTTGAAAAAAATTTCTCAGGTAATAAAATGCTTTAAAAATTTTAGTTGATGCTAATCTATTTATTTTTAGAAAGAAAAATACTATTTATACTTATAATTTTACTTACATAACCATGGTCCATACATGTTGTGTGTAAAAATGGTAAAGATTTTAAAATTTAAAATCTGAAATTCAAATTAAAAAACAAAATACTTATAAAATGATTATCACTCAATACATATAAATTGATGCCAATAATCATAAGATCATCTATTTCTTTTATGAGAAATGATTTGTACAAATCCCAAATAGACAAGTTTCATACAAACATTTGTAAAAAAGTAGACCCCACATTAAAAAAATGAAAAAAAATTATTTTTTATTAATGTGACCCATTGTTTTACAAAAAATTTATATGAAACTTGTCTATTTGAGGGTTGTATATAGTATTACTCTTATTTTATTATTGCAATAAGGGCAATATTTTAAGCACACGCGATTATTTGTTAGAAAAAATAACAATTAATAAAGGACCATTCTATAACACTTAATAGATGAGAGTGATCGCTAGACATTCTATTTTTTTAAAAAATTTTATTTAAATATTTAAAAAAATACAAAAAGCCATTATAATAACTTCTTTAAACATTTTAAAAAAAAATTATATTTACAATTCTAAGTAGAGATTACGTGTGCAGTCTTATTGATAAATTAAGATAAAAAATATATTATTTTAAAAAATATATTATTATAATTTTAAATATAATTGTATAGACTTGTAAATGCAATTCCCATTTAAAAAATGAACGTAAACTAACTCTAAAAAAGAATAAAATTTGAACTTGAGAAGAAACTACCATTTTTCTTAATAAAAAGCACAAAGCAAATAGAAAGTCAGAAATGAGCGGAGGATGGCAAGGTCGAGATTATTTAAAAAACAAAGCCTTTTGTTGATAACACGGTGCATTAAAAACCTGGGATTACCACTTGACCACTGAACTCCAAAGAACGAAACACCCACGAAGCAAAGCGATCGCTGCTACAACTGTTGGCTATTCCCACTGCCAGGCAAGCCAAGCCCAGATTCCCCAAAAATGAAAAAAGGCCTCTAAATTACAGGAATTCTGCACGGACGTAGGTGTTGCGGGGAACGTAATAATTCTCTCAGATCCCTTACCATTTGTTCCTGATCTCTAAGATAATGATGATGACGAACCAGTTGGAGAACCTGGTGGAGTCGATAAAGTCGAAGGTGCGGGGGCTGAAGAAGTCTAAAAAGAAGCCGTACGTGAAGATGGACAAGAGCTCCAGCGTCAGGGTCGAGATCCGCAGCAGGAAGGCCCGCAAGCTCATCGACAAGACCCTCAAGGTCGCCGACCAACCCGGCAAGCGTAGTATTTCTTGATCATCATAAGTAAACAACCTCATGGTCATGTTTGTTTTGTTTTCTAGTTTAAAGATGGGATAGGATAGACAAACAGACAGATTTATCTGCCTCTCTATCTTTGTTCTATGTTTTCAGGTGGGTTTTCTTTGTTTTGTGGGTTCTGTTGTTATTTGTATAAGTGCCTACCGATTCTGTGTTTATGTTCGTTTTAAGGTTTCAAAGCCTTCGAAAAGAACAACAACAACAACAAAAGAAGGGTTTGAAACCATATCGGGACCGTCTCGGATTGGCTTATGTATAAGAAACAAGGATATATCTAACTCTTTTTTCCATTTTTGTTTTGTTTTGTGTGTTTCTTCGTAGATCGAAGTTTTAAGATATTCGACTTCGTCACTGGAATTTTTGTTCATCAATTAATTAATCCAAATATTTTATTTAACTGATGATATTAGAGATTTGTTTTCTCTTTCTTTGTTTATTATCCTCCAATTGAGGGCTGAAACATGGTAATCCCCCTACCAACTGAACTGACTTTTAATCTCCGGCCATGTTCTCCCGAGAGAAAGCAGGCTGGTCTGATAAATAAAAAAATTAATTAATTGATTATTCATTTATTTGAGTTATTTATTATAATTTAGTATTGGAGTTTAGTATCCTCGTTGCATCTGAGCCGTCCACGTTGATGCATGAATTATGTATGGGTTGTTAGTTGCGATGATCAGCTGCAACCGACCAGCAAATGGAGACAGGATATATAGGAGCATAAGTGCTCGTGGTTGGTTTAAAAAGAAGACAAGTCGATGCACGACAGTCAGTAAAAAAAGAAGACATTATAAAAAAGTGGTTAATTGTTTGATGATCAAGAGTACCGTCGATGCACGAGAGTCATCACTTTCAATATGTCTTTGTTTTGATAGACTTTGTTATTATTTGACATATATATAGCGGTGGAAAATTACTGTTTGGGAAGAAGGAAAATGCATGGTTGGAGGCTAAAACGGTTTGACATTTATTATTATGGTAGCTTTTAATTGCAGTATGAGTCTGGAGGCTTCTAATTTTGAAAATCAAGTAGTACTGTACATGATGAGTGCATGGTAGCCTCTAGTAGAACTCGATCGATCGGTAAGCTGGAATTACATAGGTACGTACGTATATAGTGTGAACACGAATATGCTTATTGGAATCGAATCTCATTGACTTAGGATATCCATCAATTTAATTTCAAACATTTGTACATTTCTAAGCTAAATCAGTCATGCATATATAACATGACTCTGATCAATATATATATATATATATATATATATTGCTGTCGTTGTTAGTTTTGATCAATGATCATACCTGAATTTCAAATTTTCCTTTGTTTTCCTATCTTCTGGCCTCAAATACGTCGACGTTGTTGCTGGGTCAATGGCAGGCACGATCTTTCACTAACTAAATTAATTTTTTTTTTTTTTTCCTAAGCAAATAAATAAATGCAGTACTACTCTCTCGAAAATTTAGCAATCTTCCTTTACATTTTTCCATTTTTTTTGTGATTTTGTATTATATATATGATCATGAATGGATTAATTAGCAGTTATAGTACTGCTGAGCGTTGAAGTTTATAATTAACTTGTTATAAATTTCTTTGTTTTTTTTTGTTTTTGAGACGTCCACAGATTATATACGCTACCTCGCCAAACATGGTCTATTTATATTAGTCAAAATAGACTTTTTAGACCATGTGAAAAATTCTTCAACAAATTAAGGGTCTTTTCCAATTTAATTAAGAACTAAAGTAGAAGACTTCAAATATATGATCAGTACTTGTCGATCCTGATCTCTAATATTTATCGATTTGTTTTTCTCATATTTTTAAATCATAAGACGATTAATGGATGATTAATGGATAAAACATCTTTAAACAATACTCATGAATCTTTCATAATTTGTCGGAGGTTACCTGAACCCTAGGCCACAATCTTTTTTATTTTTAACAGATCCCTTTTTAAAAATTTGAATTATCAAATTTAACTCAAAAGTATGTGAAACATGACGTTATCAAGAATTATTATTTTAATGCATGCATGAATGAGATGCATGTTAATTTTGAGAATCCTAACTTTGATGAAATTTCCTTGTCTTACATGTAATAGAATAAAGGGAACTGTTATCTCAATGATACGAAACCATCAATTACGTGTCTTATTCAAACGAAAGGATTTGGTTTTCCTCACTCCATTTTTTTCTATTTTGGGTTTCAAAGGAGAAAAATAGAAATTTTACGTGTAGTCACTTTTGTATTACGTAATTTGATTGACTGCATCATTTCTTTGAATATAAAAGAGTTATTTTGATAAATCATATCAATAAAATACATGATAAATATATAAAAATGATTCCATATAGCATAACTAAGAAAAAAGAGTGATGATATCATGTACTGTACAAAAATGCCTCTGACTCCCTGCATACTGTAGTTTGTATTGACGTGATCACTTACGTGGCTGTGACATCATGTAAATAGTTATTCTAGCGTTTATAACCTGAAAAATCATGCAGTAATATACCTGCCCCCCACACACACACACGTATATACTAGCAGTGGTAAACGTGTAAATTGAAAAAAAAAATTGTAATTTCAAATATTAAAATAATCTAATTTATAAGAATAAAATTATTATTTATTTATATTCATCATTTATTATGAAATTTAAATTATATTAAAAATTTAAATTAATTAGATAATTTTTTTCTCTTAAAAATGTATAGTAAAATTTCATCATTTATTTAATGATGAAAAATTAGTATTTTATAAATTAAAATTGATTTTTAGTGTATTATATAATATTATTCTCTTAAAAATGTTCAGTAAAACTTTATCTTTTATTTAACGATGAAAAATTAATATTTTATAAATTGAAGTTAATTTTAAGTGTATGATAGAATATTTATATTTTAATTATTTATTTTATGTTAGTTTAAATCAATATTTAAACTTCTACCGTTAGATTAAATCTGAAGATTAAAGATGAAGGGTTGTAATTTAAAACCCAAAAACTAATATTTTTTTCCACTTTTCCTTTCTCCATCTCTCTCATTCCCCACGCACGATTGTGATATTACGTCGGACAATGACATTCACACGGACGAACCCGAAAAGAAACAGAAAAATCAAACAAACATGCGAAAATATATATATATTTACTGTTCATTATTGTTGATGAACAGTAATGTGATAGAACAGTAACAAGAACATGCGAAAAAAAAGTTTATTTACTGTTCATTGCTGTTGTTGATGAACAGTAATAAACAGTAATAAGGATAGGCTCTTTTAAGTTATAGGAAGATGATCAGTTCTACATATCTGCCTACACTCTCCACACACCATGCACTCAAATTTTTTTATTTTTTTTTAACTCAATACACTAAGTGTGTTGAGTGTGTGATAAATAGTAGAGTGTGAAGAAGATTTTTTCTATGAAGATATATATAATCGAAAAGAAAACATTTGTTGAAGTTTTCCTATAGAATTTTCGTTGAACTTAATTATTCCTCCCTCTTTATTTTATTTACCATCTTGATCGATCTGACGTAGTAGTACTGTCGCTATATGCTAATTCCCTCTATCATGATTTTCATTCCATCTATATTATATATTCTGAACTAATTAGTAGTACTCCTTGATGAATGCATAATCTGAGTAAACGCCTTTGTTCCTTTGCCACACAATTAATTAATGCGCGCAATGAGAAAATTATATATGACTTCTCCAACCGTGGCATGATCATGTACGTAGTTGAGTCCAGCTTGGGGATATATATATATATATATATGTATGTATATATATAGGCAACCATGCCGCAAAGATGCATCTAAATATAAATATTTTAATTAAATCATTGAATAATAAGCAACTACAATGCTAATTATTATAATCATTATATTTTAGATGAGAAATGAAAATGTACGAACAGGCCTGACTTTGACATATATATATGCAAAAAAGATCTTGAAATCCTAACAAAAATAATAAAAGGTCAATTCAGTTGATGATTAAGCCGTGTTTTGATTACCAAAGAAAATATATATCAGCAAAGATCCAACTCATGACCAATTATAATCTAATCAATTTATATATATATATATATATATATATATGTAGATTAGTAGCAAATTAAAAACTTGGATGACCTTTACATGACTTGTTTGAGGCAAGGCAAGGCAAGGCCAAAAGAGGGTTGACATGTAATCGGTCAAGACGATTGATCATGCATGTAATTCTTCCTGGTGATCAGGGGTCGATTATTTTTTAAAGAAAAAGAAAAGAAAAAACACCGTACCGTATAAGTTTGCTTATAAGTGCGCGCTGTGGAAAATACTAAATTTGCATGATACAAAAGTACCGAACACTGCGACCATGAAGCACGTACCATAACGTGCGCATACTTGAACACATGATTAATGTTTGATACTTTTGTACATCTTAAAAGAGTCCTTTATACATTAATGGGAACCAAACGTAAATGATGTGTTTGGATTATGTCTCGTTTCGTGTTTCATCCAAGTTCCGCGCGGTCATATAATTTAGGAAAGATAGATGTGTTCGTGAATTGTAAACGCCGCATAATTATTTAAAAAAAAAAGTGAATGAGTATAGAATTTATATAAAAAAAATTAATTTTTTAATAGTAGACTCTATTCTTTTTCAAAATAACTATATGACGCTAATACATTTCACAATTGTACGTAACATTACTGTACAGTATGCACGTACGTTAGTATTTACTATTTACTACAGAACCTTAAAAAATTAGTCAACTTCCGATAACATGACCCTGCCCACTTTCCAGCCTTTGAAAACGACAGATTGGGAATGGAAGGACACTTCAAGGGGTCATGGTGGATACCTTCACTCAGCTAATTCCTCACACGATCTTATTTAATTATTTTTCATCTCATCGTTTTCAATTTTGGCTTACTTCTTTGGCCTTGTTGGTTTTGCATTTGAAGCTTTCTTATGTCCCTTTCTGCAGGTTTGAAAAGTTCCACGCGGCCATATTAACAACATTCCTCTCCATGATCTCCCTCATTGCCGTCGTGAAGATGCATATAATTCCATAAAAACGGTCAAAAAATAATATAAACCCAAAACCCTACACCTATTATATATATATTGCTCTCTTCTCCGCCTCAGCTCACACAACTTCAACTTTCTAATTTCTTCTTCTTAACCAATCAATTACCCCATTTTCGTATCACCACTTGATCTGTTTAAACAAAGCGCAATAGATCAGAGGCATTACCATGGGGAGGAGCAAAGCAACGAGACACAGCAAGTTGATGCACTTTATATTATCACCCGTTAGGATACTAAAGAAGGCCGCAGAGTTTTACGTGAAAAGCATGGACGATTGTGCTGGAAGGGTGGGATATGGTGGTGCTGTTGGCTACCCTGCCGTGCACGTTACACGCCTGCCTAAGAGCTTTAGTGTCAATTCGTCGAAGGGTAGCGATGATGAGGATGTGAGGCAGATTTCGAGAACGGTTTCAAAGAAAAGTTTGGAAAATAAGGTGATGAGCTTTGATATGCAGAGGCAACAAGAGATCAGAATGTCCAATATGGGTGCCAGTACTGGAAATGGAATGGGGATCAGGAGTTACAGTGTTGGGTTGGGAAAGATTGGGAGAATTGATGAGGACCAGCCTTGTTGTTTTGATGAAGATGGTGTTATTGTTAAGGCGGACTTGTACCCAAGAAGTAGAAGTTATGCTGTTAAGAGGAATATTGGTGTGTATCGCTAGGGTGGATTAATTAGATACTAATTAAACTCACTCATGATGGAAAAGGATATATAAAATGTGAGAGAGATTGAATCAAATGTGTTTCTACTTAATCGCTTGTTAATTAGTTCTCTGTTGCAACTACAAATGTCATGAAATGCATAACATATTTATGGCTTCAGATCAATACATGATTCTTTTCTGCGTTCTCTGTGTCCAAATACGCAAACTGTACAGAGGCTTCAAAATCATGAAGGCAGAAAATTAAAAAACCAAGCAAACAATATATTAGAAATATGCCGATGGGCTGTAAGTAGTAGCTAGTGCATGCAGCCAGAATCAAGAAATGCATAAACATGCAAGCTGGTATGGGCGGAAGAGTTTATTGTCTTGCGCGCTGATTTAATGACTGGATGCCGACCGTTTCGTTGTTTTTTCCTCCACAAAGTGCTTCCGGCCACGCTTGAACAAACCAATTAAATTTGATACCTTGTAAGAATATACCTTTGTAGGTCCTTAGGGGTAAGAAACAGAGGGCCGGCTCAATGGGATGGCCATTCTCATCCACTTTTCTTCAAAAAATTTTATAATTTAGTTAAAAATCATGTTTCTTAAAATTTTTCTTATCTTTTAAAAATCTTCTACATCTCATTACTTATAATTTTTTTTCTATTATATTAAAATAATATTTTTTTATTACATTTTTCTCTCACTTCTATTTACAAACTTAACTATTCAATATTTTTCTTATGTTTTGAACTATTATTCTGGTAAATATTTTAAACAAAAATTTAAATTAATTTTTTGCGGATATGATAATATTTTTAAAAGAGCTTTGCTATATAACCTCCACCACACTCCACACTTCACATTTTTTTAAATTTTTAATATTTTTTTTTTAATTTTTTCTTGAGTTTATTCTTTTTAAATTATTTCAAATTTTTTTATTTATTATTCATATAATAAATATTTGATAAAAGAAAAAATTAATAAAAATTAAAAATAATGTGGAGTGTGGAGTGTTAAGAAGTTGTGAAGATTTTTTATTTTTAAAATTAATTTTTTTTATATTTTCGTAATTATTTTTAAAATTATTATTTAAAACTATAACAAATATGAATATGACAGAAATTGTTGATGATTGAAAGAAGAATTTATTTTATTTATTAAAATAAAATATTGATAAAAAATGATTTAGGGGATGAATAGTGATTTCTTATATTTGGAGAATCAATGTTCATCCCCTAAATTTTTTCTCTAAAATAGTTCGGATGTAGGGGGATTTTAACCAAATCCCTAAAATTTTCCTCAAATTATAGGGAAAAGTCCCATTTAGAGAACGGGATGAGAATGCTCTAACTCTAAGGCCTCCACCTTATGTAAGGCCCTCAAAAATAAAAATGAGGTATTTTTTAAATTATTATTTAAAAAATAAAAATAAAAACCATTTTATTAAATAATTTTTATAGTTTTCAATGTGTGCAAGGTCCCATAATACTAAATTTAATATTTAATACCATGATTTTTTTATAAGTAATACAATGAATTATTTATATTTTAAATAATTTTTTAAGATCTTGCTAAATTGAGGCACAAAATCTGCATTGAGGCCCCATTTTAAGTTGTTGTTGTAAATATAAACTCAACAAAAACTTTAAAGATTTTAAATAAGATTGAAAATTTTGAAAATATTCCATATAATAATTTATATTTTATTGTATTATAATTATGAATGACTCACTTAAATTTCGCTTTAAGTTTCAATTTGTGTTGAGCCGCGCCTAAAGTTCCTAGACATAGATTCCGTTGTAGTTAATATAACTTTTGAGAGCATAATATATATATATATATATAATGATATACACCACATACAGTTTCATTCTATTTTCATCTCATTATATAAGATGTGTAGGATGTGACACATTTATCAATACCATTGAATGATAAAGGATCATTTAATACGTCTTATATAATGAGATAAAAGTAAGATAGTAGTGTGATGTATATAATTTTTCCTATATAGATATATATTGTTTTAAAAAAACTTTGATAAAAATAAATTGAACCGCACCCATTCCACCAATCTTGATTAAACCAAGGAAGAAGCAGTATTGTTTGGTGACTTTAATACAATCCAATTGACAAATTATGATAGTATGGTTGAGAATTGAGATGAAATGAGGTAAGTTGTACTTTATCGTGCTAGTCTGGTTGCTCGAGCTAGAGGCTCACATTCCTATTCTCTTAACCCGGCATAGAAACAAGAAGTTTACCAAAAAAACGTACCGAATAGAGTAGTAGAGGGCCACACGTAAGTGCGCTAACGACAGTGATACAAGGACCGCACGGTAGTATTTTCCGTGTGACATGATGTGCACGTAAGTAAAATGATTAATAAGAAAATAGATCATAAAAAATGTCTAATATGTATCCGTTAAAAGCAATTAATTAATTAAATCTAAAAGTAATATCATAAAAACAAATTAAATAAATGAAATTATAAGAACTTGCTTGAGTTTATACAACATTTTAACATTTTGCTTATTTATTAAATGACTTTCGTTAATAATAAATTATTGGATTAGGATACCTAATCATTTTTTAGCTTTAGAGAGAGAGAGAGAGAGAGAGAAGGTCACGATTTCCAAAATTATTGGTCTAAAACATTATCTGAAATTAAGGGATAGACAAAGTAAGTGAAATGAAAAGGATTATCTATTCAGACAAAGTACTGAATATTAAAATCTATATTAAAAAAAAAAACATTGGTATAATTACTAAATATTTGATGTGACTACTTAAATAATAATCATTTAACATGTACCACCACATCAACAAGTATAATTAAAAATATTTAAGATAAAAAAATTGGTATTTCTTGTATGTAAAATATGAACAAAATGTCACAAAATATAAGTGTTATCTTCGGACTCCAAAATGTGTTAAGAGGATGCTGAATAAGGGAACGAGTTCGTAGATATTGGGGGTCTAAATAGAGAATTTATTGCAAAAATGTGTAGTCCAAAAATAAAATAAATTTTATAAATTAAGTGATATTTTATAATCTCATTATCATCGTTTCAATTTTCAAAGGCCTGTCTTGGAAGGCCGGTATTAAAAAAAAAAAAAAAAAGGTAAAAAAGGAAATGATGGGACCGTGGGAGTTAGGGGTATAAATATAATTATAATTTTTTTTTTTTGTTGATAAAACGGATCTCATTCCATTTATTTAAAAAGGATATACAACTTTGACTTCAAATAACAAGTCAATTATAAACGTTAATAGAATCTTAATACACTATTGTGACTGACATGGTCTAGTTCAGACGGCTTATCTCTAAAGACCGAAGTCTAAGAAATAGCACAATTCTGTTCCCGACAGAGTTCACAGTAACTAAACATAAAACTCTATACCCAACTAGACTGAGTATGGAGAAACCAAACCCCAACATCACCGACTAAGTGGAGGGGGGACAACAATATAATTATAATTAAATGCATCACATGTTTGTCTGAAGTAGCATAATGAATGACACCCACCCTCACCCCCTCTTTACTTCCCATCAATAAAAGGTCGGCCTTTCATCCTTACTATAGATAGAGAGAGATACCCTGTAACAAACATGTAATTGGGCTATAACTCCTTACATTTACCAACGATTTACTAAAAAAGAATGACCAAGACTTGTTGAGAGGAGGGAGGGAACTGAGTTCGGGCTCAAATGTTAACGTGGTGCAAAGACAGCAACGAGGTCCAATGATGTAATTGGGCTCAACTCACAGACCAAGAAATCGAGCGTCTCTTTATAAATTATTCACTATTATTTTATAATTATTCATTCTATTATTTACCCATGTGATTAGATAATCTTGTGTGATGCTTTGACTTTGAAGGATTGGTGCGAAGCCGAAGCGCTATCTATTAATATTAAAATGGATTGTCATCCAAAGGCAAAAACCTTTGTAACCTTTGCACTTTCCACATCATTGGTCACGTGGCTACTATCTTTTTACAACGTTGAAAGAAACAATGGTCGCTCCTTGGCCAGGGACGGTTTGGTAGAATTAGAAACATGTTTTTATGAGGGGTCGTCAATCATCATATACGACAGTCTGGCAGTGGAACCGTCAGTACTGGAACGTAGATCATGATTTTATTTCCTAAGTTTCTGATTCAAACCCAAGAGATATAGATACAACAGTATATAATATAGTTTAATATTGGAATCTAACACTAAGAATTTAATACTGCACATTAATTCTATATCTATTTTTATCGAATTGTCATTTTTTATTTTTTGATAAGAAATAAAAAATATGGATTTTTTCCTGTAACGTAATCTTTCACTAAATTCTGCATCTTACCGATCGAGACGTTGGATGGGGTGGTAATCCACGTGCAAATCTACAGTAGATTATCTACCCCTCTCTTCTTGTACAGTACCAATGCTTTTGGTTTTGGTGAGCCACGTGCAACACCTCCTTCCGAACTTACCATCTAGTAAGATAATTAGCACTACCTTCGACGGCTCCTTTCAATTTTCATTAGTAGAGAAACATCCAATTATTAGTCAGCACCCCTTACTACCAAATTATTATTAAAAAAACAAAACTAGTTCTTGATTTTTTTAATAAAGAATAGTTTTTTTTATTTTTATTTTAAGAATTTAACAGATCATTTGTCTCGGTATATAAATTGCCAAACCCACGAGAGTTTCATTGTTATGTACAAAATTCTTCAGGCAGTAGTGACTGACATTCAGTCCTCGGAAGGTTAGATATGGTGATAGAAGATGTTTCTCAAATTCAGCTTCTGAAAAAGCCATGCATCTCTGTTAACCTCCCAAAATGTATGTTTTTGCCTTGGCTTACTATACTACTCCTCTCAGCAAATCTGGCTTTCTCTTCCTCCATCGTCAAGTATCTGCCCGGCTATGATGGTGAACTTCCATTTAAACTGGAGACAGGGTGAGCATTTTATGTTTTTTTGTAATGAATTTTAGTCTAATATATATGCAGTGCTGGCTGTTCATCTATTATATGCTGATTCCGTGGTGGATCTGGTGATGGATTTTGGTTTCAGATACATAAGCGTGGGAGATTCTGAGCTGTTCTACTACTTCATTGAGTCCCAAGGAAACCCACAAGAAGATCCTCTTTTTCTTTGGCTGACAGGAGGCCCTGGCTGTTCCTCTTTCAGTGGACTCGTCTATGAAATTGGTGCTTCTCTTTTCTATATGTATTCATACGCAAGAGTCAAGACTCAGAATTTGCTTTGATTTCATTGGAGAATCTCAAGGACCAATACTTTCTAAGTTCGTGTTTTACCAGAATTACAATTAATGTTCTTGCTTTTCTTAAACTGAAAACAAAAATTATTTTCAGAAAACGTCATCTTTTATGTTCTATAAATATACATTGTCTCTTCCATAATCATCCTCTGAAAACAGTCGTTGAAAATGCGGTCCGAAACCAAATTAACATCCAAAACAATGTTTTACTTGTGTAGTTTGAGCATTAGATAGTTATGGATGAATCAATGTTGTATGCATGTCGCATTTAATAAAAACTAGAATACTGTCGACAACGATGAACGACGAAATCAACAATTCAAAATTTTCTCTATAGAGATGCCTATAGCAGTAGAGGTAGCAAAATCAAACTTGGATCTGTTCATGTGAAAAGGGTGCGGCCATGCAGATTTAAATGTAGGACTCCTTTCAGCTTAATGTAACTCAATAAGCGCCTTAATTTCTTACCTTTGTGTAATCTTATGATTTTCAAGTACTCGAGTTCTTGCAACATTAAGAGCATTCTGATTTTGGAAAACAAAATGCTAGACCAGAAAGTGTTTGGTTGGAAGAAGGAATATAATTAGAACTAGTTATATATGTTGAAGCTTTCATAGCTAGTACTAGAAAGGGGGAAAAAAGAACATAATCTAACTAATATCTGTGTGCAGGTCCTCTGGAATTTGATATCAACAATTACACTGGGGGCTTACCAAGATTGGTAGATTACCCGTATGCATGGACAAAGGTACCCTATTACAGTCTTGTAGAATGCAGCCATCTCTCCCCACTCTCACTCTGTTTTTATTTTTTTTTATACAATTGTTATTAATCTGTGGTGATAAACGTTCAGACAGCTAGCATCATATTTTTAGATGCACCTGTTGGCACTGGTTTCTCCTATTCAACAACTCCAAAAGGATGGCCTTCCTCAGATTCAGAATCAGCAGAACAGTCCTATCAATTCCTCCGGAAGGTGTGTAAAACTAGTGTTCCAAGAAGCAAAAACTCATACTTTTTTGACCGATATTCTTATTGTTGAAAAGTAGAAAACCATGATGGTCCAGCAGAGATGTTAATTAAGAGATAAGAGAGATAAGGTCATGGACAAGTTGTTCAAAATATTTATGTGTTTTTTAGCAATGTTGCAGTGGTTGGATCTACACACACAATATCTCCTAGTTCAACTATTTATCGGTGGTGATTCTTATTCGGGCATAATTGTTCCATTAGTGACAAAAAAAGTCTTAGAAGGTAAGACACTTTCTTGACGACTAGCATCTGTGGAACTTGAATTTCTACATTGAAATCTAGACCTAATCTTAGTCAGGCTAATTGAGCTTGGTACATGGACTTACAGGTATTGCAGCTGATGTCGAGCCACGGATGAACCTCAAAGTACATTGAGTTGCTATACTTTAGCGCTTTAGTTTGCTTTTGCATTATGGTTATGACATTCTTCTTTGAAATTACTCAGGGGTATCTACTTGGGAGCCCACGAACAGATTCGGTTATAGATGAAAACTCAAAAATAATATTTGCTCACCGGATGGCACTAATATCAGATGAACTTTATGAGGTATATAATTTCCTACCTCAGCCTGTGCCACATTATTTACAAAGTCCTATGTTAAGTAAAGCCATACTCAATTTCATACAATATGGTAGTAATTTTGTTGTGGTTTACACCTTTCCAGCAACTCAGAACAAGTTGCAATGAGAATTATGTGAATGTTGATCCATCCAATACCGAATGTGTCCTGGCTCTTGCATATTATGAAAAGGTGTGATGGATTGATTAATTGTTCATTAAGGTTTTTTCACTCAATTTCTTCCAGTCCTCGTGCCATAGAGCCTGAGTGATTCATGAAATTGCAGTGCATCAAGGATCTGTTTCGTAATGATATATTGGAACCAAAGTGCGCTTTTGCATCCCCAAAACTTTCTTCAGAACTCGACCGAAGATCTCTCCAAGAAGATCCTGCAGATTTCATTCTCTCGCCACCAAGAATACCTGAATATTGGTGTCGGGTAAATTACATTCCCTTTTCTAATTCTAGAAACTCCCCAAACACACAAATTAAGTGAGAGATGCACTTGTATGTTTCATTTTGAAAGTGATATTACCCACTTCTTTAAACCCAAATAGCCGCTTGGTTAACCTGTTCACTTCCATCTGCAGAATTTTAATTATGTATTATCCTACATATGGTCAAATGATTTAAGGGTTCAAGATGCTCTGCAAGTTCGAAAGGTTTGTAAAAAATATTCTTGGGTGGTGATAATATTTGAGTTGGTATAATATATTTTTACTGAGACACCATTTATGATGACACCACATCACATCACATCACATGCCAGGGTAGTATTTTGGAGTGGAGTAGGTGCAACAAAAGCTTATCATACACAAAAGATATCCTGAGTGTTATCGATGTTCATCGATATCTCAGCAAGCACCGATTACAAGTCCTGGTAGAGAGGTAATTATCGCTTTCAATATTCTCTACTCAAGCTGGTTATAATTGTACTGTTAGTTGAGAACACTAACAGAGATCAATTCTCAGGCAATTACCAGCTAAAAGATTCGTTAACCCAAGTTTTCTTTTTACGCAGTGGTGATCGGGACATGGTTGTTCCTTTTGTGGGCACAGAGTATTGGATAAAGTCTCTTAACTTGACTGTTATCAACGACTGGCGACCTTGGTTTGTTGATGGTCAAATTGCAGGGTACTGAGTAATGTCTTTTTTCTGTCTTTATTTATTTATTTTATTTATACAAAAAAGAGACTAAAGATTCATTTCATGGCTATGTTTCTGGTTGATCAACTTAGGTATACAAGAAAGTATTCAGAAAATGGATATCGGTTAATATATGCGACTGTAAAGGTAAGTAAAACATGAATACTACTTCTTTAATTATGAATTTTAATTTTGATTTGATTTAATTTATTAAGAAGTGAGATGTTTTGTGTTGTAGGGAGGTGGTCATACAGCTCCAGAGTACTACCGTAGAGAATGTTACGAAATGTTTCAACGGTGGGTTCATTATTACCCTCTCTAATTCCGAGCTTCATCAATAAGAAACATCCAACATTCGCTCCTTGTTTCTTTGGAGCCTCTGGTATTTGTAACATTTTGGTGCTTATCATGTAGTTTATTTAGTCAGATCAACAACGTTACACTTTTCAAATTAGTTGCTTTATTATGGTGGACAAACATTTGATTGAAAATCCCGATTTAGACCCAAGCGTCAGTACAAATATTTTGGTAACGATGTAGAAATTTATTTTGAACCAGCCGACGTGAAGGAATTCATTATAAAAAATTTCAGCTCCGCTACATACAGTCGTGAATGGGAGTCGGCGTGCAATTGTCTGACACAAGCATCACGTCAGTGTTAATGAAAATTAAAATAAAAAAAAAGCAAGAAGGTTGAAGAAGATGCAGTTCCGATAAAAAAAAACTCGATTTCAGTTCTCCCAAATCCAGGCTTTCTCCCAATTTGGTTCACAAACACTTTTTTCCAATTCTAATTCGCTTATTTACGTAATCAATAGATCTCTCTCGGTTCGCAAACCCAGTTTTAGTTCTCCCAAACCCACTGCGCAACTTTCTCCCAAGTTTCAGTTTACAAATATCCTCCCAACATTCTGCCAGCTGAGTAATAGTTTCCCAAAGCTTTCTTTCACGTACATAGATATAGATGAATGCCCACAAACAACTCAGCAAATTCGTTATACACCTACATTTCATTTTTACAGGAATGGTGAAAAGGTAGATGAAATGTTTGGTGCTGGAGAAGAGCGGTTGCATAATCATGTGTGGTTGCACTCCTGAAGGCTTTTCTCATGGTTAACAAAAGCATTTTATCTTCTAATCATGAACTGCAAACTATGTATGCTAGTGTTTAATTAGCATTTGATAGATTATCAGCTTAAAAAAAAAATCAAGGAGAAGTGAGATAGTCGAGCTTAGAGTTCACGTTGACCAAGACGAAGAGGGAGAGAGAGAGAGGTTGAAGGAGAAGAGATGAGGGGGCATATATAGAAGAGGTGGGCCCACGATTTCACCACGCTTGCATAGGACGACTGCATTTAGCTTTTTTTTAAAAATTTATGTTACAACCTTTTTTTTTTTAGAAAAAGCTTACTCTGCCGCCTCCATCTTGCTCAAGTGTACAGCTTGGAAATATATTTTTTTTTACTTAGTGATTAAGGAAGTAATTTTAAATGTATTAGTGTATTTTTTTTATTTTTTAAAAATATTTAAAAATATTAAAAAAATATGAAAAGAAAAATAAAGATAAAATAAAAATTTAAAATGTACTGTTCGGTTAAACCGAGCGGGCTACTCTGTCCCCAGAGTTGCCTCTTTTTTTTAATATGATCACTGCCTTCACGAAAGAACCTCTCTCGTTTCAGACTGAAAGAAACTCTTAAAAGTTTTTATGTAGTTTGGTACGAGGAAGATAATCAAGGAGAAAAAATGAAATATAATTTTCTCTCAAGGAAGACAATATAAGAACCTTAAGAATATGCCGAAGTCACCCTAAAAAAATCGTGCATGATCTTTATACTCAAAGAGAAATGTTACGGTCATAAGGAGATTTCATAAAAATAAATTTATATCAATTTGTAACTTTATTTTTATGTGATTTTTTTTTTGACTAAAGCATTTATCATACTCAAATAGTTATGGTTAAATTAGTTGAGTAGAGATGTCAATCCAACTAAAATTTTCCTTTTCACTATTTTTCGCTCAAGTCAAGGTAGAGTATTGAACTTTTTTGTCTCATTAGAGAAAGATATAAGTCATAAATAAATAAGTTTCGTGTAGATCTTTATAAAAAAAAAAAATCCCATATTGAAAAAGTATAAGAAAATTTATTCTCTTTTTATTAAAACGTACTTGTTTTATAAAAAGTTTACGCGAAACTCGTCAACTTATAACATTAACTCAACAACACGTTTTTAATGCGTTGACTTGGCAGTTGGAATTTTGGAACAAAATTGTTAAGATGAAGACAAAGCCATCTAATTTGAAAAAAAATTCAGAAGTGTTTAAACATTCAATTAAGCTACCACGTACACGCATCTATATATAGATGCTAACAGAAGTTCACAACAACGCTCTTGATTGGTTGGTAGCTCAAGTACTGTAAAGCCAACAGTTTTTCTTCCTTGGGAAGAATCAGTCGTTACTTAACTCATCTCAACTCATCATTACAACTTCTTCAAATTCCAATACAAAATATAATAAATAATTTAACTTTTTCAAATATCAAAATAATAATAATATTAAAAAATAATATTCTAATAATATTTTATCATCTCAACTCAACTCACTTCAACATCCAAACACAACTCACTTCAATAAAGTAACATGTACCATATAAAAGAGAAATGTTATGGGTATATTATAAAAGTAAATTTTGAAATGATTTTATATGATATATTATATATCTACTTTATAATAAAAATAATTTTATAATTTAACGTATAACACGTCAAGCTACATTATTTTGTGGGTTTATTTTGTGGAGCAGGAATTCAAGATAAAACTCCGCTGACTTTATACCAAATTTGGATTCGGTTTGTTTTAATTCCAATTATATCCGGATCCGGGTACCAACTTCCAGGTATCAAGCGAGGAAGCCTGGAACTGGAAGGTCTGACTTTCAGCTTTGGGGCTGGCTGCTGGAAATGATTCTGAGAATAATTTGGAAGATTGCACGATCCATACCAACTACAAAGACTAGACAGATCCTTGTTTTGGTGTGGATTTGCTTTCCTATCTGTTTGGTAGAATACGAATAATATATAGACCATTGTTTGTGTGTATGTTTGATTTTATAATAATAATAATATAAAAATTGCAGCTCCTATCTACATTCTCAGAGCTTCCATTCTTCTATGGAGGGGTTGATAAAGAAGGTTGGATGAATTACCCCACAGGCACAGCTAGCTAAAAAACCATATTCAATAGCTACTAATTTATTCCCTTGAAAGTTCAGTTAAGTACGAGGAGGTATGAGACAATTGAAGGAGACGAGATACACCAACATGCCAACTAACTCTCTTGCATCTTTGGGTGATTACACGTGCCTAATTTACAAATGTATATCTTATTTATTCCTTGTTATTTCCATACTGTAACATAAATGCATTATTGGGTTAGGGAACATATAGCTCTTGCCCAAAAACAAAAGCCTAAATCTAATTGGAAATCAACATGATGTGCCCAAAGAGAGCGGTTTTGTTGAATTCATCAACTACTAGATTAATGCACAATCTACGCTTCACTGCACTTCTCATACTCTCAGCTTTCTCTGCCATTGCCGCCTCTCAATCGCTCGTTGAATATCTTCCGGGATTTTCCGGCAAGCTACCCTTCACACTTGAAACCGGGTACCATATTTTTTTTTCAGTATATTTGCTTCCCCCACTGATCTCTTTGTTTCCTTTTTCAATTATATGGCTTTGTGTTTTGGTAATAGATACATTGGAGTTGGGGAAACCGATGAGGTGCAGCTATTCTACTATTTCATCGAATCGGAGAGGAGTCCGGTTGAAGATCCTCTTGTTCTCTGGCTCACTGGAGGCCCCGGTTGTTCTGGCTTCTCTGCACTTGCTTTTGAAATCGGTTAGTTCTCTCATTCTTGAAACGCTGGATCCACGTTGAAACTTTTTAACTTTTAGTCATAACTTAGTCATAGATGAACATTACTTATATTATAATTTGTTATATGATAAGATTATTGCATTATTTTGTAATTTATAAATAATTAGTAAAAATTTTATTCATATTTTCTCATATTATTATAATTTTTGCATGATTATAGATAGATGCTCTTAATTATTTTTATATAATATAATAGAAAAATAGAATTAATAATAAAAAAATGCATCGTAATACTATGGATGAAGTTACACTAGAAAAAAAGAAAAGAAAAACACATGAAATAATAAAATATTAAAATGAAGATGTTACAGTTCCCTTCATATATGACTCTATAAATAAAGTTCCTATAGGCTGTAGCTCATCTTCTAAATAAATTATATTTAACTAATCTAATATACAGAAATTTAGTAGACATTCTTTAAAATACAGTTTAAAGAATTCATACATCATTACTATATACAGTTTCTTTTTTAATTTAAAATAAATCTGACTTGTCATACTAATTAGGTCAGAGTTTTTTTTTTTTTAATATAATTTTATACTTTATTTATACGAAGCCCGGCCCGTATGTTCGTTAACAAAGCTTGATCTGTTTGAACAAAAGCAGCGAGGCAGAATCCAAAGCTCGCTCTATTGGGAACTAGGCCCACAACTAATAGCAGCCCATTTAATGTAGATAGCCCATTAATGCTATAATTTGAACACGTGGGAATATACCAGTGGTAAACGATTTGGAATCTTGGTGCAGGTCCATTAACTTTCGATTATGCAAATTACAATGGGACTTTACCAACTGTACTGGAGAACAAATACTCATGGACCAAGGTGCTTAATTTCAGATTGATCATACGGTTTCTGCTCAATTAGTAATGCAGTTCTTACTAATTTTAATGGTTGAGATCACCAATCAATTATTAATGTTATGGTAACAGGTGGCCAACATTATATTTATTGATGCACCAGTTGGAGCTGGATTTTCATATGCGACAACCTCCTCTGGTTATTACACCTCGGACACAAAATCAGCAGCACAGACCTACACCTTTTTGAGGAAGGTGAGGGTACAATAATATATTATATTTTTTTAAATGCTGATTTATTTGTAAATTAAATTAAAATTTAATTTTTTTTTTATTTTTTATAAACGTTATTGTTGACAGTGGTTACTTCAACACCCAAATTTTCTTGGAAATCAACTCTACATTGGTGGCGATTCATATTCTGGCATCATTGTTCCTCTCCTCCTTCAAAATATACTAGAAGGTATTAGCTAGAACAAGTTCACTGGAAATATTCTTTTTGTCTTCAGAAACAAACACTAGTAATTATTTCACGAGTACTACTATTCTAAAGTCTCTACACCACACACTGCTTACGTGATATAGTTTGATTTGGACTTCAAATTGTAATCAAATCTTACCATTTAAGTCATGTGAATGGTGTGTTTTATACACCATCGGCTTGAGAAGAAAATAACTCTTATTTCATTATCTCTGGTCATAAGCTTATACTTTGGTTTATAATATGATATAGGTTTGGAAGCAGGGCTGAGGCCAGAAATGGAACTTCAAGTACTTAATCTAATTAATCATATAAAATTTTCACATTTTATGTTATTGCCAATCACAGAAGAAGCATTTGATTCATTTTGAATTGTAACAGGGATACTTGCTCGGAAACCCAGTGACCGATTCTTTTACTGATGTGAACTTTAGGATTCCATATGTGCACAGGGTGAACCTCATATCAGATGAACTCTATGAGGTGATTTGACATACATAGATATTAGGCTTGCAAGTGCTGGTTAGGTTTCTAGCGTTTTGCTTTTTCTGGCATTGTCATTAATTGTTATATTCATGTCATCAAACAAGGATTAAGTATTTGCATTCTTTCTTTTATCAAAATCTTCTTACTCGAGATTTCGAATGCTCGTGCTTTTCCAGGATGCCAAATTATACTGTTCCGAGGATTATGTAAATGTAGATAGTAACAACACACTTTGTGTTACCGCTCTTCAAGCAATTAAGGAGGTCAGTGGCCTTACTACCTTCTGTTTTTGTTGATGGATGTCACTTCTAAGATCTACAGGGCACTACAAATTTGCATTCTATTCAATTTTGCAGTGTCTTCTACAAATAAATCTGTGTCAAATTCTGGAACCTCAATGTGCTTTTTCATCTGGAAAACCAAAGGAGCTGGAGTGGGATTTGAGAGCTCAGGAAGACAGAACCATGAATTACCTTCTCTCACAATCTAAACTTCCTGAACTGCGGTGTCGGGTAAACCAACTGGCCTCTCTCTAGTTAAATGAGTTTGTATACATTTGCTACATCATATGCTTTTGAAATGTACAACAATTTCTGCTGGTATTGCTGCCTTGAGATGTTGGCTTTCTGATTTTAATATTACACACTTACTTCCACCCCCCCAAAAAAAGTAGAAGAATTGAGGAATTTGATTGATTTATTCTCAATATATAGGGCTTTACGTACGTGCTGGCTTATAAGTGGTTGAATGATGAAAGGGTCCAAGAAGCTCTTCATGTTCGAGAGGTATGCCAATTGTAAGTGTGGTTTGATCAACTTGAATGGAAGAAATTATGACTAAATATGATTTAATGTTTACTATCAGGGAACCGTCGAATCATGGAAAAGGTGCCCCAGAAATTTTTCGACTTACACAGAAGATGTCAAAAGTACAGTTGCATATCAGAAGAATCTCACAGAAACGGGTCTCCGAGCTCTGATATACAGGTTCTTGTCCCCTTGTAACAATTTGTTTCCGGCTATCAGGATTGACTAAGAACCAAACTTAATATGCTGAAGTCACTCTACTATAACCAATGCTGCAATTGGTTCCCTATCAACACAGATGAATTCAGACATTACTCTGCCACAGAATTTGTCCAACTTTAGTTTTATCTTACCAGTTTGGCTTACTCCAAGGATTAGAATAGCTAAATGAATCGTATATATATTATATATATTTAACAACAATGGGCTGCAGAGGTCATGTGTAATAGATACTAGCATGATTCAAGATACTGATCACATAGGTTACTCTTTCAAGTGGCCTGTGCCAAAAAATTCCAATTTTTCACAGTGCTCTTCTCCTTGCAGTGGCGATCATGACATTTCTGTTCCTTATATTGCTACACTTGCGTGGATAAAATCTCTTGGGGTGCCTGTTTTTGATGAATGGCGTCCATGGTTCGTCGAGGGTCAAATTGCAGGGTGAGTACTTCTAGGATTCACCTTGGTTCTTTAACATTAGCAGGTGTCATATCTCACATAGTTCTACTCTTTTGCAGATACCAAGTAAAGTTCACGAGTGATCACTACAGGTTGACGTATGTGACTCTAAAGGTAAGGGAATGTTTTAATTCTCATCCTTATTTATTAGAATGTTGTCATGATTATGAAGAAATTACAATCAATCAATCTTCCACTACATATGTATAAACAGGGTGCAGGTCACACTGCTCCAGAATACAAGCACAAGGAAAGCCTTGCCATGGTCGATAGGTTCTTTGCTCGTTACCCAATCTAATTGATTGTGAAAGGCGGAAAGACATTTGGGAGATCCCTATTCTAGACTGGAGAAATATTTCGAATAATCGAAGTGAATAGCATAGTTTACTGTTAAATTATTTTGTTCTAGGATCAAGATTGCTTTGAAAGTCGTAGGAAATTGCTTGCTTATTTGTATCATGTGGGTGGAGAACCAAGGTGTCCGGATGGCCGTAAAGCTAGGTATCAGGATATGAGCCAGACCTTGATAGCTAGAAAAGCCGCCATTCATGTATGTAATCTACATTGGCTTTTTTGGTGACTGCCAATATAGTTTCCGCCGTAATAAACTGATTTTGTTGTAGTGATATTTAACTTCCAACTTATAAATGTTTTCTGTTCGTTTTTTTGGACTTTCTATTCTTTCTTTAGCTGAATAAGCATGCAAGTATGTTTATGTTCTCTTTGTTTATTAAAAGAAAATCAGCATGCATGAAAAATGCTCCATTAATTATACAGACAAAGCTAGCTAAATTAAGTTAGTTTGATGAAAAAATCTGAAAATTTCCATCATCCTTTAAATTCTTAATCGAATTCGGAAAGAAATAAATCAGTTCTTCTACGTGCAGGAGGGGCAAAAGGCGGGGAGTCGTTACCGCGTCAGTCTGCCACTTAAAAAAAAAAAAAAAAAAGGGAAAACAGACGAAAATAGAAATAAAAAGTTAGGAAAGAAAAAAGTTCAGACAAAAACAAGTGAGGGGGTCTCTCGAAGGGAGGGGGTCTCTTCGTCTTCGAAGGGAGGGCCTCTCTCGATGTGGGTAGATGAACTTTAAGACAACATTTTGGTGATCTTCGTGTGTTCTGGTCTTCGTGGGTCTCGTCTTCGTCTTTGTGGGCTCTGCTCTTCGTGGGTCTCGTCTGAGCAGCCATTCACCAATAGTACACTTTTCCGCTGTTCTATGATTTTCTTTTTCTTGGAAGAAAACAACAAAAACACCTTCAGGCTTCGGATATAAATCCAATTGAATAATCACCTGTGAATGATCTGTGCTATCGTTGCTCGTTGTCAAGGTGGAGCCAATGCAGGACATACTATCTAATGCGGAGGGATAGAAATTTTCCCTTCACCTGGTTCCTTCCGGTATCCTTGATGAGGATACTCTGTGTGTGTTATCGGGAATGGAGTTGTGGTGCATCTACCGGGACTGTTTCAAGAAATCGATGGCCTAGAATCCAATGGGTTTCCTGAAAAGGAAGGATACTGGTTTCTGACCGTGCTCATTTGTTATTTGACTTCCATCAAGTGGTGGATGGGCTTAGAGAGTCTGAGCTTGCCAAATCTTTTATTGGCACAACTAAGAGAGGCATTGGGCCATCTTTTATTTCAGATGCAGCTTCAAGATTCCAAGGTTTTAACTATGGACCAGAAATGCTTAGGGAAGAAATTGAAAGATACAAGAGGTTTGCCGATAGATTGGAGCCCTTCATTGCTGATACCATGCATGTCATGAATGAATCCATCTCAGAGAAGAAGAAGATTTTAGTTGAAGGTGGTCAGGCAACCATGCTAGATATTGACTTTGGAACTTATCCTTTTGTTACTTCTTCTAACCTATCTGCTGGTAGGATTTGCACCAGTCTTGGCATTGCTCCAAGAGTAATAGGTGATCTAATTGGAGTGGTAAAAGCCTACACTACACGGGTCGGTTCTGGTCCTTTCCCTTCAGAAATCTTGGGTCAGGAGGGTGATCTACTAAGGTTTGCTAGTTAGGAGTTTGGCACTACTACAGGTCATCCTCGTCGTTGTGGTTGGCTTGATATGGTATTGCTGAAATAATTGTTCCATCTCAGATGCTCGAGGGGATTCTCAAATTCACGAAGGGAAGAAAGAGATGGGAAAAACTCGGGGTGGGGGCAGGAAGATGAGTCTGGGCTGCTCGAAACGGGACGTTGTGTTTTGTTCATTTTGAATGAAACAGTTCGTTTCATTTTTGCCTACGTGGGCGGCACCGACTAGGCGACTAAGCAGCGATTTCCCCACCCGACTGCAATAAGAGTTTCTCTTTTACAAAGCACGTGATACTATTTTGTTCTAGGATCAAGCTTGCTTTGAAAGGCCTAGCTGCCAGTAAAACCAGCTTGTACCCACGTGATACTTTTCTCTACGGAAAAATATCATCAGCAAACTAGCAACTCGAAAGAGGTCCTTGCTTTCTGCGTATTTACCACAAAGCACACATACAAACGGGCAAGATGAAGACCAGGGTGCCAGGCCAGAGACCCAAAAACCTATTCAATTCAAGCAGCAGCTACACTAGTAGTAGTAATCTCACAATGTGGTGGCCGTCTTTTGTAGTACTTGTTCATATATTGCTCCTGATCTCCAACTCGGTTGAGTCGCAGTCCATCATCGACACTCTTCCAGGTTTCCCCGGCAAGCTTCCCTTCAAACTCGAAACTGGGTCAGTGTGTACACATACATGCACGCATTTATTATAAATTATGTCATTAATTATCAGCATGGAATATATAATTGTTAATCATGTGTACGTAGTAGTATTACTTCTTCTGGTTTTAGTTTATTTATATGCAACGAATTTTAAAGGTACATAGGCGTTGGAGAGTTAGACGAGGTGCAGCTATTTTACTACTTCATCGAGTCTGAAAGGAGTCCTAAGGATGATCCTCTGGTGCTCTGGCTCACCGGTGGTCCCGGTTGTTCTGGTCTTTCTGCCCTCATATATGAAATTGGTATGCTATATTTCTTCGCATCCTTCTCGGCGCTCCATCACCAATTTTCTAAACTTTTCGTTTTCTTCTAGGAGGATCCAATCCGCCGATGTGGTTAGTAGTTGACTCTCGGGTCCTGCTATCTATGAAAGTTTGTTAGATGGGAGACTTTTAGTTGGGAGCAGATTAAATTCTCATATCTGTCATGATGATGAATGATGATGATGATCCCAACAAAAGGTGAAACTAGCACCTGCAGAAAGGAAGTTATTTCAAAACCAAAGTTGAATGAAAAATGATTTTGATTGCAAAATAATTTTCAAAGAAAGAGGATGACACCATTAAACATACGTATTTCTATCCGTCGATGCATTTGTCTGGTCTGTAATTTTTTCAGGTCCAATGCAAAATGAAAAAGACTGTATGCAAAGTGAAAAAGTATTTTTGAAAAATATTTACAGAAGTTTTTATTTATTTTTATCTTCTTTTTTTTTCTAACTTTTAGTTTTCAAAATTATATTTTTAAGTTGTTATTCTTTTTCACTTTTTTCCAATCTTTTTTACCTGTATGTATAAGTATTTTTATATTTTCTTTTAGGTTTATTTATCAAGGGTATTTATGTCATTTTCTTTTTTTTTTAATGTAGGGCACATTGCAACCTTTTGATAATGTGAGGTGAATGTCAAAACTGATAATTTAAAGGATGATTGTAAATTGACTGATAGTTTGAGTGGACTTAGTAGGATCAAGCTGATCGATCTCCTCGAGGGATTTGGATTTTTTAGAGTTTTTGACCAAATTATAAGGTCTAAAATGGAAGAGAATAGACACATGAAATGGAATCCACAATACCGGGTTCCGACCTGGGAATCCGGGTATACCTGGACCGGAACCTGAATTTCAAATCCGGGCCGAAACCCGGACCGGGTTATTCCGGATCAGATTCGGTCCAAAACCCGGATGGACCCGGATTTTTAAAACCCAGAAATTCGGGTTCCGAATTGTACACGGGGATTTTTTTTTTTTTCATTCCCTAGTTATTTGGGCATTTTTCCTTAAACTTTTCCAACATCCAAACAGACTCATTAAAATTGAGAATCAATGAATCCATAAACAGTCGATACCCAATACATATTTAAAAAAAAAAAAACAAGTTTCCAAACATTCTCAACGGCAAACAGATGCGGCGAGAGACTAGAGATAGAGGAGAGAGAGCGAGAGAGAGAAGTTAGTCGAAGTAGTCGTAGGGGGGGTTTACCAGAATAACGACCTAGAGCATAGGTCGACGGCGACGGCGAAGGAGATGTAGCGACGCGATGGCGGTGGCTAGGGTTTTTGCATCTACCGCAGCGCAGCGCAACGAGAGAGAGCGAGAGACTAGAGAGAGAGAGAAGTGAGTCGAAGTAGTCGCCGCGGGGGGGGGGGGGGGGGGGTTTACCAGAATAACGACCTAGAGCAAAGGTCGACGGCGAAGGAGATGCAGCGACGTGATAGCGGCGGCTAGGGTTTCTGCATCTACCGAGTGAGAGCGCGAGACTAGAGAGAGAGAGAGAGAGAGAAGTGGGTCGAAGAGTCGAAGTAGACGGGGGGGGGGGAGGCTTATCGATAGGGATTTTCTTTTAAATGGCCTGGGTACCTGGTTTAAACCCGGTACCCGGGTACCTAACCCGTACCCGGACCGTGTTGGTCCGGATTTTATAATGCAGATTTCGGATCCGTTTTTATCCGGGCCGGAACCCGGAACCGGAATTTGGTTTTCCGAGTTCTGGATCGGGAGAAAAATCCCGACCCGAATAAACAGTGCTAATCTTGATCTCCCGTCTGAGATCACGCTGATCATCCTCATGGTCTCTAAATAAGTAATCATGAAACACTACACATTAACATAATCTGATTATAATTAGAATAATATTATTCCAACTTTATACTACACATTAACATAATTTGATTTAGAATATAAATTTTAAAATTTAAATTTTATAAAATAAATTATGTCAGGTATGTGATTTATAATCATGATAAAAACTTTATTACCGTTAACGCTAAAAGGGGATCAAAAGAGCAGAGTATGGAAAGTCGTGATTTTTTTTCTTTTTCTTTTTACCATGTTATTGCAAGAATCAAGCACAAGAAAAGGCACAGACGAAAGTATCTCTTGCATGCCTCCCTTGCATCGAGAAAATTTACATAATGAAAAATGATTTATATATAATATTTTTTACGATACTTTATACAATTATGTTTTAAATAAGAGAAATTTTTATAAAATATTTTATAAAAATAATATTATTTTATAAAAATATTCATATTTTATAATATTATTATACAATATAAATATATTATGTGTATATCATTCCTCAAATCTCTTCAAACTCGAAACTCCGTCAGTGTGTACACGTGATGCATTAAATTCCACATACATATATAGCTCAGTTTAGTCATATGGATCTGCAGGTTTAATTTACATGTGACGAAGGTACACTAGACGAGGTGCAGCTATTTTATTACTTCATCGAGTCTGATGATCGAGTCCACGTACGACTTGCTGCCAAACCGTCAGCCATCTCAATATTTATAGGGCTCTGATTAATTAAATATGTTGCAACAATGTGCATGCATGGCCTTTCTTAAATTATATTATATGTTCGACTGCGCAGTCTAACAATGTTCATGCTTTACGTACTTCGCCTGTTTTCATAATGAATATTCGTGCGTGTCTAAATAATTTAAATTCATCATGATCTTCTTATTGTTTCAACATGTGCGCCTCTCAAATAATTTAAAGACTATTTATTATATTTTATTAGTCTATCAAAAATTTGATGTCACATTAAAATATATTGAGAAAATAAATCTTAAAAGATGATAAATAATACTTTTATAACTTAAAAGGCTTAAATAAACTACGTCAGTAAATTTAGCTTCATTTGTGAAAATGTTCTATTACATATTGAACCAAAAATCCCCTTTACCATCAGTCTGAAAATTCTTAGCTCGCCTAGCTTTGTGCCATATATTCTGCAAGCAACTGTTGGTGTAAAGGGGTTGCAAAATAAAAAATAGTAAGAGAAAATTTTATTTCAAAGTGCGTTACAATGCTATTTTCTTTAAAATAATATTCGTTCTTATCAATAAAGGTATGCATATGGGTTATAAGTGAATTTGTTTATAAGTTACAATGAATCTGAAATAAGTTTGTTTGTCTAACTGCGTTATGCACACACGAAATTAGATTCGAATATCCTTTGATTTTGCTATTCAACCAAGAGATTAAAAATCTGTTCTCTGCAGAACGAATGGATCATAATAACAAATTGTTAAGAAATGAAAACTTTAATTTGGTAAAGAGAGAATTTTGAAATTACCTTATTAAAATTTTCAATTTGCAGTCTAAGAACATTGATAATTACCTAACCAAATGCTAATAAAAGTCTATATTTTAGTTATATGTGAAAAAAACATCTATATTATACTTGCCAATGGTTGAAAGCTCAACTGAGCTACAATAATTATTGGTTCCTCATCGTTGAGTCATTATTCACCTTCCATCAGAATATTTTATTATTTTCATCAAATCAACCTCCCCCTCTATCTTTTCCTCGTTCTTTTCTCTCTTCAACCCGCAAGCTTCCTCGCGTTCTGTTGCCTCGCTCTTCTTCAACCCTTGCTCCTCGTTCGTCCCTCTTCTCTCTGTCGGTCGTCTTCTTCCATATCTTCTTCCAGGCCAAACGGTAAGTCTCTCTTCCTCGCTCTTCTCTCCCTCTTCTCTGTGCATTTTCTCTGAGTCTCTCCTCTCCCTCTCCTCTTTCTATTTTCTTCGATTCTGATGTACTCCCTCCCACCCCTTTTCGTTTTCTCGCTCTCCAAACACTAAAACACATCAACCTCTCCGCCCCCAATAATTACTTTTAGGGTGGGTTTGGATGTTGAAGTGAGTTGAGTTGAGATGATAAAATATTGTTAGAATATTATTGTTTATTATTATTATTATTTAGGGATTTGAAAAAGTTGAATTATTTATTATATTTTATATTGAGATTTGAAAAAGTTGTAATGATGAATTGAGATGAGTTGAGATGAACTAACTTCCAAATGAAACCTAAGCCTACACGAGCAGAGAGAATAAAAGCTTTAGACTTTAGAGAGAGATCTTTTTTTGTTTGGGTTAATTTGTGAGTTGTTCTCATTTGATCTTTTGATTATCGCTTGAAATGCTGAGAATTTTGGTTCCTAAAATTTACAATCTGGATATCTTGATTTTGAACGAACCCTCTGTATATATTGTTCTTCTTGATGCCTTGACTGAGATCTGAACGAAGCTTTAATCTTAGAGAAGGCTGAGAGAAGTGATATCCCCTTCGTCGACAAGAAAAAGTGAGTCCAGTTCCATGTCCTAATACTTTATCTCTCTTGTTCCTATGTCTTTTCAAGATGCTGTGTTCTATTTCAAGATGATTAACTGTTGGTGATAAATGAGAATTCCCCGTAGTTTAAGTGCTTCTCTATGTGTATGTGAGTGGGTCCCTGTTTTCTCTTCTAGAAAACTGCAAGAAACTAAAGAACCCAAGACTTGTCTTGGTTTCTAAAACGAAGTGGTCTTAGCTACCTTTTTGCTGCCCTTCCCTATTCCGGTTCTATGTTTGACCTTCAAATAGAGATAAAAGCGAGTATTGCAATAGAAAATGAGGACACATTACCTAGGAGACCAAATTTGTGCTCAAGTGTCTGCTTGCAAGTGGTGATAATTTTTATGTATCAATGACGATTACAAAATTGCAGATACCTTGTCCCTGCTGACCTGACAGTGGGCCAATTTGTATATGTAATTCGGAAGAGAATTAAACTGAGTGCAGAAAACACAATCTTTATATTTGTGGACAATGTCCTTCCACCAACAGGTAACTGCAGTTCAATTTCATGAGCTCTGTGCACCCACGTGATGCTAGGTTTTAATTTCCTTTCTATCGCTGATTGATTCAATGTTACTCCTAATCAGTTCATAACTGAAGTGGAAAGATAACGAAGATAGTGGTTTGAAATGGTATAAACCGTTTAATTATTCAAGATCAATAAGTACTAATTGTGATGAAACATTTGCAGGAACTATAATGTCCACCATTTATGATCAAAAGAAGGATGAAGATGGATTTCTTTATGTTACTTACAGCGGGAAAAACACATTTGGGTAGAATAAGATTGTGAAGCCTGATTTTCTCTTTCACGGTTTCACCGGTTTCCTATCCAGAATTTTCTGGCATCACAAAACTGGCATCGTGCCAAATGGATGTACTTTTTCTGTCTCTACCTGTACAGTTCTACTTTGTACATAACATAACAACAAACTGTTTATTGATGTTCCTGGGGCGTAAGATATCACAAGGGTTCTTCAGCGCCCTTGGGCAAAAGTGATCTTTGATTCAGAGTTCTAGTGATCTTGTTGTTTGAATGTTTTCATTATATTGGAGACGGTAGTATCTTCTTGTTCAGATGAAGGTCGCATTGTGATCGTGTTTTATGAGAAAGGATAGATAATATTGAAACTTTTGCATATTAAGCATGTGATTAGTGCAGTCTGAATTAGTTTTGCTTCTTGGTTTGTATCCTTATTAACCTAAGTGTTATGGTTCTCCCTGGCTCTTGGACTTGTTTCAAACTAGTTCTGTTATCAATTTGAATACCTCCTAACTCAATTATTATCGGGTATTATCTCCATTCCGCTTATAAAAACCTTCTTTTATTTACATTCCCTCTCGAAAAATCGAGCAACTATTTCTGAGTTTCTCTAGACCACAAATTGCATAACCACTATTAGATTCGCCTGAAATTTGTCTATGTCGTTGGCTTCTCTGTTTTATCGGCTATTATCCATGTCTATATTCTTCGCACCCTTGCCAACTTATTTTAGGAAAAAAAGGGAAAGAAAGAATAAGGATGGCTATGCATGGTTGCTCTGTAATTATAGAAAGAATTAGAATTATAGATGTAATTATTGGGTAGAAAAAGAAGAGTTTGTGATAATGTTTGTTAGTTTAAAGATATATAGTTGTGATTGTTGGGGGGAAGAAATGTTGGCATTATGTGTTTATTGGCTTCACAAAATTCTAATTTGATCGTAAACTATTAGCTACAACTAAAAAAGTTGATAAAAGAAGAAGGGTTGGCAAAAATTAGTTTGTTTATTTCAAGAATTGTTGTATAATTTTTTTTTTGGTCAAATATTATTAAAATATATGAAGTGTATTTGCAAAATATAAAAAAATTATTTTTGTCAAATAGTATTAAAATATATAATATTATGTTATTATTTTGATTTTAAGATGACTAATTCAATGTGAAGTCACCAGCTAAAAATTGATGCTATAGCTAAAAGTTGAGATTCTAGCCGACGTTTGAACTTGACAATGTGCCAATGCTCTAATGGATGTATTTATAGATTGCTAAAGAATGCGAATGAAATTTCTAAAGTCTGATCCGAACATGTACATGTATTGTGCCTATTACCAAATGAGACAAATTAAGATTGGACTCCAACGGTCATTGCTGCGCGCTTCTCTTCCAACCGGCTTGCCCAATTTCTAATCCCAACTGACAGTTAAACCTACCTGTCAAGACAGTAACCTTCGATCTCTTTCTACACTATTTGTGTGCAGGCGAGGCACCTTCACCACCTACAAATTAAATGTCATGAATTAACATAGCTAGCTAGCTACTCATGAATTCTAACAACAGCAGCAGCAGCAGCAGCAGTATTACTCAGATCACAATGTGGTGGCCGTCCGTTGTGGTTGTGCTATTGCTTCAGATCTCCAACTTGGTTGCATCACAGTCCATCATCAACACTCTTCCTGGTTTTACTGGCGAGCTTCCCTTCAAACTCGAAACTGGGTCAGTGTCCACATATATATTGCCATATATATATGATTATCATGTAATTAAAACATTAATTAAATATATTGTACAACTACTTCTTCTGGTTTAAATTTATTTATATGCAACGAATTTTAAAGGTACATTGGAGTTGGAGAGTTAGACGAGGTGCAGCTATTTTATTACTTCATCGAGTCTGAAAGGAATCCAAAGGATGACCCACTTGTGCTTTGGCTCACCGGTGGTCCTGGTTGTTCCGGTCTCTCGGGCCTTTTATTTGAAATTGGTATCATATATTTCTCCCATATATCTTATAATTTTCTTTAATTATTTAACACGAGTACAATTAATATTATTTTAAAGTTAGTAGCTAGATCAGAAACTTGGAATAATTTATCAGTATGTATATAAGTAGTACTACATCTAACGTCCTGGCCTGTTGAGTTATTAAGGAATAAAATATAGTCAATTAAACTCCATACACGTACAAATAGAGAGATTAGAGGCAGCTAGTATGGTAGTAACGTATTACTTAGTTGTGACGCCAACGGACAAACCTAGCAAGCTTCCATTCAACTACTACAATTTTTCACCGAAAAAAGTAGTTTCAAGTTTTTATTCAAATCTGAATGTTTCGATTAAACAGATATATATATGTATATATATGAAGAAGTGACTCTTTAGTATCTTTTGCATTTCTAATTTTCTTGAACAACATATTATATGATTACTCAATAAATGTAGTATATACGTAGTCTTAAGATCACGTGTAGTCTTTTTTTTTTTTTTTAAAAAAAAAAGAAAAGAAAAAAGAATAGGGTACACAATGAAAAGAAAGTTTCTTGATCATGTGGATCCCAAGCCTACTTTTTTAAATGGACAGCAGAATTTACACACCCGGGATGATGTGGTGGACTCCTAGCTAGCTATTTTTATTTACTGACCTTATTATAATAACTCTACATATAATTTGACATGATTCTTGTACAGGTCCTTTATCTTTCAACTACGCAAATTCTAGTGGGAACAAACCAACATTGGAATTGAACCCCTACTCGTGGACAAAAGTATGTTGTGATTTAATTATTAATTTGTTGTGTAAAGTTTAATTATTAACATTTTATGATTGAACTAGTAATTAATTGGGTCTATCTTTTAGGTTGCGAACATAATATTTTTGGATTCACCTGTCGGTACTGGATTCTCGTATGCAACAATTTGGGAGGCATACAACGTCAACGACACATCATTAGCGGCACAAGCCTACGAATTTCTAAGAAAGGTGAGCGGAGTACTCCGATTAATTAACCAAATGGGTTTAAATTAATTTGAAGATGCTTTATATTTGGCAGAAAATTAAGATCAGCATCCCATACATACTCATACATATTAATTTACCTTACGTGACACTAATAATTACTTGTATGATCTAATATATTATATATATTATCACGGTGCATGCAGTGGCTTTTGGCTCATTCTATGTTTCTCTCAAATCCTCTCTATATTGCCGGTGATTCTTATTCCGGCATACCCGTCCCGATAATTACTCAAGAAGTTTCAAACGGTATATATATTATCTTTCCCATTTAATTAATTGATTCTTGAAAAATGTATTAACAGGGTTATAAGATTAATTTAGCAAATTGAATTATCATCTTGTCACATTTCATTTTCTATGTTGAATAACTAAAAGAAACTTGTTATTGTATTAGAAAGAACTCATGATCATCATGATCTGATCTGATCCAGGACATGCATAAATAACAAAAAATAGATTATTCAGAATAAGAGATCATATAATTATTATGTATCTAATTCTTTTCTACGCTAACTGGATCGATGCTTTTATGATATCTAGGTAACGAAATTGGACATTTGCCACCATTGATTCTCAAAGTATGTACTTCTAGCTAATCTTGAATTCAATGCTTTTATGTCTTTTATTTTTTCTTTTTCATTATCATAATTGTTGGATTAATGGTACTTTTGAAAAATGGACGCAGGGTTTGGTGCTAGGTAACCCACTTACACATAGAATCTTTGACCTGGATGCAAGACTAAAATTTGCTCACCGGATGGCACTCATATCCGACAGACTTTATGAGGTGATCAAATGCTCCTTAATTATTAGTTAAGTTCTCGTTGACGTACATTTTTTTTTATAAGTTCTCGTTGACGTACATACGTTTCCTCGGGTATATTTTGCTAGTTTTAGTCTCGTTTGGATTCGGAAAGTGTTTTATTTCATCTCATCTCATCTCATTATTATAATTTTTTTAAATTTTCATATAAAATATAATAAATAATTCAACTTTTTCAAATCCTCTATTCTTATTTTACGAGCCAATTAATTATATTTAATATTAATTAAACTTGACCTAGAGTGAAAAAGTAACGCACGTACGGGTAAAGGGCCGTATCCTCTACTCCTAGATATGTAATGTCTTCTATATATCTGTGCTTATAGTCAACTAAAAGAAACTGCAAAGGAGAATATATATATCCAGATCCAAGCAACGCAAAGTGCATAGAAGATCTTCAAGTAGTCGAAGAGGTGAGTTGGATTAAGATTAACAATTCTGGAGTACACAAGTCATGTTGTATGTATGTCTAGTTGGATGCATTAATTGGGCATTATTAATGCATAGTGATTTACCGATCAATGGAATTTGTAGTGCATCTCCAATATATTTCCTAACCAAATATTGGAACCAAATTGCGCTACACAATCCCCAAAGCCAAATAAACTTCGGGAATGGAGCGTTCTCGGTGACAACTTCATAGACATACACACCTCAACACCTCAAGTTCCAGGGCCATGGTGTCGGGTACATAGATCTCTCTCCATCCAACACGAAATTCAACCATATATACTATGACTATTTGATAATCATACAACCTATTTATATATTATTTCCAGAACTATAACTATCTTTACTCCTACGTTTGGGCGAATGATAAAACAGTGCGAGAGGCTCTCCACATCCGAGAGGTACGTATGGTACTCTGAGTCGAAATAGAATTTGAATTCATGATTACGTCAATTTCAGGGAGTACTTTTTAAGTTGGTGTTCAGGGAACCAAAACAGATTGGGACAGATGCAATAAGAGCTTAGCTTATACAGGGAATGTCATAACGAGTATTGATTACCACCGAAACCTCACCAAGAAAGATCTCCGAGCGCTGGTTTACAGGTAGTACTACTACTATATGTATGCCTCTTTTATGAGAACTTCGCTACTCGTACTTATCGACCGAACAAGGAATTGCATGCAATAAATTCCTAGAATTGCCAATCCAATTTAGCTTTTGCCCTTCCTCCCCTGCCTTTAGCTTGGTGTGACAGCATAAGCCAATTGACGAGTTATGTGGAATGCTTATCAAAATATATATGGCGAAGACTGTTTCAAAATTTTCTAACCTTTCCTAACTTGAAGAACTTCTGTTCGTGTAGCGGTGATCACGACATGGGGATTCCATATGTGGGCACTGAAGAATGGATAGAAACGCTAGACTTGTCTATAAAGGATGACTGGAGACCTTGGTTTGTTGGCGGTCAAATCGCAGGGTGAACTTCCATGACCACCTTATTTAATTTGTGACCATGTTCCTTTCTAGACTGTTCGACTTTCCATTTTCTAAATTTGCTAACTTTTCATGCATTGTGAATTTCATTTTGTTTTCTTCAGATACGTCACCATCTTTACAGAGGAAAAGTATAGCTTGACATTCACAACTATAAAGGCAAGCATTCTCCGCGCTCCGGCAAAATAATTACCCATATATATCGTAGTCAAGCAAAACTATTATATATAAATGTTTGTGTCATTTTGGTTTGTGCTGCAGGGTGGGGGTCACACTGCACCAGAGTACAAGCCTAAGGAGTGTCTCGCCATGATTGATAGATGGTTTTCTTACTACTTTCTGTAGCACATATTATCAAAGAGCTCACTCTCTTTTCAATTAGCTTGTTTTTATTGATGTAATAGTTGGAGAACCTACAAGCTGGATGTGTTTTGTCAATAAATGGCTAGTTGTACTGTAACAGGCTGTACAATGTTCTAAAGGTGAATCGGGTAAGATCTATCTACGTGCATAAACGTTGAAAGCTCCTTCGTATTAAGGGCACATTGTTGTTCCAATCATTGTTTACTAAACATATTGTTAATGTCGTATTTCACTCGCATATGGGTCAGATTCCAGAAACTCAAGTCTTCGGGCTGTCACCTGCACACTCAAGCAAACACGGAAAATGAGGGTCTTGGTGGTGGCCAAGAGTCTCCGATGCTAAAGTCAATATATCTCCTTAATAGTTTGTGCCTAAGTTTCGAGAAATCAAATAGTATTTTTCGTACCTGGGATCAACTTTTATACTAGGTTTCTAGTAGAGACAGCTCATCCCTGACTTTGAGAGACCCATGTCATGTCTGCTGTTCGTTTGGTCATAATCTATTAATGTGGCGTGGCTCTTGGGGAGGCGAGTCTTATCTGTCCCGACCGTCCACTTTCCCCTCTAGGGAGTTACTTCATGGGTGGGTTATGCCCGTGGGCCGAATATCCTGCTAAGGGCCCACTAACTCCCTTTAGAGGAGGGCCATAGGGCTCGGTTAGGCCCTTGGGCTTGCATCCATAGTGATTTTTCGTGGGTTTGCTTTAAGGGCCTATGGGAGGAAAATTCCTTACAGATATTATGGTAATTTATGAGTTGTAAGGACCTAATTTGGTCTCAGGAAAACCATGAGAGAAGAGTTAGACTTCTTTAAAAGCAGGAATGGTTGGGCATGCACTAGTCACATGCCCTGGATCTTCACAAATGTTACATTTTTCAGAAGTAGATGGTAAGACTTGCAACTCATTGACTTTCTTAAGCTTTATAGACTCTACCTTCTTAGAGAGTAATGCAAGTCTAGCATGTAAATCATCTGATTCTTTCAAATGATACATTCCACCCCCACTTAAAAATTTTTGATTTTTAGATCTATCACACACTTCAGAAACATCTCAAGACTGAGCATTTTCAGACAAATAGTCAAAGTACTCAAATGCCTCCAAGGGTTCTTTGTTAAAAAATTCACCATTGCACATGGTTTCCACAAATTGTCTCATTTTTTTTTGTAGACCCTCATAAAAAAAACTTACGACCCTTCAATTCTCATGTCCATGATGAGGACATGCATTTAATAAGTCTTTAAAACGTTCCCAACAGTGATAAAATATTTCTACATCATTTTGCCCAAAATTCATAATTTGTGTTTTTAAGGCATTGGTCCTATGCATAGGGAAATTTTTTTAAAAAAAATCAGTTTGCATTTCCTGCCAAGTCCCAATAGACCTTGGCCTTAAGGAGTTTAATCAAGTTTTAGCCTTTTTCTTTAGAGAAAATGGAAACAATTTTAACCTAATGACTTCTTCAGTGCATGTTCTATCAATGAAAGTTGAGCAAACTTTGTCAAACTCTTTGATGTGGAAATAAGGATTTTCTAATTCTATGGCATGAAACTGTGGTAGCAATGGAATCATCTGAGTTTGAAGTTAAAATTATTTGCATTCAAAGGATGAATGATACAAGAGGGTGGACTAGTCCTAACAGGCTGCAAATATTCTCTAAGTGTCTTGTTAGGATTTACCACTTCCCTATCATTTTGATCATTTTCAGCCATGTTGCTATAAGTGTCAAATGATGATTCAAATGCTGAATTATGAGAAACAAATGAACCCGAAGATGAGGTTGATGATTCAGTCCTAGCAAGTCTATATGTGCTATCTCTAGCCCAACTAGACATGCAAATTCAGTAAAATAAAATAAAATAAAAGATAAAGTAAAATAAAAACAAACAAATGAAATGAGAGGAAAAGATATCATCCAAGCTGTGAAGAGGTTCACAGCTCTATAAACACCCTCTTAGCAATAAGATAATATTCTGAAAACACCAATTGTCCCCGGCAACGATGCCAAAAACTTGATGGCTTTCAAACTATTACTCCCAAGTGCAGAAGTGGACTAGTTGTAATACGAGGCAGCACCCAAGGCCATCTCCACAGGGACAAGAGGATTTTTAGCCAATTGATTGTATAAAATTGCGACGATTCAGATTTGACAAGAGTTTGGATGATTTATCAAGTGAGAAAAGAGTTTTGTATGAAAATAAGAAAATAAACTAAGAAATGTTATATTCACTAAGAAGAATCTCTTGCCATTGATATGTATGGTTGATTTTTAGAGCTCCTTGGTTCTGAAATTTTTGGGAAGGAAATGGACTAAACCATAGTAATTCAAATCTCAAGAAAATAAACTAATCGACTTATGACAAACACTGAAATTTTAACTTCACCCTATTGTAAACAGAGAATTAAATGGACACTAAAGTAATTACAGATTTTGTAGAAACAATTTGACAAACACCTGGGTGGCGATTTTAAAACTTTTTTTCACTCCACATATCACCAAGATTTCTGGGTACTACTCTTCTTTTATTAATCCAATCAAGGTATTAACAAAATGTCATTTGAAGAACATAAACTCAGAGATCATGTACCAAGGCTTTAAAAGAATTTGTCACTAACCATCAACCAATTTTTACTTTATCACTTGGCTGAGAGACACCTTGATTGATTCAAGATTCTGTTGTGCCTAGTGTCAACAACAGAACAGGAATAAAAACAAGAGAATCCAACAGAAAACCATTCACAAAAACGTGATTTCAAATATAGTGAAATATATAAATCGAGATCTATAGAAATCCAGCCAACATAAGGAGCAAATGAAAATTCTACCGCAACCCAGGCTACAGATTTAGCCTAAGTTTACCATCACCAACATCAAATCTCAACAAAATGAAAAACCCTAGAAACTTTCAAAAACTTCTGGAATATAAAATTAAGGAAAGAAATTGTATACTAACTGACTCCCTCTCTCTGGCATTTCTCCTCTCCTTTATACCCATTTCCAGCTCCTATTTCTCTCTTTGCGCCACGGATTCTCCCTTCTCCGTTGCTCCCGTAACCGTTTTCTTTTTCCTTTCTCTTTCTTTTTTTTTCTTCTGCTTTTCGTAACCTTCCATCTAGATTCTTCCCTTCTTCTCCTATTAGCAGACGTGGGCCTCAATCTTACTTTGCTATGTAATGAATCAAGTAAGCCTTATTGCAGACGTGGGCCCCAACCTACAATACACACATGAGAGTTAAGCCAGTGTAGGTCTAAGTAGTAAAACTGAACCCAAGTCTATTTTTATTGTGTAATCAGTCTTTACACATGTCAATAGCCCAACTGTTATGTATTGTTTATTAAATACTCTTTTTGCAAATAAAACTTATTTAATCAAGTGTAATAAGAGAACTTAAAACAACATTATTTCCCTTTTATCACTCAACCCGAGAGTTTAAGTGAAGCTCAACCCGATAGTTGGTTCGAGCGAAACTCAACCTGACAGTTTGAGTGAAGCTCAACCCAATAATTGGCTCGACAGTGGTGACACGTTAAGAAAGCAAAGTGAGTGATATAAATTAAGGGCACTCCTCTTAATTTTTTTTGAGTAGATTTCGTCTTTATCAATGAACTAATTGATTTCAGAATCCATCAAAAAATTTTGGTTTAAGACCAGTAACACTTGGTTCCGCGTAAATGGGGATGAATGACGCCACTCTTCATTTCAGCCCAATAGCTTAATTCAGTTCCAGCACACGGTCCATAATTTGAAACCACGCACCCACCTACATCAACTATCAACTTTGGGCTTCGTCTGTCTTGGGTTTACCTATTTTGGGCTGTCTCATAACCTGTCCCACTTTTAACTCGCTATTAGTAGCCTAACTTTTAATACAAGTACTTACCAACAATAAGGAGACGTCCAGGAATTGTTACTATTTTTATAACAAAGGTTTTCTCTGATTACTTTACATTCTAAAAATCTAGATACAACTACCTCAATAAAGATCTTGACTGTAGTCATACATATAATAATACTTTTGCACTCTGGTACCTTTTTGTTCAGTTTCAAGTTGCAACCCGGCACTCCCTGATCTCCTCCCCTTATTGAACCCTGCTAGTTGGAGAAAAGCATACATGACGCCGCCGCCGAGGAAGAGAGGGAGATAGAGATGAGTGGTTGTGATCATTCTTACGAGTGCAAGCCTGGCATTAGGCAACCAGAAGACAGAAAATAAACATGGACTGCTCGAAAATAAACATGTTGCAACCAGAAGACATGTTGCACATGCAGTACTCGTTATAAAAAATAGTAAAATTTTAGAGTAATGTCAGGTCCAACGCAAAATGAAAAACACAGGATTCACACCAGCTAACATTCATTGAAGTGTACTTTAAAAAAAAAAAACATTCATTGAAGTGTAAATTAATGAGAGAATCAATTTTGACAAGTAGATGGAACACAAAATTTTCATTTCATCTTATCTCATTATTACAACTTTTTCAAATTCTCACACAAAATATAATAATCAATTCAACTTTTTCAAATTCTAAAATAATAATAATATTAAAAATTAATATTTTAAATTTTCATCTAAAATAAAAAATTATCATCTCTCTGTCCAAACCTACCTGTGAATATAAATACTTATAGTATATAAATATATGTCAGTACATCGCCGAAAAAGTTCCACATTAAACAATAATATCCCTTTAATGTAAAACGTGAAGTATTTTGATGATCATGTTTCTAAAAATAGTTAGACCGATATTGAAATGAACAAAGCACCTTATATTTTCAACTCGAGGAATAACATTCATTGAAGTGTAAATTAATGAGAGAATCAATTTTAACAATCAGCCTCCAAATTGTCGAAAAGAAAAATGAGAAATGATATTTGTAATCATAGAATGTAAACACCGTAAACTTCTTTTAAAAAAAGTGAGTAAATATGAGATTTATATAAAAAAATTAAGTTTTTAATAATGGATTCCATTCCTTTTTAAAAGGAGTGTGTGGCGCTTGCACAATATATATTTTTAAAAACAATTATGATGCACCCTCATTTCCCCTCAAAATACAAACTTACCCCTAAACAATCTCAAGAATTGAAAGAAATACTCTTATTAAATTAAAATTTTGATTTTTTTTAAGTGAAAATTATTTTTAAAAAATTTTATAGAAATTTTTAAGCTTTTTATTTTCTTTTTCAAAAAAAATATTCTTCAATTTTTATTCTGTTTCACTTTTTTTTCCAATCTTTTTTACATGTATGTTTAAATATTTTTATGTTTTCTTAAGTTTATTTATCAAGAGTATTTATGTCAAAATATTTTTTTATGTAGGGCACATTGTTTAATAATGTGAGGAGATTGTCAAAATCGATACTTTAATGGATGATTAATGTATTAAGTGATAGTTTGAGTGGGCTTTGCAAGATCAAGATTCGAGGGATTTGGATTCGTTAGAGTTCGTGACCGAACTCAAAGGTCTAAAGTGGGAGGGAAATTGACACATGAAGTGTGCTCCACATCATTTATTGCTATTCGATAGAATTTTTCCGACAACATTAAATATTCAATAAATATTACGAGACCTACTTCTTATGTTTATCTATCAATCACTCTAGGTCTTAAAGTTTAGTTAAGAACTCTAGGAGATTCAAGCATCTCATCGTATACTTGTTTTAAATTAAGAGCCCAAAATATGAGAATAAAGAAGTATGAAATGGGTCTTATAATATTTATCGAATACATGTTATCCAAAAAACTTACACATAGCAATAAATGTTTTACGGAAAACATTTCCCAATTTGCTTATTTTCATCTAAATTTAATTTTGAATGTTAGTTTTTTTTTTTTTCTCCTAAGTAAGCTTGCGTATTATAAATTAAAAGAGTATTACAAACATCTAAGGAGGGTTTTTCCCACTATCAATATACAAAATAGTAGTAGGAATAATGTCTAACTCAATGCTACTAAATAAAGATAAGTTTGTAACTGCTCATTGCGCAATTGAATGCGCAAATCGATTTTGGGATCGATCTATCTTATTAAATCTCCAGCCATTGTGAGATTTCAACAAGTTTGCAATGTCGTCTGAGATTAGTGCTATTTGCCAGATCTCTTTATCTTTATAAATAGAAGAAATCACCAACTGAGAGTCTCCAGCTAAAGAGATGGAAGGATAGTTGAGATGTTCCGCTATTTTGAAAGCTAATTTTGTTGCTAGTGCTTTTGCAATCACTGGGATTGTAGTAAAATTTTCCTTGGTCCAGATTTCGATGACTTCACCTTTTGAGTTTCTACTCACTGCTAAGGCCAAAGAAAATGAGTTTCTGACTACTGCATCAAAATATATGCAAATTTTGAACGTTAGTTACCTTCGTTGTAAGGAGGTGAAATGGTGCAGCGATTTCTATTTTTTATTAACGGCCTTAGTAACTCCATAATTTGACATTCTGTGTAGGTCCTTTATCTTTCAACTATGCAAATTCTAGTGGGAATAAACCAACATTCGAGCTGAATCGTTCTCATGGACAAAAGTATGAGATTTTAAACTACATGTAGACATCATATATAACCATTTCGAAAGTTGGAACATTTTATGATTCAAAGATAGTATGGAAATCTTAGGTTGCCAACATAATATTTTTGGATGCGCCGGCTGGGACTTGATTTTCATATGCAAAAAGCAACTCTTAGAATCTTAAAGTACATTAAACTAGCACCAGGATGGGTCTTTTCTTCTCAGTATCTTCTCCAATCCATCTGAAAGCCTTTGCTTACTCAAATTGGGCTAATTGTCTAGATACAAAAAGATCCTAAAAATTCAAAAAATAAAAGACAGTGTCAAGGTCTTTTGCAGAAGCTGAACATTGGTCTATGACATATGCTGTCTGTGAATTGACATGGTTACAATCCTTACTTTCAGATCTGCATCAACAACATTCTAATGCTTCCTTACTTTTTTGGGACAACCAAGCTGCCATCTACATTGCAGCTAACCCTGTGTTTTATGAGATAACAAAACATATCGAGTTGGATTGTCATTTAATCAGAGAGAAAATTCAAGCAGGAGTTCTTTTTACATGTTTCTTACAGTCATCAACTTGGTGATTTCCTTACCTTGGGTCTGCTTCTTTTCATTCCCTCTAGCTTGAAGGGGACTATCACATATAAAATTGTAAATTTAATTTAGCTGAGCTAGCATTGTAATTGGTAGAGATCGAACTAGTTGAAGAAGTAGTTAGTTTCTTAGTTATCAGTTAGTAGTTAGTATCTTTTCTTTTAATTGACTTTACTGATATTTTGTATATAAATACTGGAACATTCCTCTTTGTAAAAATTTAATACGAATACAAGAAAATCAGAGATTCCTTTCAATTCTCAAGATTTGTCTAAATTGTTTCAAATCTCGAAGTAAGTAGTTTGATTCAATTGTTGTAGTATGATCTCTCTCTCTCTCTCTCTCTCTCTCTCGTTGGACTCATGAATGGAAATTGGGACGCAGGGCTATGAGCCGGGCAACCCATTTACAAATGTGATTTTCGATCTGAATTCAACAATAAAATTCGCCCACCGAACAACACTTATATCCGACAAACTTTATCAGGTGAACTATTCTTTAGTTATGCTCTTATCAGGTAATGTATTTTGATGTGTCTAATTATATCTTTTTAAATGACTTTGTAAATCCCTTATTTTGGTCTACACTTCATATCTTTACATTTTTAAATTCTTATTAATTATATATTTGGACCGGCGTCATCTAATATTTAGGTCCATCAAATATATGTACCGTACATATGAAATGTTTAAATGTACGGTTTGGGTTGTGTAAATTTCACTCTGTTTTTTAAGAGTAATGTTATATATAATCGTGAAATATGTAAATGTCGTGCAGTCGCATTGAAAAGAGTGGAATCTATTATTAAAAAATTAATTTTTTTTATGTGGATCCCGTATTTTTTCACTTTTTTTAAAGTGATTATGTGATGCTTGCACACTCACGACTGCAACTATCATTTCTTTTTTTAAAAAGATATCTCGATCTCATTATTAAAAAAAAAACATTTTTATTTTTTATGGTGAAGTCCAAATTTTTTCAAAAACAATTGTACGAGACAGCTTATTTTATTTTTTTATTTTTCCAAAAATGAGGATGACTCCCCCCTTTATTAATTGAAATCTCAGAGTATGGGATCCCTACAAAAGCAGAGTACCCATGCTAAGACCAAATTACAAGACCAACGTTAAGACCAAACCAAACCAGAGAATGCACTACGGCTCCAACAGGTTTCCAAACATTACAAACAAAGAGAACAGGACCCACGCTATCTAATACGTAAATATGGCAAATTGAGCTTGTCCGTGCGAATAAGTCCCCGGAGTTTCGTTGACAATTGCGTGATGGTGTGCCAAATTTTATCATGTCCCTGAGCACCATATTTTGCCAAGTAGTCAGCAGGGGCGTTCCCTTCCCGAAATACATGTTGAATTAAATGTTGTCCTTCTCTTGTGAGTCTCAAGATTTCCTCCCAGAATTCCTCAAGATACCACACTCCACACTTACCACTGTTAACCCATCGAACCACCATCAAAGAATCTGATTCCACTACCACTCCCTGGATACTTCGTTCTTTACACAGCTTTTGCCCATGTAGAATGGCTTTAATTTCTGCTGCTGTGCTGCTACCAATTCCCAGATTTACAGAGAATGCAAAGACAACATTGCCTTGATCATCTCGGAGGAGTCCTCCTGCACCCGAAGCCCCTGGGTTATTCAAACTGCATCCATTCGTGTTTAGCTTAAAAGTTCCTTGCTGCGGCTTCATCCATATAATTACTTGGATTTGTTTTGGTTTCACAGGGACCACTAAAATTTTCAGTGCCCGCAAAGTCTCTTGATCCCCAATTGCAAGTTTCCGAAATTTTGAAGACTCTTTCATTGTTCTTGTTAGCCAGAATCGGACCGCATGCCATACTTCTTGTTGCGTTTCTGCGTGACCTTCCATACGTAACCTGCATCTCCTCAACCAAAGTTTCCATGTGTCTACCTATCCTAAGCATCTCCTCAATGAGACAGCTTATAATTACCTATCCTAAGCTCATATCTACCCTTACTCATCCATAAATATAACAAATTCTACTCATAATTCTATTCATTTTCTCACATCATTACACAATAAATAACTTAATTTGAAACGTTATATCATATGTATTTTCATATGAATACATATTTTTCCCCTAATAAAAATTAACAAGTAAAAATAAAAAGAAAAGAAAAAAAAGAGTTGAGCAGAACGATACACATGATATTTCGTCGATCCTTGATCATGCATTTGGTCGCTGGTAACTTGGTGTATACGAACTAGGAAGGTAGCTACCAGTTTTTAAACCTACCAGTCAAGACACAGTCTCCTTCTCTTCCTACATCATTTCCCACGAGCTTCAGGTACAAATTCAAATGCCATTAGGTTTCGTTTGGAAGTTGAGTTCATCTCAACTCATCTCAATTCATCATTACAACTTTTTCAAATCCCAATATAAAATATAATAAATAATTCAACTTTTTCAAATCCCAAAATAATAATAATAAACAATAATATTCTAACAATATTTTATCATCTTAACTCAACTCAACTCAACTCACTTCAACATCCAAACCCACCTAAATGATATTGTCGATACCTTCGATGAACAGTACTACCAATTAAGTTAGCAAGGCAGCCTAGTAGATATTATATATATATATATATATGAATAAATATACATAGAACCCACTATTGGGAGCATCCATTTTGCACACATGATGTGATATCATTTAGACCACACATCTCCCCAAGTGAGTGTTGGGAACAATTAACTAGAAATAACCACGCAGTGAGTGCAAAGTGTGCACTGCTATAGTGGCTTCTCTCTAGCAATACTCTATATATATATATGGGGGCCGGGGATGATGACAGCACATGACTAGATTATTAGCGAGGGAAAGCCGGTTATGTGCAGGGCATGACCTTCATGAGCCACCCTCTGAAATCTATATATCGATCAGTTGTATGGTTCTGGTTTTACATGAGACGAAGGTACATTGGCATTGGAGAGTTAGACGAGGTGCAACTGTTTTATTTGAATTACGAGGCCAATGCAGCTAACAGTTAAACCTACCTGTCAAGACAATAACCTTCCATCTCTTCCTAATACCTGGTGTTAACGTTGTGTTTCGCACACCTTTAGGCCAAACTCTAACATTAATTCAGGTCTTCTACAACGAGCCCTGCACTGAGGAGAATACAATGCAGCTTTGAGGGGGTGGCCTCAGGGCCGAGGAACCTCCAATGCCAAAATCAGTAAATGCTCTTAGAGTTTAGTAAATAAGTAAGAAAGTCTAGGGATCAGATAGAGTTTCCTCGTATCTAGAATCATATATTTATACCACTAGCTTGGGGAGTTGATCATGCTTGTTACTATGCAGTTCGGGTTTCTCGTACTGTTCATTTAACGGCCCTATTAATGTGGCATGGCTCTGCGACTGCGTCATTAATGTAGCGTGTCGTGCGGGTGGCGGAGCCATTAATGCGACGTGGTTCTCCAACCTTCTCCTCTCACTCTGCCTTTCTCCTGGTCCGTTCATGCTTCCTTTGTCAGTTGATCAACGACTCTCCGTAAGTTTTGCCTACCATGTGGGCGGGCATTTGATGACTGGACATTACCTGAGGGACCTCAGACCGACGAGTCTCATTCCTTGCTACGCCATCCTCCTACAGGTCACGTTCAGAGGATTCTCCCAGTGGGCCAGATTCGTTACTTTTCGTCCCGGGCTAGGCTTGGCTAGGCCTCCTGGGCCTTGGGGAAAAAATCCCCTTACAGTTACCCCGCTAATTCTCATCGGACGAGTACGGTGAGAATTTTATCATGATTAATCTTGCTTTCCTCTCAAGGCCGGGTACTCTACTTAGTTTCTTGTAGTTCTAGGAGCTCCTATGGATTGGCCACTCCTGATGGCGGTTTTTCATGATGGGCTTATCACATCTTTTCAAACTCATTAATGAGGGGGTGTCAGGCAGCTCTTCGTGTTGATATTGCCTCGTGAACCACGTTTCATGTAACTGAAGCGGCAAGTACACTGACCGTCATGATTTATGGAAGTTTAATTCAAGGAACTAGGAGTAAATGATACAAACCAGAAACATGAAGATGAGTTCCCGAGATGGTTTGAAGAACGGGTAATGAAATTACATATGCGTTACTCAATAACAAATGAAAAAATATTAATTTCAACTTTGATATAGTATATGCTTTACTCAATATGTAGGTTGTACAATTGCATGTGAATAATCCAAATGATATATCTGATGAACTGTATGCATTGGCGCGTGGCCCATCAAGACGCGCTGCTCGATATTCTGCATGTATTTCTCGGAGAAGTAGGTATCACACACTGGATCGAGATTGTTATAGGAAAACCCAAAATAGTGGTGTCCTAGTCGAAGGAAGTCATGATGGAGAAAATATTGATTTCTATGGGGTTATTGTCGATATAATTGGAATGAAATATTTGGGAGAGCTTGCGGTGTATCTGTTTAAGTGTGATTGGTGTGATTTAAGCAATCCTCGTACTGGAGTCCGTGATGATGAATATTTTTTGAGTGTTAATACATCAAAAAAATGGTATGAAGATGATCCTTTTATTTTGGCTTCTCAAGCATCTCAAGTATTCTACTTAGATGACCCGAAGTTAGGAAATCAATGGCGAGTAGTTCAAAAATATTCTCCAAGAAATATATATGATGTTATCCCTCAGGCGGAAGGACAAGATGAAGAAGAAGATGACTCTTCTACTCAAGAAGCATACCAAGAGAGTCAACCCGCCTTAAATTTGTTTGTGGATTTGAGCCAGTACGAGATGATTCCATTAAATAGAGAAGATATTGAGGCTGAAATTGTTGATGCGACAGTTGAGGAAAATGTTAAATCATCTGAAGTATCTACAGATGATGAGAGCAAATTGTCAAATGAAACTGATACAGATTCTGATTGACCAATTATGTGTTAACATTACACTTGATGACAAATATTTTACTTATTGAATGTATCAGTAGTTTGAAATTTTGCCGCCAAAGAGGAAGGAAGTTCACAACCCATCTCCACCTGTTCCTAGCTCTCATTCAGACTCACCATTAGAGATTGATTCTACAGAACAAGGTAAAAATCTAATACTCATAAAAGTTATTAATTAAGGTCCTATAATAGAGATATAAATGAAATTGATTACAATGTTATATTTTATAGAATCTACAGTACAATCTCGTCAAGGTCGAGGCACCACTAGAGGGGTGACGTTGGAAAAATATCGGAAGGTGGGTAAGATCAAGGTTAACATTCCTGACGAACATACTGGGGGCGAAGGACAACCAGCAGCTTGGCTTGCATCACATGTGGGTGCTCTTACACGAACTTATGCACCTTTGGCAACGACTTCATGGAAGAAAGTCCCCCAAGATGTTAAAGAAATAATCAAGAAGCGTTGTTTGGTAATGTTTAAAACATTGATTTAGTAGAATAAATTTCTATATTTTACTTAAATTTAGAATATTATAAATGATAATGTGTTTGTGACTATTTTTTTAAGGATGATTTCGAATTAAATTTTGGTCGGAGAGAGGAGCGTAAGACTGTGGAAAAGCTTATGGGTAATGCATTCCGCAAATATAAGGCGATGTGTCATGAGCATTATAATAAGTTTGAGAAGAAGGAAGATGCACGCCAACATCCTTTCCAGGATATCCGACCTTCTGAGTGGGAAAAACTTTGTGACATGTTTGAGGATCCATCATATCAGGTATAATGAAATTTAATTATTTTACTTGTCCTATCTATCATTTCGCTTCATAATATTTTTAATTTTTTTGCAGGAGCGAAGTTCTATAAACAAAACAAATAGATTAAAATTGAAGATTAATCATCATGCAGGCTCAAGATCTTTCCATCGCCTTTCTAATAAATTGGTATTGCTATTTTTTTTATTAGATATAGTTAATTATTTGGATGAATCATAATGACTTTATATCTTAACACATTTATTGTAGCAAGATTCAGATACTAATTATGATTTGACAAAATTATATGCTGCATCGCACACTGATCGTAATGGAGAGTGGACTCATCCTGATGCCTGTGAAAATTATGTAAGTTTTATAACCTGTTTTAATTAAATATATTAGAATATTTATGACGATATTAATTCTTTATCTTATATATGGCTAGGATAAAATGGTTGCCCTACGTGCTGAATCTGCGTCAGATCAAAATTCCTCAACAAGTGATATTGAGATTTTTACACAAGTCCTGGGTCAACGTTCAGGATATTTGAGGGGTTTGGGTCGTTGTGTAAAGCCTGGTCCCTCTTCCTCTTCTTCTGGGAATGCATCTATGACTTCTATAGCGCTAGAGAATGCGAATTCCAGAATCGAAGAATTGACTGCAAGACAGCATGAGTTAGAGGCTCAATTGGCAAAACAAGCAGATATGGAGATGCGCCTCAAACAACATGAAGAACAACAAGAAGAGTTCAGAAAACAGATGCAACTCCAAATGCAGCAGCTTATGTAACAGTACGGGCCTCCAAGCAACTGATGGATTTTGGGATTATCTATTTATGTACGAACAATACCCGTCTCGACTATTATTTATTTAGTTTGCGCTTATTTTAACACTTTTGTGAGTGTTAAATATTTTCTAATGTATTTTTTCAAATAGTATGAATGTCTATTTGGTTTTCTATTATTGATTTAAATTAAAGAGATATCGTTCGAACGAACGTAAAACGTTTGAACTCTATGTAACGACAATAGCGTTCGAACGTAAACGTAATGTTCGAACGAAATTTATGTTCGTAGAGTTCGAACGATCACACAATGTTCGAACGTAACTAATTTCAGTCTTGTTCGAAAATAGCCTATACCGTTCGAACCCATATACCGTTCGACCTGACCATTTAACGTTCGAACACAAAGACAATTCATAACGTTCGAACGAATTCATGTGTGTTCGAACATATTTCGAAATCGTTCAAACACGTCACTACTGTTCGAACTTGAAATTTTTTCCGTTCGAACTATTTTCTGGGACGAATTTAAACCGTGACAAAAAAAAAATTTCGTTCGAACGTGTTCGAACGGTTTCCTTCAATTTCATCCCAAAAGAAATTTTTTGGGACGAAATGGTGATTTTCGTCCCAAAATATCTTTTGGCACAGTGATATTGGAACGACTTTGGGACGAATTGTTTTCGTCCCAAAAATTTTTTCAGGACGAAATTTGGGTCTTTTGGGATGAAATTTTTTGTCCCAAAAGACCCTTTCTGTTGTAGTGATTTTTCTTTCAATTATTTTCAAGTGCGTTTGGATGTTGAACTGAGTTGAGTTGAGTTGAGTTGAGATGATAAAAGATTGTTAGAATATTATTGTTTATTATTATTATTATTTTGAGATTTGAAAAAGTTGAATTATTTATTATATTTTATATTGGGATTTAAAAAATTGTAATGATGCGTTGAGATGAGTTAAATATCCAAACGAAGCGGAATCATGAAATCTTATTGAGTTGTTTCTTTTATTTTAATAAGTTGGCGGTAATTTCATCTGTTTAATGTCCCAATATGGTTCATGGGTCTAGCTAGCTAAAATTTGGAAGTTCAAATTTAAGAGCAACTTTTCACGAATCTTACGTATGGGAATGCCTAATTTATAACGTTTTGCTTTTGTAATTTATCATTCTAAAGTGTAAGGGTGTAACCGGTCCGGTTCGGTTTTGGACAAAATCTAGGACCGAATCGATATGTACCGGTTTTGCATTTTTCAAAATCGATTACGCCCCGATTACTCTCCTAAACCGGTACCTTCAGTTTTACCGGTTTCTAGTCCAGTTTTCCGATTTATTTTTAAATGTAAAAAACATATAATAAAGTGTTACTTTTTATGATAAAATGTTATTAATAATTTAATATATATATTATGTTTAGAGCATATGATCAATTAAATTTTCATCTTTAAGATTAAACTTTTATTTTATAAATTATAATAACATTATCTTATATATAATTATATTAATAACATATGATCAAACAAATTACAAATGTTCAATTTAAGATTAACATTTTATGTTATAATTTATAAATTATAATATGAAATTATTTCATATATGATATATAATTAGATATAAAAATTTAATATATAATTATATATTATATATAGAAATATTTTGTATAATATATAAAATTAATTTTTATATATATATATTTTTCAACCGGTCTGGTCCGGTCCCAAAAACTACGGAACCAAAACCGGACCGGATCCGGCCGGTTTTCATAAAATAGGAACCGGTTCCGAACCGGATCGATTTTCCGGTTTAAATTTACATCCCTACTAAAGTGTAAAGTTTGAAAAGTTGAAAAATGCGCATACATCATAAACCGAGTTCTTCCACAATTGCGAGCGCTACCAAACACAATACTCATAACTAAAGTTTTGAAATTTGAAAACCAACGTCTCATTTTAGATATATCTTCGGCCTAAATAGTTGTCTTGGAGTTCTGGTAGGCCTAGCTACCAGTAAAACCAGCTTGTACCCACGTGATACTATTTCTCTCCGGAAAAATATCATCAGCAAACTAGCAACTCGAAACGGGCAAGATGAAGACCAGGGTGCTCTGGCTCACCGGTGGTCCTGGTTGTTCCAGTCTTTCCGCTCCATCACCAATTTTCTAAACTTTTCGTTTTCTTTTATATGCTTTTTAATTAATTTTTCAAAGTGGTAAAACTGAAACATTAATATGATCTAGGAGGATCCAATCCGCCGATGTGGTTAGTAGTTGACTCTCGGGTCCTGCTATCTATGAAAGTTTGTTAGATGGGAGACTTTTAGTTGGGAGCAAATTAAATGCTCATGTCTGTCATGAAGATGATGATCCAACGTCAAAAGGTTAAACTAGCACGTGCAGAAAGAAAGTTATTTCAAAACCAAAGTTCAATGAAAAAGTATTTTTATATTTTTTTAGGTTTATTTATCAAGGATATTTATGTCAACTTTTTTGGAAGATGTACTAGTTATATTTTATATTTTAGTCAAGTCAAATATATTTTATTTTAAAATTTTATATTTAATAATATAACGATTATTCCATTCCAATTAAATTATTATTTTTACATTTTTCCCCAAAACAACAAACAACATGACCAGATTCAATTGGTCTACATTTTTGTAGCAGCATCAGCTACAGTAGTAGTAATCTCACATTAATGTGATTGTCTGTAGTACTACTCTTCCGAAAATTCCTAGTAAAGAGATTGTACGATATAAATAATTTAAGAGCAATATTATTCATCATGATCTTCTTTTATCTTTCAACAATATTCGTCTCCACCAATAAAGATATGTATATGGGTTACAAGCGAATTTGCTTCCAATATATAATGAAATACTAAACAAGTTTATTGTCTAACTACGTTATGCACATACGAAATTATACCTAAATATCCTCAAATTTTACTATTCAATCAAAAGATTAAAAATTTGTTCTCTATAGAATGAACATATTATAATAACAAATTTCTAAGAAATGAAAACTTTAATTTTGTAGAGAGAGAATTTCGAAATAACTTTCTTGAATTTTTTAATTGGTAATCCAATTAATCTATTTATAGATGACTAAAGGATGCCAATGAAATTTTTTCTAAAACCTTATCCGATGTATATGTATTGTGCCAATTACGAAATGAGACAAAGGCCGGTTGGACTCCAACGGTCATGCTGCTTCTCCTCCAACCGGCTTGCCCAATTTTAAAGGAAAATGATTTACCTATAATATTTTTCACAGTAGTACTTTACATAATAAAGTTTTAAATGAGAGATATTTTTATAAAAATAATATCATTTTACAAAAATATATTCATTTTATAATATTATTGTATAATATGTTATGCAATGTATTGTGTATATATCATTACTCAACATTATTGTACAAAAATGTTGAATCCCAACCAATAGTTAAACCTACCTGTCCAACAGTAACTTTCGATCTCTTCCTACAATATATATGTACAATATATATCATGAATTCTATCAGCAGCAGCAGCATTACTCAGATCACAATGTGGTGGCCGTCCGTTGTGGTTGTGCTATTGCTTCAGATCTCCAACTTGGTTGCATCACAGTCCATCATCAACACTCTTCCTGGTTTCACTGGCGAGCTTCCCTTCAATCTCGAAACTGGGTCAGTGTCCACACACACACACACAGATATAGCTAATTATGCCATATATATATGATTATCATGTAATTAAAACACTAATTAAATATATTGTACAACTACTTCTTCTGGTTTAAATTTATTTATATGCAACGAATTTTAAAGGTACATTGGAGTTGGAGAGTTAGACGAGGTGCAGCTGTTTTATTACTTCATCGAGTCTGAAAGGAATCCAAAGGATGACCCACTTGTGCTTTGGCTCACCGGTGGTCCTGGTTGTTCGGGTCTTTCTGCCCTCATATATGAAATTGGTATCATATATTTCTCCCATATATCTTATAATTTTCTTTAATTTATTTTTTTTTGGAAATAAACTTCATTTCATTTCATAAACCGAAGTTACAGCTGTGACTTATCAATACAGGAAAAATCTGCACTACAAGTCAAACTATACATCTGCTCTGGGGTACCCCCGCACAAAAATTCATTTATGGCGGATATTGTCTTAACTTCTATAAAACTCTCTCTCCTAACAGAGACAACGCTCTGTAAAAACAGAACTAAAATGACCCATCTTCCAAAGAAGAGAAGCACTAGCCCCCTCCGTCCTCCCAAACAGGAGGAATACGAGACTCTGCTACTTTGGGCACCAAGTCCAAAATAGCCTATTTCTTTTTCTTAAAAACTAAAAAACAGAAAACTACAAACCAAAAATACATTAAAAAATATAAAAACACAAAAAATAGCAAGTGGGCCAGCTGCCCCCTTCTACTTTCCTTTTTTTTCTTTTTTCATTTTTTCTTTTCTTTTCTGTTTCTTCTACTGCCTTCTACTACCTTTTTCTTCTTCTTTTGCGTATTACGAAGCCCGTCGCCCCCCTCTGCTGCTCTCTCCCAAGCCTATCTCCCTCTTTGCTACCGCTACCCTCCACGAGCACCGGCGTGAGTCCAGTACAGCACGCCCACTGTAAGCATTAGCATCCTGAGCCCTGATGGCACAAGCACCCAGCTCGCATGAACACCATCCTCCACTGCGCAGAAGACCTCCTATGCACAAGCTCTGCCACACGACCAACCGGCCATAGCTTCGCCTGCCCCTCTCGACCAACTCTTGTCCCAGCTACGACCGTTCCAGGTGACTCAACCACCACACATGAGTCCGAAAGAAAAATGAAAGATGAGGTTCCGGAACTTTGAAATGAAGATCTTGGAGTATATAAAAAACACAAATCTTAGAAAGAAGAGGAACAAAACCCATTCCAAAAAAGATCACCCGAAAGAGTACCCCTTAATAGAGCTAAAACTAAAAAATTAAAACACACCAAAATAAAACAAACAAAACAGAATGAACATATAGACAGGAGGGAGGGGAGAGGGAGGAGCCAAAGCACCCTCCCCTCAAAGCTAGTTCCGGATTTGGAAGAGTTTTGTAGAGAGAAGATGGAGTTTCTCTCTCTAGAAAGACCTTGAGAAAGACCGGATTTTCTTTAATTATTTAACAGCACAATTAATATTATTTTAAAGTTAGTAGATCAGAAACTTGGAATAATGAATTAGTATGTATATAAGTAGCACTACATATAACGTCCTTTTGAGTTATTAAGGAATAAAATTTAGTCAATTAAACTCCATACACGTACAAATAGAGAGATTAGAGGCAGGCTTGGCTCGTATTGATCGGTTGCTTCAACCCAATCACGAGAGTTACGGTTTAGAGAAAATCTATTTATCATCTATTTTTTCATCATTTTATGATGTGATATTAGATGATAGGTTCACAAGCGAAATATAATAAATAATATTCAATTATTTAATGTCACATCATAAGATGATGAGAGGATGATGAGAACTGAGATGATGAGTAGTATTTCTCTATTGTTTATAATTTAGTTCTTGAGATAATTTGCTATTCAATATCATCCTCACACATGCACCCCACACTTATTTTTATTTTTTTTAATTTTTTGGTTTAATTCTTCATAAACTAATTGATTTTTTCTACTCATCATCCATACACTATATATTTGGTAAGAGAAAAAAAATAAAAAAAAATAAAAATTATGTGTGATGTATAGTGTGAAGATGATGAGTACAATTTTTCTTATTTCATATTCAAGCTAGCAAATATATATTGTACAATCTCCGTACTAATTTGTCAACTTCAAGTGTTGAATTTGTTGATGAATAATTTTACATTGTTTGTGGATAAGGTATTAAGTATATTTATAAAAAATGAATAATCATCTCTTATAAAATCGATTGTATGAGATGGATTAGGTCATATATTTTTTAGAATTAACGCATTACTGTTGTGACGCTAACAGACAAACCTAGCAAGCTTCCATTCAACTAGTACTCCATGTCAGCTAGAGTGCTCACAGGTCATGCAAACCAGCTAGTCAGAATTAGTACTACAATTTTTCACCCAAAAAAATAGTTTCAAGTTTTTATTCAAATTTAGATGTTTCGATTAAAGAAATATATATATATGTATGTATGTATATATAAAAAGATATATATATATGTATATATAAAAAAAATATAATAACTCTACATATAATTTGACATTCTTGGATAGGTCCTTTTTCTTTCAACTATGCAAATTCTAGTGGGAACAAACCAACATTGGAATTGAACCCCTACTCGTGGACAAAGGTAAGTGACTTAATTATTAATTTGTTGTGTAAAATTTAAAGTAGCTAGCTAGTAAGTAACATTTTATGATTGAACTAGTAATTAATTGGGTCTATCTTTTAGGTTGCGAACATAATATTTTTGGATTCACCTGTCGGTACTGGATTCTCATATGCAACAACTAGGGAGGCATACAACGTCGCCGACACATCATTAGCGGCACAAGCCTATGAATTTCTAAGAAAGGTGAGCGAAGTACTTCGATTAATTAACCAAAGAGATTTAATTTGAAGATGCTTTATATTTAGCAGAAAATTAAGATCAGCATCCCATACATACTCATACATATTAATTTACCTTATGTGTGACTAATAATTACTTGTATGATCTATATAATATATATATTATCATGGTGCATGCAGTGGCTTTTGGCTCATTCTATGTTTCTCTCAAATCCCCTCTATGTTGGCGGCGAGTCTTATTCCGGCATACCCGTCCCGATCATTGCTCAAGAAGTTTCAAACGGTATATATATTATCTTCCCCATTTAATTAATTGATTCTTTGAAAAATGTATTAATAGGGTTATAAGATTAATTTAGCAAATAATTGAAATATCATCTTATCACAATATTTCATTTTTTTTATCTTGAAGAAATTAAATAATAGAAACTTGTTATTGTATTAGAAAGAACTCGTGATCAACATGATCTGATCTGATCCATGACATGCATAAATAACAAAAAACGGATTATTCAGAATTAGAAATCATATGATTATTATGTAACTAATTCTTTAATTTCTACGCTAATTGTTGTGGCGTGATTTTCTCATCTTATGATGATGATCTAGGTAACGAAATTGGACATTTGCCACCATTGATTCTCAAAGTATGTACTTCTAGCTAATCTTGAATTCAATGCTTTTATGTCTTTTATTTTTTCTTTTTCATTATCATAATTGTTGGATTAATAGTACTTTTGAAAAATGGACCCAGGTTTTGTGCTAGGTAACCCACTTACACATAGAATTTTTGACATGGATGCAAGACTAAAATTTGCTCACCGGATGGCATTCATATCCGATAGACTTTATGAGGTGATCAAATGCTCCTTAATTAATTATTAGTTATATATGTTCTCGTTGAAGTACGTACCCGCATATTTTGCTAGTCTTAATTTACGAGCCAATTAATTATATTTAATATTAATTAAACTTGACGTACGTAGAGTAAAAAAGTAACGCAGGTACGGGCAAAGGGCCGTATCCTCTACTCCTAGCTAGTTATATATGTAATGTCTTCTAGAAGAAACTGCAAAGGAGAATATATATATCCAGATCCAAGCAATGCAAAGTGCATAGAAGATCTTCAAGTAGTCGAAGAGGTGAGTTGGATTAAGATTAACAATTCTGGATTAAGAGGTGAGTTGGGCATTATTAATGCATAGTAATTTACCGATCGATGGAATTTGTAGTGCCTCTCCAATATATTTCTTAACCAAATATTGGAACCAAATTGCGCTACTACACAATCCCCAAAGCCAAAGAAACTTCGGGAATGGAGTGTTTTCGGTGACAACTTTATAGACAAACACACCTCAACACCTCAAGTTCCACGGCCATGGTGTCGGGTACATAGATCTCTCTCTCCAACACGAAATTCAACTATATTATGACTATTTTATAATCATGCAACCTATTTATATATATATTATTTCCAGATCGATAACTATTTGTACTCCTACGTTTGGGCGAATGATAAAACAGTGCGAGAGGCTCTCCACATCCGAGAGGTACGTATGGTACTCTTGAGTCGAAATAGAATTTGAATTCATGATTACGTCAATTTCAGGGAGTACTTTTTAAGTTGGTGTTCAGGGAACCAATACAGATTGGGACAGATGCAATAAGAGCTTAGCTTATACAGGGAATGTCATAACGAGTATTGATTACCACCGAAACCTCACCAAGAAAGATCTCCGAGCTCTGGTTTACAGGTAGTACTACTACTATATCTATGCCTCTTTTATGAGAACTTCGCTACTCGTACTTATCGACCGAACAAGGAACTGCATGCAATAAATTCCTAGAATTGCCAATCCAATTTAGCTTTTGCTCTTCCTCCACTGCCTTTGGCTTGGTGACATGGTGTGACAGCATAAGCCTATTGACGAGTAATGTGGAATGCTTGTCAAAATATATACGGCAAATCCATCAAAATATATATAATATATATATATATATACACACACACACTCGGCAAAGACTCTGTTTCAGAATCTTCTAACCTTTCCTAACTTGAACTTCTGTTCGTGTAGCGGTGATCACGACATGGCATTTCCATATGTGGGCACTGAAGAATGGATAGAAACGCTAGACTTGTCTACAAAGGATGACTGGAGACCTTGGTTTGTTGGCGGTCAAATCGCAGGGTGAACTTTCATGACCGACTTATTTAATTTGTGGCCATGTTCCTGTCTAGACTGTTCGACTTTCCATTTTCTAAATTTGATAACTTTTCATGCATTGTGAATTTATTTTGTTTTCTTCAGATACGTCACCATCTTTGCAGAGGAAAAGTACAGCTTGACATTCACAACTATAAAGGCAAGCATTCTCCGCGCTCCAGCAAAACAATTCCCCATATATATCGTAGTCAAGCAAAACTATTATATATAAATGTAGTGTCATTTTGGTTTGTGCTGCAGGGTGGGGGTCACACTGCACCAGAGTACAAGCCTAAGGAATGTCTCGCCATGATCGATAGATGGTTTTCTAACTACTTCCTCTAGCACATATTATCAAATAGCTGATTCTCTTTCCAATTAGCTTGTTTTTATCGATGTAATATATAGTTGAAGAACCTACAAGCTGGATGTGTTTTGTCAATAAATGGTTAGCTGTACTGTAACAGGCTGTACAATGTTCTAAGGGTGAATCGGCTAAGATCTATCTACGTGCATTCGTTGAAAGTTCCTTCGTATTAAGGGCACATTGTTGTTCCAATCATTGTTCACTAACCATATTGTTAACGTCGTGTTTCGTACGCCTTTGAATTAGGTTTCAGAAATTCAGGTCTTCAGGCTGTCACCTGTAGGGGTGTAACCGGTCCGGTCCGGTTTTGGATAAAATTTAGGACCGAACCGGTATGTACCGGTTTTGTATTTTTCAAAACCGATTACGCCCCGATTACCCTCCTAAACCGGTACCTCCGGTTTTACCGGTTTCCGGTCCGGTCCGATTCGGTTTTCCGGTTTTTTTTTTAAATGTAAAAAACATATAATAAATTGTTAATTCTTATTATAAAATGTTATTAATAATTTAATATATATATTATGCTTAAAGGATATGATCAATTAAATTTTCATCTTTAAAATTAAACTTTTATTTTATAAATTATAATAACATTATCTTATATATAATTATATTAATAACATATGATCAAATAAATTACAAATATTCATATTTAAGATTAACATTTTATGTTATTATTTATAAATTATAATATGTAATTTTTTCATATATGATATATAATTATATATAAAAATTTAACATATAATTATATATTATATATATAAATATTTTGTATAATATATAAAATTAATTTTTATATTTTTTTTCCAACCGGTCCGGTTCGGTCCGGTTCAAAACCGAACCAACCGGTCCGGTTCGGTCCGGTCCGGACCGGTTTTCTGGTTTAAATTTACACCCCTAGTCACCTGCACACTTAAGCAAATGCGGAGAATGCGGGCCTTGGTGATAGTTGGGAAGTCTTTGATGCTAAAGTCAGTATATCTCCTTAATAGTTTGTGTCTAAGCTTCGAGGAATCAAATATAGCTTTTGTACATGAGGATAGACTTTTATACTTGGTTTCTGGTGGGGACAGCCCATTCCTGACTTCGAGGGGCCCATGTCTTGTCTACTGTTCGTTAAAATCCATTAATGCGGCGTGGCTTCTGTGACAGTGTCATTAATGCGGCATGGAGTCCAGAGAGTGGTGCCATTAATGCGAAATGACTCATTGACTTATTTTACCCAAAAGCGTTCTTTGCTAGGCTTTCCCATGCCTGTTGCCAGGGAATCACGGGTTTTCCATATTTCCCGCCTTCCTGTCAGTGCAGGTTCCAGAGGGTAGCTTGTCATCAGGGTGGTGTCGGGGCGACGAGTCCCATCTGTCCAGACCGTCCACTTTCCCCTCTAGAGAGTTGCTTCATGGGTGGTTTATACCTATGGGCTGAGTACCCTACTAAGGGCCCACTGACTCCCTTTAGAGGAGGGTTGTAGGGCTCGGTTGGGCCCTCGGACTTGCCTCCCTAGCATTTTTTCGTGGGTTTGCTTCAAGAGCCTATGGGGGAAAACCCCTTACACATATTATGGTAATTTTTGAGTTATAAGGACCTAATTTGGTATTAGAGAAACCATGAGAGAAGAGTCTTAGGTTATATGGAGTCTAGTTGTGAGTTTAAAAGATGTCAAATTGAGAGTTTCCTCAACTCTCACTTGACATGGCACTCGAGTGAAGCTCAAGCAAAGAGCTCGCTTGAGTAGCTCTCGATATTTGTGCATGCTTTATTTTGCCTGTCTTGAACAGGCTGGTGATAAATAAAAAAAATTAACAGACAACAATACGGATGATGTGTGTCATGTGTGTGAGAGAGATAAAAAGGGCTGGGGTACTTGCAGGATCAGAGAGGGAGTGGACAAAGATCAGGATTTAAATAAAGTAAATGAGTGGGTCATTAGATGGCACGCACCAATGCCATCTAATAATATTCCAGGATTATTGACGGTAAGATTTTCTATAAAATTTTAAAACTTTGATAATTCTGTACGTAATATTATAAATATATTATAAACTCTTTTACACACACAATTTATAAACAACTTGGCCTGGAGTATTGACGCCCAGTACCTCTAATATTCTAATTCCTTTCTATGCCTATAGAACAGCTTTTATATCAAGGAAAAATCCATGGAAACTTAACCCACACAGTGATGTTACTACAAATTAGTAAACAACTAAACATGATTCAAATGATGGATGACCCTAATTTTCTACAAGATAAAAACAACAAGGGCCAAAAGATAAATAAGCAGAATAAGATGATCATGAGACAGGAACAACATGGATTGCTGCTCCAGCGAGCCCCACTTCAAGAAAAAAAAAATGCTAAACAAGCAAATAAGTGAAAAGCAACTAAGCATTGTTGCATGCACTCCAAGCTATTAAAAAAAAAACCGATTCCAGAGGAACTGCAAAACGGATTTCTACAGCATTGTTGTTACAAACTACTGGGAGAGTTTAGCAATGATATGGTCCAAAAAAATATGTTCATAATCAAAACAAAAAAATCCTACTTTCTATTACAATGCGCAGGAATTTAATCTCTCTCTCTGTTCTTTTCTTTTCCTATTCAGAAGTGGTGGCCAACGGCTTGCATTCCTTCCATTTTACTTACAAAATACATTTCATTACAAGAAGCCAAATCTTCTAGAAAGATGGAAACAAAAACTGCATAAAACAAAGGAACAAACAACTCATATCCACGACGGCACTCTCTCTTTTAGATCTTTCTCCGAGACGATGGGGCTCGACGATGCTACGGCTACCCGGTTTGGGATGAGTTTGATTTCTTAAGCCGATTTTGGCACTAGGTTTGATTTCCAACTGAGACTCATTTTGGCGTTAGGATGGTTTTCATTTGCTCTAAATTCGGTTTTTTTTTTAATTAGCCACATCAGCAATTCCGCAAAAAGTACCCAAGCCGGGTACCTGTAGCATTGTTGGTCACAACAATTAACTGATTGTGCTTCTAATTATAAATATGTCACTACCTTTCGAAACGGTCTAATACGGAACCTTGCTAGTTGCTAATTATTTAAAAAATAAGATTAGGAATTTTTTCAGAATGGGGTCCATTAATTAGCTTTTTTTTTTCAAAAATAAACCAAAACAAAAATAATAAAAATAAAAAATTCTTGGAGCTCTTTCAAGTGTGTACTTTTTTAGTTTTTAATGTGTACTTTTTTAATAACAAATAAATATTTAAATATAATTAGAATTAAAATAAATGAAAATGCTAAAATTAATATTTTAATAAAATAGTGATAGATTTGGAGAGCTTGTTAATTGATATTATTAAAAAATTGCTAGCAAAATTTATAAAAATTTTCTAAAAATTTATAAAAACTACTAGCTAATGATCTTATGCGCAGAGCATGACCACCTCTGGAATGGAATAATCTATATATTCAGTTGTAGCAGCATCAGCTACAGCCTACATTAATAGTAGTAGTAGTAATGTCACATTAATGTGGTTGACTTATTGCTGCTTGACACTCTTCCGGGAATTCCCTTCAAACTCGAAACTCCGTCAGTGTGTACACGTGATGCATTAAATTCCACACACATATATAGCTCAGTTTAATCATATGGTTGTGGTTTAATTTACATGTGACGAAGGTACATTAATATATAGACGAGGCCGTGCAGCTATTTTATTATACTTTATCGAGTCTGATGACCATCAAGTCCACGTACGACTTGCTGCCAAACCGTCAGCCATCTCAGTATTTATAGGGCTCTGATTAATTATATATGTTATATACAACAATGTGCATGCCTTTCTTAAATTATATTATATATATATATATATATATGTTCGACTGCTTTACTTTGCCTGTTTTCATAATGAATATTTGTGCATGCGTGTCTAAATAATTTAAGAGCAATATTATTCATCATGATCTTCTTATTGTTTCAATAAGAAGATCATGATGAATAATATTTGTTCGACTTCTTGTTTGTTTTTTACCCAAGTGTGGTGTTGAGTTTTGGATCGGACGCAATCCGGAGCAAGAGCTGTTCGAGAAAGGTGGACGATGTTATGGCCGGTGGTCGCACGACCAGTGCTCATGCGTAGGTGTTGCCTGCGCAATGGAGGCTGTGTATTCGTGCGTGAAGCTGGGTGTTCGTGTTGTCGAGATTCGATTTGCCGATGCTTGCGGTAGGCGTGACGTCCGGGTTCACGCCAGTGCTTGTGGAGTTGTAGTTTGGTTATGTGGTTTTTATTTGTAGTTTGTTTGTTGTTATTTTAGCTAGTATTATAATAGAAATAGGCTTTTGGATTTAATATCCATAGCAGTGTCCCGTACTCTTCCTCCTTGTGAGGACAGAGGGGAACGTGAAGTTCTGTTTTTACAGAGCGCTTTCTTTGTTTAGAGAGAGTTCCTAGAAGTTAAGACAATGTCCGCCACAAAGAAATTTGTGTGTGGGGAAGCTCCCGTTCTGATGAATAGTTTGGCTTATAGTCTGGTTTTTCCATGTATAAGTCACATTTGTAACTTCGTTTTATTAATGAAACGAGTCTGTTTCCATAAAAAAAAAAAAAAAAAACATGTGCTCTCAAATAATTTAAAGAGTACTATTTATTATATTTTATTAGTCTATCAAAAACTTGATGTCACATTAAAATATATTGAGAAAATAAAACTTAAAAGATGATTAATAATATTTTTTATAACTTAAAAGGCTTAAATAAACTACGTCAGTAAGTTTAGCTTCATTTGTGAAAATGTTCTAATACATGTTGAACCAAAAATCCCCTTCATTATCAGTCTGAGAATTCTTAGCTCGCCTAGCTTTGTGCCATATATTCTGCAAGCAACTGTTGGTGGTGCAAAGGGGCTGCAAAATAAAAAATAGTAAGGGAAAAATTTATTTTAAAGGGCATTACAATGTCGTTTTTCTTAAAATAATATTCGTCCCCACCAACAAAGGTATGCACACGGGTTACAATCGAATTTGCTTTTAAAATACAATAAAATTCAAAACAAGTCTGTTTATCTAACTGCATTATGCACACACAAAATTATATTCAAATACTCTCAGATTTTATTATTCAACCAAGATATTAGAAATTTGTTCTCTACAGAATGAATAGATCATAATAACAAATTTTCAATAAATAAAAACTTTAATTTGGTAGAGATAGAATTTTGAAATTGAATTTTTAAAATTTTCAATATATAGTCCAATAAATCTATTTATAGATGTCCAAAGAATGCCAATGAAAATTTTTCTAAAATCTGATCCGAACATGTACATGTATTGTGCCTATTACCAAATACACATTTAAGGTTGGACTCCAACGGTCATGCTGCACTCTTCTCCTCCAACCGGCTTGCCCAATTTCGAATCCCAACTGACAGTCAAACCTACCTGTCAAGACAGTAACCTTCGATCTCTTCCTACAATATTTATGTGCAGGCCAGGCACCTTCACCACCTACCTACATGTCATGAATTAACATAGCTAGCTAGCTATCTACTCATGAATTCTGACAGCAGCAGCAGCAGCAGCAGCAACAGCAGCAGCAGCAGCATTACTCAGATCACAATGTGGTGGCCGTCCGTTGTGGTTGTACTATTGCTTCAGATCTCCAACTTGGCTGCATCACAGTCCATCATCAACACTCTTCCTGGTTTTACTGGCGAGCTGCCCTTCAAACTCGAAACTGGGTCAGTGTCCACATATACATTGCCATATATATATGATTATCATGTAATTAAAACACTAATTAAATATATTGTACCACTTCTTCTGGTTTTAATTTATTTATATGCAACGAATTTTAAAGTTACATTGGCGTTGGAGAGTTAGACGAGGTGCAGCTATTTTACTACTTCATCGAGTCTGAAAGGAATCCTAAGGATGACCCTCTTGTTCTTTGGCTCACCGGTGGTCCTGGTTGTTCCGGTCTCTCGGGCCTTTTATATGAAATTGGTATCATATATTTCTCCCATATTTCTTATCATTTTCTTAATTAATTATTTAACAGTACAATTAACATTATTTTAAAGTTAGTAGCTAGATCAGAAACTTGGAATAATGAATCATTATGTATATAACTAAGTACTACATCTAACGTCCTGTTGAGTTATTAAGGAATAAAATATAGTCAATTAAACTCCATACACGTAAAAAATAGAGAGATTAGAGGCAGCTAGGCTTCGTTCGTATTGATCGGTTGCTTCAACCCGACTCACCAGAGTTACGGTTTATAATTTAGTTCACTAGATTTGCTACTTAATATACACTTATTTTTACTTTTATTTTTATTTTTATTTTTTTTGTTTAATTCTTCTTAAACTAATTGATTTTTCTATTTATCATCCATACACTATACATTTTGTAAGAGAAAAAAATAAAGGAAAAAATTATGTGTGGTGTGTAGTGTGAGAATCATGATAAGTATAATTTTTCTTAGTTCATTTTCAAATTAATATATATATTATATATATCGTACAATCTCCGCACTAAGAATTTTGGTTGAGTCGTTGACTGTATGATAGTATCGTATTACTTGGTTGTGACGCTAACGGACAAACCTAGCAAGCTTCCATTCAACTCCATGTTAGCTAGAGTGTTCACAGGTCATGCCAACCAGCTTAGAATCACTACAATTTTTCACCGAAAACAAATAGTTTCAAGTTTTTATTCTAATCTGAATGTTTCGATTAAAGAAATATATATATAAATATATATAAAGAAGTGACTCTTTAGTATCTTTTGCATTTCTTGATCGGCAACATATATGATTATTTAATAAATGTAACATATATAGTCTTAAGATGTATAGTCTCAATTTAAGGTCCATTTGGATTCAGAAATGATATGAGTTAAGATGGTTTGTAAATAGTAATAAAATTTTTAGTTGAAATTAAATGAGATGAGATGAATCTCTGAATCCAAACGGGCAGCTTTAATTTTTTTTTTCTTAAATATGGTACACGATGAAAATTAGAAAGTTTCTTCATTTGGATTTCAAGCCTACTTTTTTAAATGGACAGCAGAATTTATACACCCGGGATGATGTGGTGGACTCCTAGCTAGCTATTTTTATTAACCGACCTTATTATAATAACTCTATAATTTGACATTCTTGGATAGGTCCTTTATCTTTCAACTACGCAAATTCTAGTGGGAACAAACCAACATTGGAATTGAACCCCTACTCTTGGACAAAAGTGCGTAAGAGATTTAATTATTAATTTGTTGTGTAAAGTTTAAAGTAGCTACTACTTAACATTTTATGATTGAACTAGTAATTAATTTTGTCGATCTTTTAGGTTGCGAACATAATATTTTTGGATTCACCTGTTGGTACTGGATTCTCGTATGCAACAACTTGGGAGGCATACAACGTCAACGACACATCATTAGCGGCACAAGCCTACGAATTTCTAAGAAAGGTGAGCGGAGTACTCCGATTAATTAACCAAAGTGGTTTAAATTAATTTGAAGATGCTTTATATTTGGCAGAAAATTAAGATCAGCATCTCATACATACTCATACATATTAATTTACCTTACGTGACACTAATAATTACTTGTATGATCTATATATTATATATATTATCATGGTGCATGCAGTAGCTTTTGGCTCATTCTATGTTTCTCTCAAATCCCCTCTATATTGCCGGTGATTCTTATTCCGGCATACCTGTCCCGATCATTACTCAAGAAGTTTCAAACGGTATATATATTATCTTCCCCATTTAATTAATTGATTCTTGAAAAATGTATTAACAGGGTTATAAGATTAATTTAGCAAATTGAATTATCATCTTGTCACATTTCATTTTCTATGTTGAATAAATAATAGAAACTTGTTATTGTATTAGAAAGAACTCATGATCATCATGATCTGATCTGATCCAGGACATGCATAAATAACAAAAAATAGATTATTCAGCATAAGAGATCATATGATTATTATGTATCTAATTCTTTTCTACGCTAACTGGATGCTTTTATGATCTAGGTAACGAAATTGGACATTTGCCACCATTGATTCTCAAAGTACGTACTTCTAGCTAATCTTGAATTCAATGCTTTTATGTCTTTTATTTTTTTCTTTTTCATTATCATAATTGTTGGATTAATAGTACTTTTGAAAAATGGACGCAGGGTTTGGTGCTAGGTAACCCACTTACACATAGAATTTTTGACCTGGATGCAAGACTAAAATTTGCTCACCGGATGGCACTCATATCCGATAGACTTTATGAGGTGATCAAATGCTCCTTAATTATTGCTTAAGTTCTCGTTGACGTACGTACGTTTCCTCCCGCATATTTTGCTACATCTAAGTTAATGATAAATCTTAGTCTTAAATATTAATTAAACTTGACGTAGAGTTAAAAAGTAACGCACGTACGGGGTAAAGGGCCGTATCCTCTAGTACTCCTAGATATGTAATGTCTTCTATATATCTGTGCTTATAGTCAACTAAACGAAACTGCAAAGGAGAATATATATATCCAGATCCAAGCAACGCAAAGTGCATAGAAGATCTTCAAGTAGTCGAAGAGGTGAGTTGGATTAAGATTAACAATTCTGATCGATGGAATTTGTAGTGCATCTCCAATATTGATTTACCGATCGATGGAATTTGTAGTGCATCTCCAATACATTTCTTAACCAAATATTGGAACCAAATTGCGCTACACAATCCCCAAAGCCAAATAAACTTCGGGAATGGAGCGTTCTCGGTGACAACTTCATAGACATACACACCTCAACACCTCAAGTTCCAGGGCCATGGTGTCGGGTACATAGATCTCTCTCTATCCAACACGAAATTCAACTATATATACTATGACTATTTTATAATCATACAACCTATTTATATATTATTTCCAGAACTATAACTATCTGTACTCCTACGTTTGGGCGAATGATAAAACAGTGCGAGAGGCTCTCCACATCCGAGAGGTACGTATGGTACTCTCTGAGTCAAAATAGAATTTGAATTCATGATTTCGTCAATTTCTGCGAGTACTTTTTAAGTTGGTGTTCAGGGAACCAAAACAGATTGGGACAGATGCAATAAGAGCTTAGCATATACAGAGAATGTCATAACGAGTATTGATTACCACCGAAACCTCACCAAGAAAGATCTCCGAGCTCTGGTATACAGGTACTACTACTACATGTATGCCTCTCCTATAAGAATTTCGCTACTCGTACATATTGATCGAACAAGGAACTGCATGCATTGAATTCATTGACTTGCCAAGCCAATTAAGCTTTTGCTCTTCCTCCCCTGCCTTTGGCTTGCTGACTTGGTCTGACAGCATAAGCCTATTGACGAGTGATGTGGAATGCTTATCAAAATATATATGGCAAAGATTCTGTTTCAAAATTTTCTAACCTTTCCTAAACTGAAGAACTTCTCTTTGTGTAGCGGTGATCACGACATGACTATTCCATATGTGGGCACTGAAGAATGGATAGAAACGCTCGACTTGTCTATAAAGGATGACTGGAGACCTTGGTTTGTTGACGGTCAAATCGCAGGGTGAACTTCCATGACCACCTTATTTAATTTGTGACCATGCTCCTTTCTAGACTGTTCGATTTTCCATTTTTTGAATTTGCTACCTTTTCGTGCATTGTGAATTTCATTTTGTTTTCTTCAGATACGTCACCATCTTTACAGAGGAAAAGTACAGCTTGACATTCACAACTATAAAGGCAAGCATTCTCCGCGCTCCGGCAAAATAATTCCCCATATATATTGTAGTCAAGCAAAACTATTATATATAAATGTAGTGTCATTTTGGTTTGTGCTGCAGGGTGGGGGTCACACTGCACCAGAGTACAAGCCTAAGGAATGTCTCGCCATGATTGATAGATGGTTTTCTTACTATTTCCTGTAGCACATATTATCAAATAGCTAATTCTCTTTCCAATTAGCTTGTTTTTATTGATGTAATATATAGTTGGAGAACCTACAAGCTGGATGTGTTTTGTCAATAAATGGCTAGCTGTACTGTAACAGGCTGTACAATGTTCTAAAAGTGAATCGGGTCAGATATATCTACGTGCATAAACGTTGAAAGCTCCTTCATATTAAGGGCACATTGTTGTTCCAATCATTGTTCACTAACCATATTGTTAACGTCGTATTTCGTGAGCCTTTAGACCAGGTTCCAGACACTTAGGTCTTCAGGCTGTCCCTACACACTCAAGCAAATATGGAGAATGCTGGCCTTGGTATGAGCCAGGGAGTCTCTGATGCTAAAGTCAATATATCTCCTTAATAGTTTGTACCTAAACTTCGAGTAATCATATAGAGCTTTTGTACCTAGGGATCGACTTTTATACTAGGTTTCTGGTGGAGACAACTCATCCCTGACTTTGAGGGGCCCGTGTGTGAGATTCATAATTTTCTTGGGTTTTAATTCCTTATTATTTATTTCAATATGTTATTTATGTTATTTTATTTGTGTAATTTTATTTGTAGTGTTTTATTTTATTTTTGGACTTGTGTTTGTGTGATTCTTGTAACCCTTTTTAATTCAACCCAACCCGAGTGAAGGACCCAGCGTTGTGTTTGAACCCAGCCCGTTCGGTTTTATCCCAACCCGTGTATTTAAATATAGCCAGCCCATGCATCTTGAGCCCAACCCGTGTAGTCTCTCAACCCAGCCCCTCATTTTACTCAAACGGCGCCGTCTTGATCAAGAACCTAGGGCTTCTTCACTTTCACTTTGGCGCCGCACGACCTTCTTCCTCCTTCTTCTTTCTTCTTCTTCCTTCTATCTTCTTCCAGCAACTTCTTCTTCCAGCAGCTGCTGCCATCACCGTGCGGACTTAGTCACGCACTTCACCTTCAAGCCGCCACCTCCTCCTCCCATACTTTAGCTCCGTGTCGTTTCGGCATGATCACCGAAAGCTTGCTGTCAAGCCGCCGCTCCACTCAACCACCTCCTTATTCCGTGAGCATCTCGGTGGTGTTGGGCATGGGCTCCGAATGTGCTGTCTTTGCCGCCGCGCCATGCGTCCGCACGAAATGCCATCTCTCCTCCACGGCTTGTGTTGCCGTTTTTCTCTTCTTCAACCATGCGTCACATAGCTCCTCAAACCGCCATTCTTGGTCTATTTATAGGCCACGGGTTTCCTCGATTAAATCCTCTTAGTTCCTCTTCCTCTCTCTCTCGTTTAAGCTTTTTGTTTCTCTGTGTGTTTAAAGTTTTGTTCTATAAATTTTGTTGGTGATCCGAGAGTTTGTGAAAATTTACACTGCCGTTTGTGAATTTTCTTTGGTAATTGCCGTGAGTTGTTTTCCATCCTTTTTCATAAACTGAATTTTTTCCTTGAGAGACACTCACCAAAAAGCCAGTCTTATTCTTGAATTTGCTGCCGTTGTACCGCCACATCTTGAGAAACACTCCTTTTGAGCGATTTTTGAGAAATTTCTATTTTCGTTTGTACGTAATTTTTCAGTTTTAAAAAAATATTGTTATAATTGTCATTTGTAAACTGTTGATTTTGTTGGTATGTTGGAATTGGGCCTTGGGCTGTTGAAGTGTTAGGTTGTAATTGGTTTTGGTTTTGGTGTTGGGCCTTGGGCCGGATTGGAGGACGGGATTATGCATATAGTTGTGAAACTGTGTAATTGTAAATGGAGGGCTATTTTATGTAAATGAGTTTTTTATTATTTCATCTAATAAATTGTTGACATGCACATTTATCATCTTAAATAAATTGTGCTTTGAAATCACGTTATCTGTTTTGGAAAATGAGACTGTTTGTGTTGGTGCATGTGTATCACGACCCCAAGTCAAGATGGGGCATTATCTCGGTGGAGCTCCTCTGATCACTCGGGAGCGTAACAGATTGACGTGACATTCCCTGAGTTGTTGCAGGGCGACGACGGGAACGGATGAGACGGTAACGCTCTTGTACCGATTCCGTGACCTTTTGGCTAGCGAGATTAGAGGATGCTTGGTCATGTACGCGCTAGGCGCAGAACTTGGCATCGCTCGTTACAAAGTCTTATACACGGACGTTACCCGTGGTGTGACGATGAGAGCCAGGGTGTGCGGACGGTCCATATGGGAGACCGTGGTGCATGCATAATTTCATAATAAAGGTTATGACTAGGTTAAATGAGATTTTTGGCGTGAGTGATTAAAAATGTATTTTTTGGGAAAAAACAATGTAGTTTTGTTTTTCTGCATTTTTGTCTGTATGGGGACGTGTGATTATATTAATGTGGATTAAATCTCTTGGATGTTGTTTTGGTTAATTACTTGCTGAGATGTCATAATCTCATTGTGGTGTTTTATCCTACAGTTCCGTCTTATAGTGCCATAGAGTCTGACGCAGAGCCCGAGTATGAACCTGAGGGTCGACTTTGCTAGAGGCTTGAGTTGCTGAGATATTGTTCAGCGTTATGAGATTTGTTTTCCTTATGTTATTTCCTGTCTCTGAGCACTGATCGTTGGGGTGCGTGATCTGTGTGGTCATCTTTCCGGTGTCACGAACTCCACAAAAATAACATGAAGGGGTCGAGGGCGCCACACCATGTCTTGTCTACTGTTCATTTGGTCAAAATCCATTAATGCGGCGTGGCTGTGTCATTAATGCAGCGTGGAGTCCGAGGAGTAGCGCCATTAATTCAAAGTAGCTCATTGACTTACTTTACTCAAAAGCGTTATTTGCTAGGCTTTCGCATGCCTATTGTCAGGGAATCACGGGTTTTTCATATTTCCTGCCTTCCTGCCAGTGCAAGTTCCAGATGGTAGCTTGTCATCGAGGTAGTGTTGGGGTGATGAGTTTCATCTACCCCGACCATCCACTTTCCCCTCTAGGGAGTTGCTTTTTGGGTGGGTTATGCCCATGGGCCGAAAATCTTGCTCCCATGGGCCGAAAATCTTGCTAAGGACCCACTAACTCACTTTAGAGGAGGGTCGTAGGGCTCAATTGGGCCCTCGGACTTGCCTCCGTAGCGGTTCTTCGTGGGTTTGCTTCAAGGGCCTATGGGGGAAAAATTCCCTTACACATATTATGATAATTTATGAGTTATAAGGACCTAATTTGGTCTTAAAGAAACCATAAGAGAAGAGTATTAGGTTATGTGGAGCCTAGTTGTTAGTTGAGAATACATCAAGCTAAAAGTTCCCTCAACTCTTACTTAACATGGCATTCAAGCGAAGCGCAGACAAAGAGCTCGCTTGAGTAGCGTCGACAGTTGGCTGAAGCGAAGCTCAACCTGACAGTTCGAGTGAAGCTCAACTCGACAGTTGGCTTAATAGTGGTGTCACGTCAAGAAGGCTAAGTGAGTGATATAAATTAAGAGCACTCCTAATTTTTTTGAGTAGATTTCGTTTTTATCAATAAACTAATTGCATTTCAGAATCTATCAAAACATTTTGGTTTAAGACCAATAACACTTGGTTCTACGTACATGGGGAAGGATGACGCCACTCCTCATTTCAGCCCAATAGCTTAATTCAGTTCCAACACACGGTCCATAATTTGAAACCACACACCCACCTACATCAACTATCAACTTTGGGCTTCGTCTGTCTTGGGTTTACTTATTTTGGGCTGTCTCATTAACTTGTCCCACTTTGACTCGCTTTTAGTAGCCTAACTTTTAATGCAAGTACTTACCAACAATAAGGAGACGTCAAGGAATTGTTACTATTTTTATAACAAAGGTTTTCTCTGATTACTTTACATACTCAAAATCTTGATACAACTACCTCAATAAAGATCTTGACTGTAGTCATACATATACTAATACTTTTGCGCTCTGGTACCTTTTTGTTCAGTTGCAACCTGGCACTTCCTGATCTATCCCCTTATTGAAGCCTCCTAGTTGGAGAAAAGCATAGACGCCGTCGCCGAGGAAAAGAGGGAGATAGAGATGAGTGGTTGTGATCATTCTTACGAGTGCAAGCCTAGCATTAGGCAACCAGAAGACAGGAAATAAACATGGACTGCCAAAGGGAGGACGGTGCCTCCATACTTTATTAATCTGCCTCACTTATGGCGGAAGAAAAACGTTCACAACAAAAGACAAGGATAAACAAAAGACATCCAAAAAGACAAGGACAAAACTACCTCGCTCATACTAAACATGCCTAATACATGGAAAACCAAGCCTGTCCATACGTAACATCCCTCTAAGCTTAGTAGGCATATCCTGAGAAAGCCATTGCTGAGTGCAGCCCCTTGCTCCCAATTGTGCTAGATAATCTGTCGGTGCATTCCCTTCCCGATATATATGTGTGACTTGAGAATCTAATCCTTTCAAAAGCTCCATAATTTCCTCCCAATAATCTTCTAAATACCAAGCTTCACAAACTGATGCCTTCAGCCATCTGATCACCAGCATAGAGTCTAGCTCCAAGTCGAGATGCACCACTCCCAGCCTTTTCATCAAGCACAGGCCATGTAGGAGACTCATGAGTTCTGCAAAATTGTTTGTTCCTATAACGAGAGAAACCGAGAAGGCCATGCGCAAGTCTGCATCTTCATCTCTAATCACTCCACCTGCCCCTGTAGCACTTGGGTTTCCATTAGAACTTCGATCTACATTCAACTTAAGCCTCCCACTTGCCGGCTTTGTCCATCAAACTAGCTTTGGGACTGATCTTTTTGGAGGTTTAATTGGGATATTAAGCTCCATTAAAATTTCCTCGTCCCGTCTCGACAACAATTTCCCTGCTTTGAGTTTTTCTCCCACTCTTGCGATCCATGCCTTGATCTTATACCACATGGTAGAAGTCGACTCTTTATCTCCTTCCATCCGTGCCTTGCACCTTCTTAGCCAAAGACACCAAGTAACAATTGAAGGGATAATGCCCAATAATTACCCCATTTGGGAGGACTTAGAAGCTTTTAAAAACCAAGTTGCAATTAACTGGTTCATGAGCTTGCTGTAACTTTGCCCAGACCCACCTGTGCATGAGCTCTTCTCCAAATTTCCTTTGCAATATCTCCTTTTACATGTTTTGGCTCAATTTGGCTTTTCTAATCAGGTGTGTGGTTTGTTCAGGCGGTGTATTTCCAGCCCTTGGTTCTCTGTTGTCATGAATGGGGTTACTAAGGGCTTCTTCAAAAGTGGGTGATGATTGAGGCAAGGTGATCCAGTTTCTCCTTATTTGCTTATCATAGTTGAAAAAATCCTTTCAAGACTGCTTAAGGCGAAAGTTGAAGAAAAGAAAATTGGTTCCTTTTTGCAACCCAGAGGTACACCGTTAATATCGCATATGTTATATGCCGATGACATTGTTGTGTTTGCCAATGGGAGCAAAGAATCTGTGAGAGCTATAATGGATACATTGTCCATCTATGAGGAGTGGTGGGGCCAAAAGGTTAGCAAAAATAAATCCTCTATAACCTTCTCCAAACATATCACTAGTACTCGACGGAAATCGCTTCTAAGAATTACGGGGTTTGTAGAAGGTGGGATGCCATTCGAATATTTGGGAGTGCCAATAATCTCTGGGAGAACGCAAGTAGTATATTTAGAGGAGCTTGTTGGAAAAATAAAGGCACAGATGGAAGGGTGGAAAAATAAACTATTGCCAAAAGAGGCCCGTGTGCTTCTCTTAAAGCATGTTCTAATGAGTTTTCCCATATATCTACTATCTACTGTATTTGTTCCTGATTCGGTGTTAAAAAGTATCAATAAATGCTTGAGCAATTTTTTTTGGGGTGTGCATGAAGGAAAGCCAAAGAAACATTGGAAATCATGGGATAAATTATGTTTACCAACAGAAGAAGGTGGAATGGGGTTTAGCTTTAAAGATGTTTGAAAGTCTCTCTTCATGAAATGTGCGTGGAAGATCATGGTGGAAGATTCTTTGTGGACAAAGTTTTTTAGAGCCAAATATGTTAAAAATAATCATCTTTCTCTTGTAGATCAAAGAAAAGGAACGAGATTTTAGCGTTTGGTGTCCTCGTGCTTCTCAGAAATCCTTAATCTTTCGAAATGGAAAATTAAAGATGGAAATGTATCCTTTTGGTTTGATATTTGGCTGGACGATGGTCCTCTCTGTAACATGGCTCCTTGGGGTGATTATCCAAGCTTACAAGTTAACGATTGCAAAATTGAAAATATATGGGATACTGATATGCTACATCAGCTACTAGGGAGAAAAATGGCAGAAAAAGTCTTGAAGTCCTCAGTAAAAGTAAAGCTGGGGCAAATTTGCTTGTATGGACAGTAAATAATAATGGAAAATTCTCTACTAAGAGTGCATGGAACTGTGTTCGAGTAAGAGCGCCAAAGGTGAGATGGTCGGATTGGGTATGGTATCCTTGTATTCCAAAGAATATCTCTCTGACTATGTGGAAAGCATTCAATAATGTCTTAAGTGTGGATGATAAAATAAGAAATGTTGGCATCTCTATTGTCTCAAAATGTGATTGTTGCTTGTATGGTGGATATGAAGATAGCCATATCGATCTTAATGATGATATTACCACCCCGAATGGGTTTATTGATGCTATGGACTAGTTCTTGAGTGAGACGTATGTTATCAAAGATGCTTTGGCCTGGGATAAAAGCACCTTGTTCCGGAGATATAATACGAGGAAGCATCGGAGCCAACCAACTCGCCAAAATTTTAGAGCAAATTTTATAAAAAACCGAGCATAGGCTAATCGGCCTAAACTTCTCGAAACTTGATGTTGCCTTTACTTTTGGGATAAGAGTAAAAAAGGAAGCTGCAAAATTCATGGGGAGGTCAGCCCCCAAGAAAAATTCCTGCATTGCACCTACCACATCATTGCAAACTATATGCCAAAAAGTTTGGAAAAATCCAGATCCAAACCCATCTGACCCTGGACTGCTGTTAACTGGAATGGAAAGCACTGCATCTTTGACATCTTGGATTGAAGGGAGCTGACACAAACTCTCATTATCTTCCTCCTTAATAACTGATTGTATCAGCTTTGATAGATCCATAATTGCCCCCACCTATTTATGAGCCAAAACTTGGCTAAAATGTTGCACAACCTTATCGTGGATCTCTGCCGAGGACCTCAGCCAGCTACCATCTTGTAGCCTCATTTCCTGAACCTGCCTCTTGGCCCTTGAATTAAAAGCCCGAAAAAAACTAGCAGAAGCTTCACCTTTTTCAAGCCAAGATTGTTTGGCTTGTTACCGAAGCCTCATTTCTTCACGTCCCAGCCAAACGTCCAGTTCTATTTTTGCTACCAAAAAGTCTTGCTCATCCTCCTCATTATAGCCCTCCAGCATTTTTTCCTCTAGTTTCAACATTCTATCCTCCAATTGCCTGATATTTAACTCCATGGACCCAAAGACCTCTCTATTCCAGCCACGCAAGGCATTTTTGAGCTTCTTTAACTTTATTACTAGTCTAGCCATCCCACTCTCCATAATCCTCTCCTCCCAAATATTTGCCACACATGCCATGAAGGTGTCGTGGGTGACCCACATTTGATGGAATTTAAAAGGAGAGAAACCATACGGTGTTGCAAAATTTTTTAGACGTAGCACCAATGGAGCATGATGTGAAGTACTCCTGGACAAGTATTCTAAGTGAGCCTCTAGAAATGTCGTAAGCACATCAACACTAATTAATGCCCTGTCTAAACGAGCCCAACTCCTCGACATACCTTCGTGACCATTACACCATGAAAGTCGATTACCAAAATATCTCATTTCCGATAGACCAGTAGAGTCGGTAAAATTATTAAATTCCTCCATTGCTGAGAGGATTCTGGGTCTCCCACCCCTACTTTCCAAATCATTTCTAATGATATTAAAGTCTCTCAAAACAAACCACGGCATAGACCCCCGAGCCCCATTAGCTAAAGCGTGTGCCATAAATTCCTTCATTCCACATGAGTATATGTAGCGTAGATGAAAGAAATACATACTTTATTATTTTGGATCTCTGTAACCACAGAAATGCATTGGTTCGTTGCCTCCACCAAATCAACTTGTACCCCCTGAGCCCATAGTATCCACAATTTTCCCCCTTGCAATTCATTTGATAAACAGCCCTCAAACTGCACTTTTTTCTTAAGACTCTCCATGTGCCTTTGTGCTAAAAGAGGCTCAGCCACAACAACAATTCCAGGTTTATGCTTTCTCACCAATTTATTCAACCTTCTCTTTGAAGTAACCATCCCTCGAATGTTCCAAAAAAATATAGACTGCATCATAAGTTTAATTTTGAGGGCTTGCTCTTAGCCCTTTTGGAGCTCCTCAAGTTATTTCCTCCTTTGTATAAAACCATGTTCTCAAAATCAAACATGTTTCCCTTAATTTTTCCAATATTCTCCATTCTTTCCACAATCTCCGAGTCTGAGAGAGAAATCAAACCATCCTCCCCCACCTCTTCCTTCGAGGAATCGGTATTCTCCACAGTCACCTTCTCTTCTACTAATTGGGTCTCTTCAACCACCTCCAAAGAGATAAAATGCTCTAAATTTGTTTGGGGCATGAAAGAACCTTCAGCCAACACTTCCCCTTTTGTGGGATTAACGAAATGAACTTCCATATCATCTGAAAAAACTGTATTAACATTAATACCAGGTTGTTGCAATTCAACGCATACCCAGTCCATCATTTTCGCATTTTCTATTTCTTCCGCTGCATTCATTTCCTTTACATTCACCTCATTTCCGTCCTCCTGCAACTAGTTTTCTATGCTTAAAATTCCTTTCCCTATTCTCTCCCTTGTTTCCTCCACGTTGCCATCATTTTTTTCCAAACAACCATCCCCTATTTCAACAACCTCCTTTTGTTTGCTTGTCTCAGCCTTTTCCTACTCCTCACGCTTGAAAGTTTTACCTGCCTCTTTCATAACCCAGACTTTCTTCTCTTTATCTCCTACTTCCTGATGTCAATCCCCTGTTTTCAACCCTCCTTCCCATTTACATATAGTGACATTGTGACCTTGCATTCGACATCGACAACAATAGGCAGGAAGGGTTTCATACACCACCTTCTGTAACCTGCTAGAAACTTGATGGAGCATGCCTATCCAGAACGAATCAAGAGGAGTCTTGGAGGCATCCATTTTGATACAAACCCGTGCTCCATTCGTTCGGGTTGCACATCGTGTGCTATTGTCCCGACGAATATACTGACCTAGCGGCATCGTTATATTTTGAAGAAATGATTCATGATAGTAGTTCGGCTGAAGACCCGGTAAATTAATCCAAATCGGAACCAAATGGGTCTCCTTATCTTCATCAAACTTAGGGTACCATTGAAATATATGATAAGCTATTCCTTCTACATCACAAATTTCTCTTGTGAAAGCTTTAATAAAGTTGGATTCATTGGAAAAATGGACAAAGACATACCTGACCTTTACATTGCAGACACCACCGGCTGTGAGTCCAGTCCCCACCGACTTCGAATGAAGACTCTAATAGTATCAAGCGATGGCCTTTGTCTCAGAAATTTCATCATAAGAGAGAACTTAAACGGTTTTGAAGACCGTTCTATCTCCTCCTTCGAAAATGACACATACGGCACACCATCAAAAGTTTTCAAAGGTCTCAACGGGATCTCAACCTCTGGAATCGGCTGAGGAGTTTGATTCACCATATCCACAAAGGACCTGCATCTTCCCATGGACGCCGAGGCACCATTGGGGACCTCGGCGGCACCCATACTACCCGCATCCTCCAACCACAGAGAACTACCAAAACTCAACCCATATGCCCTGCTACACGAGGATCTGCTCTCCTGACGGGGATTAGTTCTCCAATGAGTCTTGAGGCTGCAGTAGTTGTTTCCACCACCGAGGTGTCCGCAGCCCAAAACTGATGCAAATCCGTTGGGTTGAAGCGCGATCGACCCGGAAGTAGGTGAAACAAGTCACAATGGAGCCGAAAAGCCCACGACGAACACTGCCTGAGCACGGCGACGAGGTTTGTGCCGGCGGTAAGCAGTCACGCGCCGGATGGGTTTTTCTCAACAGGTTTTTCTCTCTCCTCAATGGTTAGGTATGTCTCCTTGACAACTTTATCATTGAAAATAAACATGTTGCAACATGCGGTTCAAACATAAGAGCTTTTCTGGTAAATAACGTCCATGCCATATTTTGCAGGAATTAATCTTTACATCACCCAACTGTTGGCAGCAGCCATAACACACCTGATGTGTGGACCGGATTCACTAAATGCACGTCTCTCAGGCTCTCTGCCCTCAGTCTTCTTCGATCGTCTCTCAGCCGACCTCTTCCGTCTTCTTCGATCTCAGCGCAATCAAGCCAAGGAAGCCACCGATCTGCCCTCAGTCAATCAATTCCCCCCCGACCCCAAGCCCTAAAAGCCCTCCCGAACCTCAGCCCTCGAAGCCAAGCATGGCCACTGACCTCAGCCAAGCACGACCTTAGCCCTTCCCACTACGACCTCAACCCTCCCGAAGAGATCAGTCCCCAAGCGGCATCCCTTAGTCCCCTTCTTTTCCTTTGCCAATTTTGTTTGATTTGCTTTAAAATATAAAAGACACCCTCCTTATTCAGTGCAAGAGATGCTCTTTCGAGCTCTCATATTTGCTCGTTCTTGAGAGAGCAGAGGCGGAAGAAGAGAACCCATATTTGTAAGTGTTTTTCTCGTCCATCTCCTTCTCCCTCTCTCTCTCTATACAACTCAATGTCTTTTGGGTTTGTTCAGTAATAATCGCTCTTGTGTCATACCCTTTTTTCTTATATGAGATTAGAAGATCTGTGTTATTGGTTGCTTACTCAAATGAGGTTGTGGAGAAACAGTATTGAGATCCAGATGACTGGTTGCACTGTCTGTTGTTTGAAAGACTGTCATTGATTCGTTTGCTATACGTATCTGTATATGGTTTTTTCATTGGCACTTTTTGGTGGTTTTCATCTCATCCGAGTGAACTTCCCAATGACGATTATATGAGATTTTATTGAGCGATGGTAGGGGAGATTTTATTGATGTTTTTCTTGTACACGGCATTTTAATGTTCTTTGGGAGCTGATTTGATAAAATGAAGCATTCATGTTGTTTGAAATGAGGCCACTGTATTCCAGATGGCAGAGGATGATAATATGACAATTTGCATATATGACTTTCAAAACTTATATCACTTCTGCATCGTCTTGGTGATTATGGTCATGTTTTCAACGTAATGCTACCAACTAGTCCCTGCAAAATGCAGTATATAAAGGCTGTGGATTTAGTTTCCACCAAACATCAAACATAATAATAATAATTATGATAATAATTACCATTAATCAAAACATTGCACTAATTTTTGCACATCCTTTGAAAACAGAGTAGTCTAGTCTTGGGTTACTGAGACCTTGAGAAATATATGTGATTGTTTGGTTTCTGTTTTGAAGCTATTGGCATTTTATTAGTGGCGATTTTGACGATTTAATCTGTCTCTAAAACTTCCTCCAATTTTATTCATTAGGTATTTTTTGCTAAGAAGATGAGAGGCAGGGGTTTGTGGCAACTTGGGCAATCATTAACCCGTCGGCTTGCTCATAAGAAAACTGTCGCTCGTTGATACTGTTTTGCAGAATCAGAGCTGTAAAAGATAGTGAGATTCAGGATGCCATTTGTACCAACAAAATACAACAAGCCATCCCTTTAACATTGGGTTGTATCTATTGTAATTTTTCTAGTTGGTTTGGATCAAATATGTAAATAGTTGGAAGCATAGTGTAAAAATAAAATATGTAATTTTTCTAGTTGGTTCAGATCAACAGATGAAAGCATCATGTCAAAATCACTTTAACATTTCTATTGAAAAAGCCTTTGGTCTTGATGTGAGTTTCTACCTGAATTTAGCTTGCACAAGATGTTATTACTTTTCCATCTAAATAAATGGTTCCTATTTAGCTAAAAAGTCAGCAAGCATAACTGTATGCACTCCTCTTGTTCATCAAGCCATTCAAGTCATCAAGCCAAAATGGAAATGGATGTCACAATCAGTAGTTTAAATAATAAAAATAAAATCCAACAAAAGAAAGAAGGAAAGAACTTGTAAAAGTAAAATAAAACCATGTCTATCGATAAGCAATATTTTCATGCTACAATTGTCACAATTCAGCCCAGCTGTATTCATACTTTCAAGATGAAATGTTTCGAGTATAATTTGGAGATCTTGACACTTAGGATACAACATTCTTCAAACTACAAAGTGCAAATTTACAACCACAATTTGATAAAAACTACAAATTTCAACATTCTTCAAGCCTCAAATTACAAATTACACTTTCTACAAACTACTCCACAACCACATTTTGGAGTGTTGCCTTAACAATTACATTAAAATTCCTACAGTGCTGCCTTACACTCAAGATGACTGATAACTGGAAGGATCTCCCAAGTCAAAGCAACGCTAGAGCAAAAGACTGGCCTAAGAAGTCGAGCTCCCTTCAAATGGGTTTGAAGCTTCGATTCTGTAAGATAAAGAAATTTGCACCCTTAACATTAGAAATTCATAGAGATATGTACTCTTCAGTTAATATGTTGAGCATTTCTACCACCCCACCCTTTATAGTTTCTAGTTTCTGAACCATGTATACAATATTAATTTCTCGTTTTATTAACATAGAATATCTGAACAAAGATCAAAATAATCCTAATTTCATTTGTCAAGATCTTGAAAAGCACTTGGATCTCTATCTCCAAGTGATCCAAGCAAATGCTCTTTTGTGCTTCTTTGGCTAAGATTTCCTGACGAAATGTCTTTTTTTTAGTAAATGATGTGAATCTTAAATCTCAGACTATAAAAGAAGCTACATATCAACAACAATAGTTCCAAATCCACGCACATTGATATTGGTCTGAATTCTCAAAGACAAACCAGAAGAAACTGTTCAAACTAACTATTACTTCTGCTTCCTTATATTTGTAAGTAGTTCCTCTTCCTTATTTTTAAACTCACTGATTGAGTGAAATCATCATAATCATTTTGGGTTGTGGTTCAGCAAAGCAATTTATAGGTATTCCTCTATCCTATGGCTAGCTATTCATGAAGGACAATGTAAGAAAGATCTTCTTCATATGTTTGGTATCATATCTGAAGGTAAGTGAGTTTAATTCTTCCAACTTTTAGCCTCTGTATATTTGAGCTTATAGTTTTTGCTTGTATTGTAGAGTACGGCCTAAGCTTGTGCATGCATGAACACGAGTACAACCACAAACATAATTTTAATAAAAATATATACAATAGGTATAACATAAATGGAGATTATAAATATCCATAGTATGTGTTAAATCAAACAGCAATTAACATTCAACATTTTTTTATCAGTCAATCAACATTCAACACTAGGATAGAGATAAATAAAACAAAGCCCTAAATTAATAAGACTTACAGAATAAACAATATAATCTCTATCATGGAACAGGTAAACTATGAAATAACTCTTCCAGTTAAGAATCAATATACACCAACAATCTAATAAATTAAACTAAATAATGAACTAAGGTTTGAATATCGTTACTAATTCTCACAGATCAAACCACCATTCGTATATAAATAAGACAAATGACAGAAAAAAAAAATAACAAGCATCAAAATCCAAATGAGGCAAAAGACAGAACCTCAAAAGAAGAAAAATCCATTTCACAATTGCCGAAAAGGTACCTTCTTTTCACCCAAAAAATTACGGATCTCGATGGATTTGTTAGCGTTGGTGATGCTAGTGTTGATGGGGAAGTGAGCATACACGGACCTCATCTAGTAGTGGTAGCCCTAGGTGACACCGGTGATGAGGTTCTCGACACGACTGAGAGCAGTACGGATCGACGCCGAGGTCTTCCGGGATCCGAACTAGGCCTCAATCTTCAGCTTTCTCTTGCCAGTGTCCTCGCCAGTGACGAGATCAAAGTCTAGATTAAGGTGCTTGAAGTTGCGGATGAGTTTACCGCGTGAACCCTCCACATCAATGATCTTGACGTTTATCTTGATTTTTACGCCGTCTGGGATATCCATAGTCTCCGACGAGAGAATCGTCTTCATTTTCGCTCTTTTTCTGTCTCTAATTCTAGGCGAAGCGAAGAAAATGGAGGCACCAAAACCCTAGAAACAAAAATGACTGGTGACTTTATATAGTTGTGATGAGTCTGTCTATACAAAAACACAGAAACCCTAAAGAAAAAGTCTTCGAAGCAGGGGCGACAAAGAAGGAACGAAAGGCGGCGCAAGACAGAGGGATGGGCGGCGCGGGGTGGCGCTGGACAGGAGGGGCAGGTGTTGGGCGACGCGGGATGGGATTTCAAATTGGGTTTTGTTTTGGGTAAAACGAGTGTTTAGAGGAAAAAAAAATCCAGCTCAAGTGTGCTACAGATCAGCCGTGAACAGGGCTGATCCGTAGAAGAACTCATTTTGCAGGTTTCCATTCATTGAAAACCAATAGATTTGGGCTGCTTTCCCAGCGAATTGGATATTGTCTGATTTGCTATTAAATTAACGATCATTACGTGATATGTTAAGAATAGATGTTTACAAGGCGGCCGTCATTAATTTTGTTGGGGGATCATTTGTTATTTGAGTTATTACGTGTTTCAAATAGCCTTGGAAGTTCCAGCAATAGCAATTCTTTCTACGTCAATGGTTAGATGAATACAGAAAATTATGAACATATAAATCAGTTGAGCCGATCAGGCTTGAGAGACAATGTTCTCCTCAAAGTTTTTTTTTTTTTTTTTCCTTCATTTAACTTCCAACTTATAAATGTTTTCTGTTCTTTCTTTAGCTGAATAAGCATGCAAGCATATGTTTATGTTCTCTTTGTTTATTAAAAGAAAATCAGCATTCTTCAATGCTCCATTATACAGACAAAGCTAAAGCCTGCATGATCCTCTAATTTCGCAATCGAATGTAGAAAGAAATAAATATAATATTAAATACTCATTAATTAGTGAAGTTCGAAGCCACCCAAAAATCACAAATAAGCCATCATTAAATTTAAAGCCTAATTGGATTAGTCAACGTCGCATTTTAGAGTAATGTTAAATATATTTTAAGATGGGTAAACCCTGCACATGCAGTACTCGTTATAAAAAATAGTAAAATTTATTATTATAAAATAGATTTTTTTTTTAATTTTATTTTTTATGTAAATCCCAAATATATAGTTGTTTTGAAGTTCTGTTGCCCATTTGCTTTTAATTTTATTGGTATTAACGAGGTAGGCCTAGCTACCAGTAAATCCTTATTATACCCACGTAACGTGATTCTCTCCGGTAAATTATCATCAGCAACTAGCCAGCAACCCGAAAGAGGTCCCCTGCTTTCTGCGTTTGTTCTTGACCACAAAGCGCACTCGTACAAACGGGCAAGATCAATACAAAGATGCCAGGTCAGTGACCCAAAAACCTATTCAATTCAAGCATGTGCAGAAATTACAAAGCCTTGCGTCAAAAGTTCAATGAAATATGATTTTGATTGCAAAATAATTTTGAAAGAAAGAGGATGACAGCATTAATAAACATACGTGTTTCTGTCCGTCGCATTTGTCTGGTCTCTAATTTTTTTCAGGTCCAACGCAAAATGTAAAACACAGGATTCACACCAGCTGAAGGTTCTACATTGTAGGCAGGTTTGACAAGTGGGATGAGACACAAAATTTTCATTTTATTTCATCTTATCACACTACAACAAATTTGAGATTTTGAGACGAAATTATTTAGGGACGAAATTTTTTTCATCCCTAAAAGTCATTTTTTGGGACGAAATTTAAATTTCGTCCCAAAAAGTTGATGAATTTAGACAATCGTTCGAACAGTATTTTCTGCGACGAATTAAATCGTCTAAAAAAATTTCTCCCGTTCGAACGTGAAAAAATACATTCGAACAGTAAAATTTGGCGGAGAATTACTTTATTATGGCGGGGAAAGTTCAAAAACGTTCGAACGAGAATTTTTTGTGTTCGAACGGAAAATATTTGGTGGCAAATCCTGACAGGAAGGTTTCTAAACCGTTCGAACGGAATATATTTAGTTACAACATATTCAAGCACCACATTTATACATTCGAATGTATAATATTAATCTCGATACGAAACTCAAAATATAAAAAATATCTATCATATATACAAATTCATTAATTAATTTTATGTAATTAATTTTAAAATATTTTAATGATTTCTTTTACGTTAAATAAGATTTTTAGTTAAATAAATATTATCAACCACATATATATTAATCAACCAAATAAAGCAAATTATCAAAATGCCATATATATTGTTCATAATTACAACAAAAGAAAATATAAATAAAAGATAAAAACTATTGTGATGCGAGGTCTCTACACACATCCTCGACTGCAGCTAATTGTGTCTCTACCTGTGTCAGTCGAGTACTAACTGTGACCTGAGTTGCATTATTGGCATTAATCGTTGTACGTAACTCATTAACCTTTGTACGTAACCCAGCGACGGTAGCCATAATCTCTGTACGCAACTCAGACATGGCAGTATGCACTGCATCAATCACTGCTGATGTGTGTACACCGATCTCAGCACGCAATATGTCGGCCATCTCCTCGCGAATATATGTGCGTGATGTCTCAGCCTGTGTAGATGTCTCACCAGTCGATACTCCAGTATCTCCCGGCTGCGCATCTCTCTGAATCTTAGCCCTGTCAGGAACAGCCCCACGAAAACGAAATCTAGAGTGTCCCGTGCTCCGTGATAGGGTGGTGCTGTTGATCGGTGCCATCGGAAATCGGGAACGCTCGGCAGGTTCGGACACAACCCCGGCATGTAGCAAAAATCGAGTGATGAGGATCCCAAACGGCAGTATATCTGTCGTAATGAACCGTGCCTCTGATCGGATCCTCTCAAATATATAACCAACGAGGTCGATCGGGATGCCACGAGCGACCCGTATCATAAATCTCGCTCGATCCATGCCGACCTCGGTCTTGTGCTGCCGTGGGTCAATATTGTTGGCAATGATCAAATTCATAATCTTGAAGAAAGAAGATAAATCTGCCTGCCTAATACTCTTGGAGCCATCGTACACTGGACCATCTGGACCAACAATCAAGTCTCTGACCTCGTGATCAGCAAGTGTATCGATCTCATCTGTGTAATCTGGTCCCTCGTCCTGAGACATAGCTGCATCACCTGAAGGACCAGACTCTCTAGGCGGCAAGTTTGGATAGGCATCAAGAAGCCTAGGAATACCCAGATATGCAGCAAGTTCGTCCGTTGAAAATATAACATGAGCTCCTCGGACACAGATCCTATATGCCCCTCCATCGTCTGGGCTAGCAGCACCGAGCTCTTTATAGAACTCAGTAACGATCTCAATGAAGGAAACGAGCTCCATTCCTTCTTCTCGCTGATCTAAGATTGGTGCCCAACCACGATCATTGAATACTGATGGGAGGGAATGACCCTCCCATATAAGAGCGACAAAATCAGACAGTTTTACCTGTCGCTCAAGTAAAACGGTTCGCTCTCGAACTGTTTGGATGGAAGGTTCTCCTGATCTACCACGTTTACGGCCCCGATAAGACATTATTATGATCCTGAAATTTTAAAAATAAAATATACATTCAAGATTAGTGATAAAATCTAATTACGACTAAAAGATTTACAAAATTATATACTAATAGCAATTTAATAAATTAATTGATAGAACATATAATCAATTAAACGATGAAAACAATTTAATAAGCTAATAAAATGTTAATGGATTGAATTTAATAATTAGCGTTCGAACGTATAAATATATGGTCGAACGGACAATTAATAACGTTCGAACGTGTCTATCAAGTTCGAACGTACAGGTTCACCCGTTCGAACGGACTGGTTAATACCGTTCGAACGTAAAACAGATCTAACTCGGCCATGGCTGAGTCAACTCAGCGGCCATGAAAATACTCAAAAATTAATCGATTCCGTGGTTTCTTCGACTAAAAACAAAGTATTCTTCATTTCTAAACATCCTACGATAGATTTATGATGTTCTACGGTAATTATTGATGAAAAAATGTAATTTTTTTTAAAAAAACAAATAAAACCATAAAATTATAAAATAAACGGTAAAATGAGTTTGAAAATACATACCTTTACTTGGGAGGAAAAGTGTTTGACGTATGTGGTGATCACGACGGCAGACGGCGGTGAATGTAGTGCGTTCAAACGTTTTCTCGCTTTTTCAAACGGTGGGGACGGCGGCGTGAGATAAATCGCTGCCCGCGATAACTTATACGTGCATAACTATTCGAACGGTAATAGTTAATGTTCGAACGGTAATATAAAACCGTTCGACCGTTATTATTTCAAGTTCGAACGGAAGCTTTGGAAGTTTATTAAAAAATATATTAAATATATACTATATTTATATTCCTATAAATTAGTATAATATATATACTATTATAGTAGATTATATATACTGTAATATATATGTAATATTATAATATATATTATAATAGTAGAATACTTTAAATGAAAGTATAATAACTTATAAAATATTTTTTTATAGTATAATAGTAATATATCATAATACTTTACTATCAAAGTGTTATTTATGATATATTAATATATATATAGTACCATATAATAGCATGTAGTACTCTATGGTATGAGTTTATACTTAACTAATATATGTCATATTATATATTCCATTATACTTTACCTACTAAAGTTATATATGAGTATAGCTTACTAATATACTATCATCTTATAAATTTCTCTACACTTTATTATGTGACCTTAGTGATATATATTATATGTGAGTATATATTACTAATACATATGATCTTAATAATATATATGATAGTATAGGTCACTATATATATATATATGATAATATATATTACTATATATACTATATATTTAGTATATATTACATTATATATGATAGTATATATAACTAATACATATGATGTTATAGTACTTTTCATTTAATGATGAAAAAAGTTATATTTAAACATAAAGGATATGTGTTCGAACGGTACTCGTACACCGTTCGAACACATATGTTAACGTTTGAACGTAAAAAAAACATTCGAACGGAAAAGGCAAATGGCGGGAAAACATCCCGCCAATTAAAGACAGCTGGATTACCGTTCGAACGTAATTTGTTATAGTTCGAACGGATTATTGTAGTGGTTGAAAAATATCCCGCCAATTAAACTATTTATAATTAAAAAAATTATAAATAAACATTTACAATACCGTTTGAACAGTTAGAAATTAAAGTTCGAACGTTTAATTTTTGAGCGGAAATAAATCAATAACGTTCGAACATACTTTTTATACGTTCGAACGTGAAAATTAGGAGGGAATTATCTCCCGCTTAATATTTTCACGTTCGAACGGTTAGTAAATAACCGTTCGAACATGATTGTTCTTCAAAAACACGACAGAACCTCACAATTCTGTTTCTCTCCTCCTGCGCACGCTGTCGCTGTGGTCGCCTGAAGATTACCCCTTCGCATATCAGAGGTATTTTTTCTCAAACTAGTCTTTAAGCTCAAAAAAATTGTTCATCTCACTCCATTATTCTCGGATTAATACTTTTAGGATAGTTTGTGATTATTTTCGGATTATTCTTGGATTATTCTCGGATTATTTCATTTTCATCTTCAAAAATTCAGGTATTTATTTTAAAATAGAAATGTATGGTTTGAACTTAATATTTTGCAATGTTAGAAAGTTGTATGCTTTGAGATTGTTGTTTGTGTTTGTTAGAGTTTGTAATTAATGAAATTTTCGGCGTTGTTGAAGACGACTGGAATCTGGAATGAATACGTTCGAACGGGTTAGGATTACCGTTCGAATGTATTCATTTTGTTCGAACATAGGTTCTCATCGTTCGAACGGGTAATGACATTACATCAATACCGTATACAAAATACAAATAGTTTGGAATATATATAAATTATATGTACTACTAAATCACAAATAATTAGGACCAATTACCATTTAATATTGTTAATTATAAATTAATAAAATTAATTTTCAAATTAAAATATTACTAAATCTTTAAATTAAAATATAAATAGTTAAGATTTAATAATACTTAAATACTTAATTATAAATTAATAAAATTAATATTCAAATTAAAATGCTACTAAATCTTTAAATTAAAGTATAAATAGTTAAGATTTAATAATACTTAAATACTTAATTATAAATTAATAAAATTAATATTCAAATTAAAATACTACTAAATCTGTAAATTAAAATATAAATAGTTAAGATTTAATAATACTTAAATACTTAATTATAAATTAATAAAATTAATATTCAAATTAAAATACTACTAAATCTGTAAATTAAAATATAAATAGTTAAGATTTAATAATTCTTAAATACTTAATTATAAATTAATAAAATTAATATTCAAATTAAAATACTACTAAATCTGTAAATTAAAATATAAATAGTTAAGATTTAATAATACTTAAATACTTAATTATAAATTAATAAAATTAATATTCAAATTAAAATACTACTAAATCTTTAAATTAAAATACTTAATTATAAACAGGTAAAACTAATATTTAAATTAAATTCTGGAATAAATCTTGAAATAATACCTACTAATTATGTTTTTGTTGTATTGTTGTATAAATAATATGTTGTTATTGTTTCACATATTCAAGCATATTTTGTATTGTTTATTCATCAAAATAAACCTTAGACTCATTCGAGAGTTATCAATCCGGATGAATGCTTGATTGATAACTCTTGAATTGTCCAGAGTGGACAGTTTGGGATTGTAAGATCATTCTCGCAAACTATAGAACTATATCTGTTGTCGTCCAACATTAAGATTTTGGTAGATTCATCCATTGTTCTCTGGATATGCAGTTTCGGTGATGGTGCAACGACGTGTTAATCGTCAGTGCACACAACCAAACGAGCATATTTGGAGAACTATGGGGAGATGCTGCCGAAATTTTGTTGGACGTAACAGATATTTGCTCATAGGTTGGCGACTATGATCTTACAATCCCGAACGGGATAGGACCAACTACCCGGTGAAAGGTGGCATACTCATTAATTGGTACATGATACATGGTTGTTTGCTAATGCATTACAATATTGTTTGTAATGAATATAGTCGGCATGGATAAGAGTTGGATGAGAGTTAGCGATCGATTGGGTCAGAATTACAATGTATATGCTGAAGGTGTTAAGAAATTCTTAGAGTTTGCATTGGGTACATGTGATAGTGATGGGCGTATCAGATGCCCATGCAGAGAATGCAGGAATTTGCGTTCTCATAAGATAGACTTGGTGAGAGAGCATCTGTTTGTCAAAGGTATTGATAAGGGTTATACTGATTGGGTCTTACACGGTGAATCATATCCAACTTCATTTGAGGCTCCACATGAAGAAGAAGAGATCGATGAAGATGTACAACCAGAGATTGTTGGAGATGATTACGATGAGGATATGGAGGAAATGTTAGGTGACATCGGTGCGGGAATGTTTATGGATCAAGGTGACACGGACACATCAAGCTCAAGTGATGGGAGCCATAACACTTTTGCACGCCTGTGGAATGATTCACAGCGTGAGCTATATCCAGGATGCAGAAGATATAGTAAGTTGTCGTTTACCGTAAGATTGCTTCACATAAAATCAATATGTCGATTATCTATTAAGGCAATCAATATGTTACTTGAGCTGTTTAAAGAGGCACTGCCGACAGACAATACTTTACCTCGTAACTTCTATGAAGCAAAAAAGTTGAAACGAGGACTCGGATTTGATTACAACGTAATACATGCATGTAAGAATGACTGCATATTATTTTGGCGAGAGAATGAGCAGTTGAACGAGTGTCCTATATGCCACGAGTCAAGATGGACATCGGACAAGGCAAATGTTCCGCAAAAGGTCGTACGCCACTTTCCATTGATACCTAGATTACAACGATTATTTATGTCACGCGCAACGGCTGTAGATATGACATGGCACTCATCAGATAGAGTAAGGAACGATAATATTTTGTCACATCCTGCTGACTCCCAGGTGTGGAAGGAATTTGATCAGGAACACCCATGGTTTGCTGAAGAACCGCGTAATGTAAGACTTGGGTTGGCAACAGATGGATTTAATCCTTTTGGGAACATGAGTACTAGTCATAGTACTTGGCCAGTTGTACTTATGCCATATAATTTACCACCGTGGAAGTGTATGAAAGATCTATATTTCATGATGAGTTTGCTCATCCCAGGTCCGAGGTCACCGGGAAATGATATAGACATACACTTACAGCCATTGATTGCAGAATTGAAAGATTTGTGGGAGAATGGGGTTGTCACATTTGATTCGTCAACAGGCAAGTCGTTCAAGATGCATGCTGCGGTGTTGTGGACAATAAATGATTTTCCAGCTTATGAGAATTTGTCAGGTTGGAGTACTAAGGGGAAAATGGCATGTCCAACTTGTAACAAATATACAAAATCTGAATGGCTTACGTACGGGAGGAAATTATGTTTTATGGGTCATCGTCGATTTTTACCTGGTGACCATAGATGGCGTGGAAATTCTAGAATGTTTGATGGAACTGTTGAATGGGGCCAACCTCCACCATATTTGTCTGGCGAAGATGTACTTGCACAATTTATAGATGTTGGTTGTAATGAATTTGGTAAAAAACAACGAAAGAGAAAACGAGCTACGAATGAGTTGAATTGGACAAAGAAGAGTATATTTTTCGAACTCCCGTACTGGTCGAAGTTAAAATTACAACATAGCCTTGATGTCATGCATATTGAAAAAAATATTTGCGAATCCGTACTGGGAACATTGATGTCAATTGAAGGAAAAACAAATGATACAATAAACTCAAGGAAGGATTTGAAGCGGTTGGGAATAAGACGGGAAATGCAGTTGCAAGAAAATGGTTCGTCTGTCTACATGCCGATTGGGTGGTATACATTGTCAAGGAATGAAAGGGTTACATTTTGTGAGTGGCTAATGAAGATCAAATTACCGGACAGTTATGCCTCGAATCTAACAAGGTGTGTGAGAACAAATGATTGGAAAATAACTGGATTAAAAAGTCATGATTGTCATGTTTTCTTACAGCGTATCTTGCCTATTGGTATCCGTGGGTACTTGACCAGAGATGTGCGCGTGGCTTTGACTGAGTTGGGTGCATTTTTTAAAGACTTATGTGCTAGGACGTTGAATGTAGAAGCTTTGGATCGAATGGAACGAGAAATTGTCATAATATTGTGTAAGCTAGAAAGTATTTATCCACCGTCATTCTTCGATGTCATGGTTCACCTAGCCGTTCATTTGCCACGTGAGGGTCGACTTGCAGGACCAGTTCAATATAGATGGATGTATCCCATTGAACGATTTCTTGGAAAGTTGAAACGTACAGTGGGTAACAAGGCCCGTCCAGAAGGATCAATTGCAGAAGCATATATTGACGATGAGTGGCATACCTTCTGTTCCAAATATTTCCACGGAGTTGACACTCGGTTTGATCGGCCAGAAAGAAACTTTGACGTTGACCGAGCAAAACAACGGAATATATTTTCTGTGTTTTCCCAACAAGTTCGTTCAATTGGTGCAGTGCGTGGTTATGACTTGTGTGGAAGAGAGTTCGAGAAAGCTCAGTGGTACGTGCTGAACAATTGCCCTGAGATAGAGAACTACTTGAAGTAAGTTATAACTTTTTCTTAATTAAAATTGCCTTATTACTTTTAAAAAAATACAAAATATAAAATATTTGTAGTAATCATCAATTTCAGTGATCATATTAACGTGCTCAAGGAACTAGGAGTAAATGATATAAACCAGAAACATGAAGAGGAGTTCCCGAGATGGTTTGAAGAACGGTTAATGAAATTACATATGCGTTACTCAATAACAAATTAAAAAATATTAATTTCAACTTTGATATAGTATATGCTTTACTTAATATGTAGGTTGTACAATTGCATGCGAATAATCCAAATGATATATCTGATGAACTGTATGCATTGGCGCGTGGCCCATCGAGACGCGCTGCTCGATATTCTGCATGTATTTCTCGGGGAAGTAGGTATCACACACTGGATCGAGATTGTTATAGGAAAACCCAAAATAGTGGTGTCCTAGTCGAAGGAAGTCATGATGGAGAAAATATTGATTTCTATGGAGTTATTGTCGATATAATTGAAATGAAATATTTGGGAGAGCTTGCGGTGTATCTGTTTAAGTGTGATTGGTGGGATTTAAGCAATCCTCGTACTGGAGTCCGTGATGATGAATATTTTTTGAGTGTTAATACATCAAAAAAATGGTATGAAGATGATCCTTTTATTTTGGCTTCTCAAGCATCTCAAGTATTCTACTTAGATGACCCGAAGTTAGGAAATCAATGGCGAGTAGTTCAAAAATATTCTCCAAGAAATATATATGATGTTATCCCTCAGGCGGAAGGACAAGATAAAGAAGAAGATGACTCTTCTACTCAAGAAGCATACCAAGAGAGTCAACCCGCCTTAAATTTGTTTGTGGATTTGAGCCAGTACGAGATGATTCCATTAAATAGAGAAAATATTGAGGCTGAAATTGTTGATGCGACAGTTGAGGAAAATGTTGAATCATCTGAAGTATCTACAGATGATGAGAGCGAATTGTCAAATGAAACTGATACAGATTCTGATTGACCAATTATGTGTTAACATTACACTTGATGACAAATATTTTACTTATTGAATGTATCAGTAGTTTGAAATTATGCCGCCAAAGAGGAAGGAAGTTCGCAACCCATCTCCACCTGTTCCAAGCTCTCCTTCAGACTCACCATTAGAGATTGATTCTACAGAACAAGGTAAAAATCTAATACTCATAAAAGTTATTAATTAAGGTCCTATAATGGAGATATAAATGAAAATGATTACAATGTTATATTTTATAGAATCTACAGTACAATCTCGTCAAGGTCGAGGCACCACTAGAGGGGTGACGTTGGAAAAATATCGGAAGGTGGGTAAGATCAAGGTTAACATTCCTGACGAACATACTGGGGGCGAAAGACAACCAGCAGCTTGGCTTGCATCACATGTGGGTGCTCTTACACGAACTTACGCACCTTTGGCAACGACTTCATGGAAGAAAGTCCCCCAAGATGTTAAAGAGCTTATCAAGAAGCGTTGTTTGGTAATGTTTAAAACATTGATTTAGTATAATAAATTTCTATATTTTACTTAAATTTAGAATATTATAAATGATAATGTGTTTGTGACTATTTTTTTAAGGATGATTTCGAATTAAATTTTGGTCGGAGAGAGGAGCGTAAGACTGTGGAAGAGCTTATGGGTAATGCATTTCGCAAATATAAGGCGAGGTGTCATGAGCATTATAATAAGTTTGAGAAGAAGGAAGATGCACGCCAACATCCTTTCCAGGATGTCCGACCTTCTGAGTGGGAAAAACTTTGTGACATGTTTGACGAACCATCATATCAGGTATAATGAAATTTAATTATTTTACTTGTCCTATCTATCATTTCGCTTCATAATATTTTCAATTTTTTTGCAGGAGCGAAGTTATATAAACAAAACAAATAGATCAAAATTGAAAATTAATCATCATGCAGGCTCAAGATCTTTCCATCGCCTTTCTAAGAAATTGGTATTGCTATTTTTTTTATTGGATATAGTTAATTATTTGGATGAATCATAATGACTTTATATCTTAACACATTTATTGTAGCAAGATTCAGATACTAATTATGATTTGACAAAATTATATGCTGCATCGCACACTGATCGTAATGGAGAGTGGACTCATCCTGATGCCCGTGAAAATTATGTAAGTTTTATAACCTGTTTTAAATAAATATATTAGAATATTTATGACGATATTAATTCTTTATCTTATATATGGCTAGGATAAAATGGTTGCCCTACGTGCTGAATCTGCGTCAGATCAAAATTCCTCAACAAGTGATATTGACATTTTTACACAAGTCCTGGGTCAACGTTCAGGATATTTGAGGGGTTTGGGTCGTTGTGTAAAGTCTGGTCCATCTTCCTCTTCTTCTGGGAATGCATCTATGACTTCTATAGCGCTAGAGAATGCGAATTCCAGAATCGAAGAATTGACTGCAAGACAGCATGAGTTAGAGGCTCAATTGGCAAAACAAGCAGATATGGAGATGCGCCTCAAACAACATGAAGAACAACAAGAAGAGTTCAGAAGACAGATGCAACTCCAAATGCAGCAGCTTATGCAACAGTACGGGCCTCCAAGCAACTGATGGATTTTGAGATTATCTATTTATGTATGAACAATACTCGTCTCGACTGTTATTTATTTAGTTTGCGCTTATTTTAACACTTTTGTGAGTGTTAAATAGTTTCTAATGTATTTTTTCAAATAGTATGAATGTCTATTTGGTTTTCTATTATTGATTTAAACTAAAGAGATATCGTTTGAACGAACGTAAAACGTTCGAACTCTATGTAACGACAATAGCGTTCGAACGTAAACGTATTGTTCGAACGAAATTTATGTTCGTAGAGTTCGAACGATCACACAACGTTCGAACGTAACTAATTTCAGTCTTGTTCGAAAATAGCCTATACCGTTCGAACCCATATACCGTTCGACCTGACCATTTAACGTTCGAACACAAAGACAATTCATAACGTTCGAACGAATTCATGTGTGTTCGAACATATTTCGAAATCGTTCAAACATGTCACTACTGTTCGAACTTAAAATTTTTTCCGTTCGAACTATTTTCTGGGACGAATTTAAACCGTGACAAAAAAAAATTTCGTTCGAACATGTTCGAACGGTTTCCTTCAATTTCGTCCCAAAAGAAATTTTTTGGGACGAAATGGTAATTTTCGTCCCAAAATACCTTTTGGCACAGTGATATTGGAACGACTTTGGGACGAATTTTTTTCGTCCCAAAACTTTTTTTGGGACGAAATTGGGGTCTTTTGGGACGAAAATTTTTGTCCCAAAAGACCCTTTCTGTTGTAGTGTCATCACAACTTTTTCAAATTCATGCACAAAATATAATAATCAATTCAACTTTTTCAAATCTCAAAACAATAATAATATTAAAAAATAATATTTTAAACTTTCATCTAAAATTAAAAATTCTCATCTCATTATCCAAACCTAACGGTTGTGAATATAAATATTTATAGTATATAAATTGTTGGTTGTTGGGAATATATTTTGTAACTTGTAAACTAGAGTATATGTAAAATAACAAGAATAAATTAGAAAGAGAGAACCCAGTGTTGAGGCACGCTGTGATGGACGCTTTCCTTAGAGTAGATTCCGCCGCCTCCAATTTTAAACATGCACTAGGCTTCTTGACAGTCTACTCCCAAAATACAACAACGTCGGTTCTCGTTAATCTCCTCGTCGGTGCACACAAAAGGAGATCCTCGAACCGAATATAAAATAACCAAAGCCTAAAGAAATTAAGACAAAAAGAATGAGGAAGTGTTTCTCTAATTTTTGTATAGAATTTGGAGTTTTTGAATTTGTGGGTGGGTTTCCCTATTTATAAAGAATGAAATGGCACTTGTAAAAAGTCACAACTAGAATGAAATGATACTTATGAAAAGTGACAACTTATTTAAATGAAATGGTACTTATGAAGAGTCACATCATATAAATGAAATGATACTTGTGAAAAGTCACAACTTATATAAATTAAAGGCATTTGTGAAAAGTCACAACTAAAATGAATAAACACTTTTGAGAAGTCACAACTTCTCAAATATTAGAGAATACATTGAAATTTTTTCTAATTCACCAAAGGACACAACCCTTTATTTGGTTGGAAAGCAGTTAAGGCTCATATTCCCAAGAGGCATACATTGGTTCAAGTTACCCAGACACATTTTCATTTAAATCTAGACAACCGATACATTGAACATACGTAATGATTCACATTAGTTTTACTTTACATCAAATATTTTATTCATTTCTAAGTTTAAACACCAACATAAATATCAGTACATCACGGAAAAAGTTCCACATTTCACAATAATATCCGTTTAATGTAAAACGTGAAGTATTTTGATGATCATGTTTTTAAAAATAGTTAGACCGATAGTGAAATGACCAAAGCACCTTATATTTTCAACTAAATGAATAACATTCATTGAAGTGTAATTAATGAGAGAATCAATTTTAACAATCAGCCTCCAAATTCTCGAAAAAAAAATAAGAAATGATATTTGTAATCATAGAATGTAAGCGCTGCACACTTCTTTTAAAAAAATTAAATAAATATAAGATTTACATAAAAAAAATTTAATTTTTTAATAGTGAATTTCATTCCTTTTTAAAAGGAGTGTGTGGCGCTTGCACAACGTATATTCTCAAAAACAATTATAATGCACCCTCATTTCCCCTCAAAATACAAACTTACCCCTACACAATCTCAAGAATTGAAAGAAATACTCTTATTAAATTAAAATTTTGATTTTTTAAGTGAAAACTATTTTTAAAATTTTAAGCTTTTTATTTTTTTTTTAAATTTTTAGTTTTCAAAAAAATTATTCTTCAATTTTCATTCTTTTTCACTTTTTTCCAATCTTTTTTACATGTATGTTTAAATATTTTTATATTTTCTTAAGTTTATTTATCAAGAGTATTTATGTCAAAATATTTTGTATGTAGGGCACATTGCAACCTTTTGATAACGTGAGGAGATGATTGTCAAAATCGATACTTTAATGGATGATTGTAGAAGAACATGATAACTAGGAGATTTGAAAATACTCTGTTTTTCATTTAACTTGAACGTATACATTGTTGTGTTTATATAAGCTACTGGTATAACATAAGTCCTAGTTTATTGCTTCTGTTCTAGTTATCGTTGAGTATTTAAAATTCAAAATACTTGATTACAATCACTAACTTAAATTTATAATTCAAATACAGGATCACCATATCCTACTCCTACATTGTAGGAACTACTTCTGTAGGTGTTGAGTCTGTTGAGAGTTGTTCGTCAATACGCCCCCTCAATCTCAGGGGAATATTTTGGACACTGAGATTGGAAGACAACAATCGGAATCGAGCAGCTGCTAGCGGTTTGGTGAGAAGATCCGCTAGTTGATCTTGGCTGGAAATGAATCGAACTAGGATTTTTTTATTTGCGACAAGATCACGTACGAAGTGGAAGTCTATTTCAATGTGCTTTGTCCGTGCGTGAAATGCAGGGTTTGCAGTCAAATAAGTCGCCCCAATATTGTCGAACCACAACACTGGTGGATTAATCATCTGAAGTCCAAGTTCCAACGTGAGAGATTGTAACCATTGAAGTTCGGCAGCAGCGTTTGCAAGGGCTTTGTACTCTACTTCAGTACTGCTTCTTGCCACTGTGTTTTGCTATTTGCAGCTCCAAGAAACTGGATTCTGTCCAAGGAGGATGCAATAAGCACCCACCGATCGTCTATCATCACGATCACCTGCCCAGTCAGCATCCGAGAAGGCTTGAAACTGAAGTGAATTGTGACGTGAAATGAAGAGACCATGCGAAACCGTGTGTTTTAAAAACCTGAGAATTCTTTTTACTGTTTGCCAATGCGTTACTTTCGGTTTATGCATGAATTTGCTTACCCGATGAACTGAGTACGCAATATCAGGCCTTGTGAAAGATAAATATTGTAATCCTCCAACTATACTCCTATACAGAAATGGATCCTCAAAGTCACCTTCATCGTTTGCTGAGAGATGCGAGGTAGTTGCGATAGGAGTAACACACGGTTTGCAGCGATCCATTTTAAACCGTTTCAGTAGATCTACTATATACTTGCGTTGTGTTAAATAAAGTCCATCCTCAGAATGTAGAGCTTCAACTCCCAGAAAATAAGATGTGTAAGGTAGTAATTAGCTTGTTGACAAGTTGTGTATCAGATCCAGTAATGATTATATCATCTACGTAGATGAGAAAAAATATAACATGAGATTGATAATGGTAGATGAATAAAGAAGAATCCGCCTAAAGCCAAGCTACAAGAGAGCATCTGCCAAACGAGAAAACCACTGTCTGGGGGCCTGTCGTAGACCATATAAGGAACGTTTAAGTTTACACAGATGATTAGGATATTGCGGATGTTGAAATCCTGGAGGTTGAACCATAAAAACCTCTTCATGTAGTGATCCGTGTAAAAATGCGTTTTGTATATCGATTTGGCGAAGGCACCACCCTTTAGATACTGCAATCGATAGTACAAGACGGACAGTTGCTGGTTTGATTACGGGACTGTAAGTATCATGATAGTCAACACCATGTTGTTGATGGTATCTCTTGGCCACCAGTCACGCTTTGTAGCGCTCGACACTACCATCGGCATGTCGCTTGATTTTAAAGATCCACCTGCAGCCGACAATATTAACATGAGGATCAGGAGGAACTAAGTCCTATGTATGGTTTTTAAGTAAAGCATCAAACTCCAAGTTCATTGCAGCACGCCAATGAAGATGCTTTGCTGCTTCGGTATAGCAGGTGGGTTCATGATGTTCAGGTGTGACTGCAGTGAGTAACGCTCTGGGAAGAGGATGGACGATACAGCCATCTGAGATTTGTTTTGGTTTCCTGATGTTATTTTTGGACCGTGTAGTCATGGCATGTATATTCTGGCATCTTGGTTGTATTGAACTGGAGGTCTCGTGGGTTACTTGCTGATTGTCATCTGGTGGAACATGAAGTTGACTGGGCGCAAGAGCCTCAATTTGGGGAGGAATTGATACCGATGGTGCTGCGCAAATTGATATGGGTGGTGATGCAGTTTGCAATGTACCTACAGGTGGTAAGATAGGAGAAGAAATAGGGGAGGGAGCAGTGATGGAAGTGGATAACGAAACTGTATGAGAGATGTTGTTGGATTCAGTTGTAGGTGGCTTTTCATACGAAAAGGATTTTTCATCAAAGATAACGTGACGGGAGACATAGATTTTACCTGTTGCGAGATCCAAACATTTATAGCCATGATGATTTAGACTATAACCTATGAAAATGCATGTTTTGGATCGAAAATCGATTTTATGTTTATTGAAGGGACGTAAGTAAGGCCAGCATGCACACCCAAATACTTTTAGAAAGTGATAGTCTGGTTTACGTTGGAAAACAATTTCAAATGGTGACTTATTTTGTAAGATAGGTGTAGGAAGTCGATTTATCAAGTAAGCGGCTGTAAGAAAAGCATCTTCCCAGAATTGTTGGGGTAGACGTGAATGTGATAGCATGGATAAACCAATTTCTACAATTTGTTTATGTCTCCATTCAATTGCACCCATCTGTTGATGGGTGTGTGGGCAGGCAATTCTATGTTGAATACCGGTCTTTAGAAAATGAGTCGTTAATGCTCGAAACTCACCACCCCAATCGGATTGGAACATTTTGATTTTTCGCTCAAATAATCGTTCAACGTAAGACTGAAATTGAAGAAAAAGAGATGCAACATCAGACTTTAATTTGAGTGGAAAAAGCCATAAAAATTTAGTGCAATCATCTAAAAAGGAGACATAATAATGGCAACCAGAGTTGGAGAGAACAGATGCTGGCCCCCATACATCACTATAAACTAAATCAAGAGGAAACTTGGAGTTGTGATGATGGGATTTAAATGGGAGAGCACTACTCTTAGCATTTTGGCAATCGGAGCACACTGGATGTCTTTTATTTGCAACTGGAAGAGTGAAAGTTGACACAGCTTGGTGGACGACAGGAGGAGAAGCATGACCGAGACGTTGATGCCATAACTGGTATGAAGCACGAATTGCGGAGAAACAAAAGAGGATGAAGAGAGGAAGCTGAGCGAGAGAACGAATATAATCCGTCTTTAAAGGTTCCTCGATGAAGGAGTCTGCCCAAGTAATCCTTGACAATAAAAAAATCATGGTGAAACTAAAAAAAAAACGTTATTGTCGTGACAAAATTGTTGGACGGAAACTAAGTTTTTTTGGATGTCAGGAACAAGTAAAACTTGATTTAAGATGAACGATTTGGCAGAAATAGAAAGAGAGGTAGAACCAATTTTAGAAATTTGCAAACCTGCACCATTGCCTACATGTATTTGATCAGCACCATCATAATCTTCACTCCGCAAATTGAGGTTTGCTATATCGTTGGTGAGGTGATGAGTTGCACCAGTGTCAGGGTGCCAGTCAGTTTCAGATGGTGAAGAGCTTGAAGCCACCAATGCTAATGGATTGCGCTGATCAAAGTTTGCAGCATAGGTTATGCCAAACCGATGGAAGCATTTTTTTGCTATGTGGCCTGGCTTGCCACATACTTGGCAGATAATAGCATTGCGAGTGTACTGACTGCGTCCAGAAAAATTAATCTGTTGAGAGTTATCACGGAAACCGCGCCCCCTGTTTTTATAATTACCACGACTACGGAAAGAATTTTGTTGAGTCTGTCGAGTAGCTACATTGACAGATGCCTGTGGTAATGGCTGATTAGTATGAGACAATCGAGACTCTGTTGTGTGAAGAAGAGAGTAAACTTCTTCGAGAGTAACAGGATCCTTGCGAGCAGAAATAGTAGTGACAAAAGAATCATAGTCATGACCGAGACCAGCAAGAAGGTATGTGATTATCTCATCACAGGAAAGTGGTTGACCAGCAATGGCCAGTTCGTCAGTGTATCGTTTAATCTGCATAAAATAATCAGTAGCAGAGAGTGGACCTTTGCGAGCAGTAGCAAGATCAGTATGTAACTGAATAATACGGGCTCGTGATTGAGAGGAGAAGGAAGTTTGTAAGGCGTGCCATACACTAGCAGAAGTCGTGTGGGAAACAACCTGTACTAAGATGGTCTCAGTAATAGTCGAGAAAAGAATAGCAAGAACAATAGCATCTTGACGTAGCCAGTGTTCATAGAGAGGATTAGGAATGGTAGAAATGAGATTAGATTCGGAATTGACAACTTGAAGTTGTTTAGGGGGGATGTTGGTGGTGCCGTCAATGTAACCTAAGAGACCCTGGCCACGAAAGAAGGGTAAAAGTTGAGCTTTCCAGACAGGATAATTTTCACGGGAAAGTTTGGTGACATTGATGGTGGGTGGGGTAATAAGGGATGGAACAGTAGGAGAAGAGTTATCTGGCATAGTTGAGGAAGGAGAGGATATGGAAGGACGTGGGTCAAATGGCTCAATCTGATACCATGTAGAAGAACACGATAACTAGGAGATTTGAAAATACTCTGTTTTTCATTTAACTTGAACGTATACATTGTTGTGTTTATATAAGCTGCTGGTATAACAGAAGTCCTAGTTTATTGCTTCTGTTCTAGTTATCGTTGAGTATTTAAAATTCAAAATACTTGATTACAATCACTAACTTAAATTTATAATTCAAATACAGGATCACCATATCCTACTCCTACGTTGTAGGAACTACTTCTGCAGGTGTTGAGTCTGTTGAGAGTTGTTCGTCAATAATGATTAATGTATATTAAGTGATAGTTTGTGTGGGCTTTGCAAGATCAAGATTCGAGGGATTTGGATTCGTTAGGGTTCTTGACCGAACTCTAAGGTCTAAAGTGGGAGGAAAATTGACACATGAAGTGTGCTCCACATCATTTATTGCTATCCAATAGAATTTCTCCAACAACATTAAATATTCAATAAATGTTACGGAACCCACTTCATATATTTATCTCTCAATCATTCTATGCCTTAAAGTTTAGTTAAGAACTCTAGGAGATTCAAGCATCTCATCGTGTACTTGTTTTAAATTAAGAGCCCAAAATATGAGATATAAAGAAGTATGAAATGAGTCTTATAATATTTATTGAATACATGTTATCCAAAAAACTTACACATAGCAATAAATTTTGTACGGAAAACATTTTCCAATTTGGGTGTTTTCATCTAAATTTAATTTTGAACGTGTTTTTTCTTTCTTTCTTTCTAAGCAAGCTTGCATATTATAAATTAAAAGAGTATTACAAACATCTAAGGAGGGTCTTTTCCACTATCAATATACAAAATAGTAGTAGGAATAATGTCTAACGGAATGCTACCAAACAAAGAGTTTAATTTGTAATTACCCATTGCGCAACTGAATGCGCAAATCGATTTTGGGATCGATATATCTTGTTAGATCTCCAACCATTGTGAGATTTCAACGAGTTTGCAATGTCGTCTGAGATTGGTGTAATTTACCAAATCTCTTCCTCTTTATAAATAGAAGAAATCACCAACTGAGAGTCTCAACCTAAAGAGATGGAGGGATAGTTGAGATGTTCCGCAATTTTGAAAGCTAATTTTGCCGCTAGTGCCTCTGCAATCATCGGGATTGTAGTAAAATTTTCCTTGGCCCAGATTTCGATGATTTCACCTTTTGAGTTTCTGCTCATTGATGTGACCATAGAAAAGGAATTTCTAACTGATGCATCAAAAGATATGCAAATTTTGAACGTTAGTTACCTTTGCTGTAAGGAGGTAAAATGGTGCAACGATTTCTATTTTTCATTAACGGCCTTAGTGACTTTATATTTTGACATTCTTGTGTAGGTCCTTTATCTTTCAACTATGCAAAATTCTAGTGGGAATAAACCAACATTCGAGTACTTGAATCCGTACTCATGGACAAAAGTATGAGATTTTAAACTATGTGTAGACTCCGTATATAACCATTTCAAAAGTTGGAACATTTTATGATTCAAAGATAGTACGGAGATTTTAGGTTGCCAACATAATATTTTTGGATGCACCGGTTGGTACTTGATTTTCATATGCAAAAAGCAACTCTTAGAATCTTAAAGTACATTAAACTAGCACCAGGATAAGTCTTTTTTTCTCAGTATCTTCGCCAATCTATCTCAAAGCCTTTGCTTACTCAGATTGGGCTAGTTGCCTAGATACAAGAAGATCCTGAATATTCAAAAATCAAAAGACAGTGTCAAGGTCTTTCTGCAAAAGCTGAACATTGGTCTGTGGCATATGTTGTCTGTGAATTGACATGGTTACAATCCTTACTTTCAGATCTACATCAACAACATTCTAATGCTTCTTTACTTTTCTGTGACAACCAAGCTGTCATCTATATTGTAGCTAACCCTATGTTTCATGAGATAACAAAACATATCAAGTTGGACTGTCATCTAATCAGAGAGAAAATTCAAGTTGGAGTTCTTCGAACCTTACATGTTTCTTTTAGTCAGCAACTATCATTTCTTTTTCTTTTTTAAAAAAAATATATTAAAAAAAATAAACATTTTCCTTTTATGGTGAAGTCCAAGTTTTTTCAGAAACAATTGTACGAGACAGCTTATAATTACCTATCCTAAGCTTATATCTACCCTTACTCATCCATAAATATAACAAATTCTACTCATAATTCTATTCATTTTCTCACATCATTACACAATAAATAACTTAATTTGAAGCGTTATATCATATGTATTTTCATATGAATACATATTTTTCCCCTAATAAAAATTAACAAGTAAAAAGAAAAAGAAAAGAAAAAAAGAGTTGAACAGAACAATACATGATATTTCGTCGATTCTTGATCATGCATTTGGTCTCTGGTAGAGCATCCACATTGGTCAATGTATATGCATATGTAAAGTTATATTTGCATAATATGAGCCTAAATTCTTTTACATTGACTTATGCATATCCATATATTTCGCTAGCTATGAACAGTATTAATCTAAATTTGAAGAGTTACTAATCACTCCACAAAACATATTTTACTAATTATTTCTCTCTCCTCTCACTCTCTCTCACAATCATTTCTTCTTCTCCCTCATTCAACAACACAACAAACTTTCACCAGTACATTCATTTTATTATTATAATATATTATATATATTTTTTCATTTTATTATATTTTTAATATAATATATATATAAATTATATTTTTTATTATTACATTTGTATTATTAATGTCAAATATATGTAGTAGATGCTAATTACAAAATATATATAAAAAATTGATTTTAAAAAAAATTAATAATAATAATAAAATATTTTATTATTATTTTATAACAAATATGCCTGAATTAATGCGAAAGTTATGCTTGAATGGTAAAATAAATAAGTGATAAACGAATGGAAAATGCTAGTTTTCCCGATGGAGCTCCCGCTTGGAGCTTCTGCTGGGATTTTTTTTTATTTTTTTATTAAAAAATTTTTTTAATAGTGATGGGATTTTTTTTTAATTTTTTAAAAATGTTTAAAAATATTAAAAAAATATATGTAAAAAATGAAAAAAAGAAAAAACATTTCAAATACACTAACGGGAGCGGAGCCCCCTGCTGTGACTCTAAAGGGTCCTAAACGAATTAGGAAGGTAGCTACCAGTTTTTAAACCTACCTGTCAAGACACAGTCACCTTCTGTTCCTACATCATTTCTCTCGAGCTACACGTACAAATTAAAATTAATGATATCGTCGGTACCTTCGATGAACAGTACCAATTAAGTTACCAAGGCAGCCTAGTAGATATATAAATATATATATGGGGGCCCGGGTATGATGGCAACACGTGACTAGATTATTAGCGAGGGAAAGCTGGTTATATGCAGACGGCAGGGCACCTTCAGTACCACCTCTGAAATCTATATATTCAGACGTTGCAGTAGTAGTAGTAATCTTACAATGTGGTTGTCTGTAGTTGTACTTGTTCAGGGATTGCTCCTGATCTCCAACTCGGTTGAGTCGCAGTCCATCATCGACACTCTTCCAGGTTTCCCCGGCAAGCTTCCCTTCAAACTCGAAACTGGGTCAGTGTGTATAACACATGTTGCATTATTGCATTCCATATATATATATATATATATATGTATGTATAGTGAGATCAGTTTAATTATATGCATGGTTCTGGTTTTACATGAGACGAAGGTACATTGGCGTTGGAGAGTTAGACGAGGTGCAGCTGTTTTATTACTTCATCGAGTCTGAAAGGAATCCAAAGGATGACCCTCTTGTGCTTTGGCTCACCGGTGGTCCTGGTTGTTCCGGTCTCTCTGGCCTTTTATTTGAAATTGGTATCATATATTTCTCCCAGCTTGTATCCATCTCTGTCTGATCTCTCTGTTATTTAATTTTTACAAATCATGGCTGAAACAGAAAAAGTCTTCCTCAACTAAATAATAATTTTCGGTTTCATGGCCGGGTCCACTTTTCCTGAGAACGTGTTTCACACCCTATAATTAATGAGTAATGATATACACACAACACATTTTCACAACACATTTCACAATAATATTATAAAATAAAAATATTTTTATTACTTTTATAAGATGTTTTACAAAAATACCCCCATTTAAATTAATATAGTTGTGTAAAATATTATAAAAGATGTTTGTGTAAATCATTTTTCATAATTAATTTAAGGAAAATGATTTCTACACAATATTTTCCACAACACATTTCACAATAATATGTTAAATGAGGGGTAATTTTGTGAAACATTTTATAAAAGTAACATTAATTTACAAAGAGACCCTTATCTTAATTGTGAAAATGTGTGTATCTAATACTCTTAGTTTAATTAGCATAATACATGGAAGATTTTTTTTTCCACGAACGTTGGTGCGCCCCGGCCCCACCCACTTGGAAGGGATAAATTGGGTGCATTACATAGAAACGAGGACAACACATGAGAGTATGGCATGCAGTTGTTGCAGCCAAAGTTATCATGAAGGGTCGATAAAATATTAATGTTCACATGAATATTAAAAATATTAATGGCTTGTTCCGTTTTTTCTGTGGTGTATTTGTCCGTACGTGCCTCAACCACATGGAGGCTGTATTATTTTGAATAATATGTGATTATTTTTAGTTTTAACATAATTAGTTACTATTTGCTGTTTGGTGTGCTGGAAATTTATCCGCTAATTACCTTTTTATTAGTACTTAAAAATTTAAAATAGAAAGAGAGATAGACACATCAAACAAACTTTACAATTCATATATTGTAAGATCTTCTTCTTGTGTCTAACTATTTTCTATTCGGGAGTCTTAAATTCAAACATAAACTTATTTTTTTGTAAGGGGGGCCGGTGGGGTTTCGAAGCAAGATTTTTCATTTGAAAAATCAAGTTATATGTCATCATCAGGTCATCATGCTCTTGGCAAATTCAAACACATAAAAGTGTGTCGTGGACTACTCATTTTTGCTAATTCATTGACTCCATGATTTGGCATTCGTGTGTACAGGTCCTTTTACTTTCGACTATGCAAACTCTAGTGGGAACAAACCAACGTTGGAATTGAAACCGTACTCGTGGACAAAAGTAAGATATATTATTTGATGTGTAAACTAGAACGTAACATTTTATGATGGAAGTAATTTGGGTCGAACTTTTAGATTGCGAACATAATATTTTTGGATGCACCGGTTGGTACTGGATTCTCATATGCAACAACTTGGGAAGCATACAACAGCAACGATACATCTTCAACAGCACAAACCTATGAATTTCTAAGAAAGGTGAGCGGACTCAGATTAATTTACCAAAAGGTCGGGGTTAAATCTCAAGGTATATATATAATATACATGCATTAATTGGCAGAAAATTAAGAGCATCTCAACTATCACCGTAGATGTAATCTACCCATGATGATCAGCTGCAGTAGCTAGCTTGTAATATTTTAGGATAAGTACTTCTGATCATGCATATATACTTAGACGTTACTTCATGAGACGACTAATTTGTATTTATTATATCATATTGCTTCATGCAGTGGCTCATGGTTCATCCCACATTTCTCTTCAATCCGCTCTATATTGCAGGCGATTCTTATTCTGGGAAAACCGTCCCAATCATCGTTCAAGAAGTTTCAAACGGTAAATTAATTTCTCAATTTCACTCTAAGAAAAATATGGTAGCATGATCGCACTAATTTCCTTTTTCGTTTTCGTCATTATTTGGAAGAAAGAATTCATCTCCCATGTATAAATAACAAAAACAGATCATTATTCAGATGATCTATCTTTCTTATATATATATATATATATATATATATATATGTTAATTGCTGCGGCATATATGATTACTCCGTCTTGATCTTGTGATTGATCTCAAGTTAAGTTGCATGTAGGTAACAAAATTGGACATGATTCGCCACCATTGAATCTCAAAGTATGTACTTACAGCACTATCTATATATAATAATATTATATATATATATATATATATGTATAGTCATTTAGATTGCACTGTATTCTTTTCATGTTTGTTCTCTTTGTTTGGCAAATTCGACACAGGGTTTTGTGATTGGTAACCCAATAACATATGAGATTTGGGACTGGAATGAAAGAGTAAAATTCGCTCACCGAACAGCACTTATATCCGATAGACTTTATCAGGTGAAGTGCTCTTTAGTTAGCCAATGAATGCTTTTGGTAATATTTTTCTACCTGAAGGACTATATATAGTTGTTAATAAAATGCTATATATATACAATACTTACGACTTTTGTTGGAGGCTAAAAGATCAGTAGATATTGTTTGTATATTAACTAAAAGTAAATTAGTAATTATTAATTTCCTCAACCTTATTTTGCTTGATACAGTATATTCAACATTTATATATGCAGATAATATAATTCTATTCCAATATATATATAAATATATATATATGTTGCTAATTTTGCACAAATATCGATACTGATCTCTTGTAATTCATTTCATATTTGGCTACAAAGAAAAATATCACGATCTCATTGCAGTAAAAATATGTATTTTTTTTTTTTTTTTATGTGCTTATAGTCAACTAAAAGAAACTGCCAAGGAAGATATATAAATCCGGATCCAAGCAATACACAATGTGTAGAAGATCTTCGAAAGGTCAATGAGGTGAGTAGGATTAATTAAGAACATTAATTCTGGATTACACAAGTCATGTTAATGTCAATTAGTTTGATCGGGCAATATGAATAATAATTTACGTAATCATGGAATTTTTAGTGCTTAGATGATATATATGCTGCCCAAATCTTGGAACCAAATTGCGCTGCATTATCCCCAAAGCCAAATAAACTCGGGAGTTTGAGCCTCCATCTCGATGATAATTTCATAGATATACTCCATTCAGCACCAGATCAAGTTCCTGAACCATGGTGTCGGGTATCTGTCTCTCTCTCTCTCTCTCTCTCTCTCTTGCTCTCTCTCTCACATACACAATTTCTACTCTTCGAAATGATACGAGATGAGATGCTATGCTTTATCTATTTTATAATCATACGGCCTATTTATTATTTCCAGAGCCATAACTATCTGTACTCTTATGTTTGGGCGAATGATAAAACGGTGCAAAAGGCTCTCCACGTTCGAGAGGTAGTTAATTAGTACGTACATGCATATGGTACTTCTAATCGCGATAGAAGTTAAATGCATATTACGGTTTCACTAAATACGTTTAAGCTATCCTGTGATCGATCAGGGAACCAAAACAGACTGGGAGAGATGCAATAAGAGCTTAGCATATACAAAGAATGTCATAACGAGTATTGATTATCACCAAAACCTCACCAAGAAAGATCTCCGAGCTCTGGTTTACAGGTACTACGTACGTACTAGATCTATCATGTATGCACCTTCTATATGAATTTCGCTACTCATACTTATTGATCGGACAAGAAATTACTGTAATAAATTCCTGGAATTGCCATGACAAGCTTATGCCCTCCCTCCCATGCCTTGGGCTTAGAGCACTTCCAACGGATGATGTAGAATCTCTATTTCTGTATAATTTGAAAAAAATGATCTAAAAGTTGCATCTAATGGATTATCTATTTCATCTCTAATTTACAGTTGACTACAATTTTATTTAGCGGTAACTATTCATAATTGTAAATTAATTTTTAATCATTTCTCTCTCATCTACTCATCTCTCACGCACTCATCTGCACCTCCAACATTAATTTTAATATGAAATATACTTCCATGTCTCCTACTCTCCTTAGCAACGCAACATTAATTTTAATATCAAATATATATATATATATATATATATATATATATATATATATATATTTTAGAATTGCTACAGATTGTACAAAAATATAAAATATATATACTCTCATCTAGAAAGAAAGAACCCTCTAATTTGGATTAATTTCATTATATAATCTATTCTTTTTATTTTTTGAATTAATTTATATTTTGGTTTACCTTATAAATTTGGATTAATTTAAAATAGAACATAATTATATGATATTCTATGGGAGATATTACAAATATCAAAATATATGAGAATATCATTGATAGTTTAGAGAAAATATTTGAAATGAATAAAAAAGATTAAAAAATATAATATTTAAATGATATGAAGAAAATATAGATAAGCTGATATATAGTATATTATAAAAGTCATTATGTAAAATAGAAAAAATGAGTTTTTATAATATATTTTATAGAATAGGATGAAGAATTCATTGGAAGTGCTCTTAGCTTAATTGGTATGTCAGCATAACCCTATTAACGAGTAATGGGAAAAAGTACTCTATGTCGAAATTTTCTAAGTTTTCATAACCTGAAGAAGTACTTCTCTTCGTGTAGCGGTGATCACGACATGCTAATTCCATATGTGGGAACACAAGAATGGATAGAATCACTTGGCTTGTCTATAAAGGATGACTGGAGACCTTGGTTTGTTGATGGTCAAATTGCAGGGTGAACTTCCATGACCACCTTATTTAATTTGTGACGACCCTGCTCCTTTCTAGACAGTATGATTTTCCATTTTCTAAATTTGCTACCTTCTCATGCATGGTAAATTTCACTTTGTTTTCTTCAGATACGTCACCATCTTTACAGAGGAAAAATACAGTTTGACATTCACAACTATAAAGGCAAGAATTCTCCACAATATAATTCTTTGTATCGTGTTCAATAAAATCTGTTATAATATATATTATAGGGTAGTGATAGGCCAGCTTACTACCCATCTACTACCCAAGCACATTTCAATTTTTTTTTTTATTTTATTATTTTATTTATAGTACGTATTTTTTTAACATCATTAATCACTGAGAACAAATTAAAAAAATATATATATAACTTTATTAATATTCACTTCCTTAATCATTAAATAAAATTAAAAATTAAAAAAAATACAAATACAAATTGAGTAGTAAATGGGTAGTAGTAGAGTAGTAACCCTATCATTATACTAGTTAAGAGTTTACGTGCAAGGCACATTTTCCATGTCAAAAGTGCTACTGCATTTTTTATATAGTAAATATGAATTTTAAGATCATATCAATTAGAACAACAAGTATGATAATTGTAAAGATTATCATAAATCTATTCAACAAATTTTATAAATGATTATAATTATACATGAAAAAAATGAAGGAAAAAGAAAATGTAAACTTATTGAACACATAATAGGACATGTATTGGTCCACTTGTTATGAGACTAATTAGATATGTACATAATAATAATAATAATAATATTTTTCTTATAAATGAAAAAATAAAATAATATTATTTGTAATTGTTTCAGAAAATTACTAGATATAATTGTTATTAGAATGATAAAATACATAAATAGATCATTCATTTGATTTTTTTTTAAAAAGGTACAATATTTTTTTAAAATAAAAATAATATTAGTTTAAAAAGTATCATTCAGTGTGATTCGTTATTATGAAAAATAATATGAGGGCAATTATTATTTTTTTGAAATGATATCCTATAGTAATGAAATATTATCCTAGAGTAGATATAATGTGATTTTGGTTTGAGCAGGGCGGGGGTCACACAGCACCCGAGTACAAGCCTAGGGAATGTCTTGCCATGATCGATAGATGGTTGGATTATTACTTTTTCTAGTGTAGAGTTTGTAGCTCCAAATTATGATCAAACGGCTCATTTCTCCTTAGAGTCAGCTCCTTTTTCTAATTATTATGTAATAATTGGACAGTCTCTACAAGTTGCAACTGTCCTGTCCATCAAATCTTTGAAAACACCACATGCTTATCTTCTCTACTTCAACTTCCTATAAACATTCGTTTGGTTTGTTTCTTCTTTTGGGATCCTGCAACTACTCCTTAACCTTCGTCATTAACTACTCTACTCTGTAAATTTGGAAATGCCCAATTATCCTTTTATACGATAGTGCAACTAATAATAATTATTAAGAGTAATCCACATACAGTCATGGAATGTGTAAACGCTGTGCAATCGCTTTGAAAAAGATTGGAATCTACTATTAAAAAATTAATTTCTTTTCATGTGGGTCTCATATTTATTCACTTTTTTTAAAGTGATTGCACGGCATTTGTACACTCACAACTACAAGTATTATTTCTCAATTATTAATAACCGGAAAGCCACGTGTATATATTTTGTTTCGTGAATGGGTAAGGCTCAACTCCAATATATCCCATATCCGCCCGATCTTGGCTCAAAAGTTGCCACCGCACTGAAAATTGAAGTTGTGGTCCACGACAGCTTGCTCGCTACCAAACAGTCGGCCATCTCCATATTCATAGGGCTCAGATTAATTATGTTACAACAATAAATCACGTGCGCGCAATATGCCTTTCTCAAATTATATTCCTCTGCTTTACTCTACCTGTTTGCATAATGAATATTCGCACGTACGTGTATATATAATTTAGAGTAATAGTATCTCATCATTTTAAGAGGATTAGCCAAATATCATTGCATCTTCAAAGTTTGTCTAATTGTAATTGAAATAGTCTCCATTGAAATAACCAACTCATCAGCTCCATTTTTAAGATACAGTAACTTCAAACTCTTCTCCAAGTTTAGCGAGTTACTATTTATAATTAAAATGAATTTTTTATTCCTAAATTTTTCTGCTGCTCTAACCGGCCTCTCATCTCTCTCTCTCTCCCATATAATTAGATTGAAAATAAATAAATACTTGGAAAACAATAAGTTAATTAATATATGATTACTATAATTGTAAAATATAAAAGATAAATAAAAAATATTATTATTAAAAAAATAATAATATATTATTATTTTGATTAATCCAATGTGTGGTTATATTTTGAATAATTTTACTTTTATGCAAAATATGTACTTTTAACTAAATTTTATATATCACTTTAGCTAGACGAATGTCAATGATCAGATGCGCTCTTAAATGATTGAAACACTATTTTATTATGTTTTAATAATGAAAAATGTTGGTTGCAACTTACAAGCGCCTGGTGCAATCTGCATGTTCACGTCAGGTGTATTTTTCACCTGTTTGCTTTTTTATTCTTAATGAAACACGCGTTTCATTTTCCCCTCCCCTCTCTCTCCATTTTGTTCCCTCTCTCTCTCTCAAAATTTTGCCGGTTGTAATCCCTCCATTTCCATCTCCTTTTCCATTTCCATCTACATCTCCCTCTCCTTCTCCTCTCCTCGCATCGATCCCTCTCCAATTTCACTCCCTCTCTTTTCTCCTCAAACCGACCTCTCCCTCTCCCTCTCTGTATAAATAAACACCCACCAGGGTAAACACTTAATTTAATGAAAAAAAGAACAAATCCCATGAAAGTTTCACGATTGCAAACAGGGACGCACGGAAGCATTCTAAACAAACTTCAGTTACTATTTTTCTTTCTTCTTTTTCAAGTTTTGGTGTTAATGCACAACCATACACACTTAACCAACATCTTACAAATAAAAGTAAGACGTAATGAGAAGAATTAATAAGAAAAAAAATAGCTCTTCATCAAAATGATTTGAAAAATCAAAAGGCATATTAACACGAAAATTAAAAGCAAGAAAAATTAAGGGGAAAAAAACAAATTTCACACTCATAACTATCTGGGTATAGAGCTAAAATAGCATTTTTTTAAAAAACTAGAAATTTTGCTTTACAAATAAACCCAAAAACATGACCGAGATGTCAAATATAACAATCAGAACCCAATCTTGTGATCAATCGATCAACCAAAAATGGTGCAGAAATAAAGAGGAAATCCAATAAATAAATTAAAAAAAAAAAAAAAAAACTTACCCAGCAAATGGATCTATTCAAAAATCTTAGGCCAAAAAAAACAGAACTAGCCCAGACAAGATAATCTAAGAAAGCTATATTCCTATTCAGCTACCTTTTTAATTTTCTTGCACTTTCTCAAGAAAAGAAAACCAAACCAAGGAATGTAGAAATATAGAAAGAAGAAAGAGAGAGAGAGGTCTTAAAGGCAAAGTATTTGAGACAGAAACAAAATATGTGATCTACTTTACATTCGAAATGTGGTCTTTCTCACTTAAAGAAAGAAGAAAAATCTGCTCAGCTACTCGCCGGAAGAAGAAAAATCTGTTCTGCTTTACTTTCGGCAGTTTTCTTTCTTTACTTTTGCTTTTTTGCCTTTTGTTTTTTTAACAACCGGTTACCCCGCTTGCACATCCCGATTGATCGTAGCAGAACTGGCATACGAGATGGACCAAAAAAATCAAATTAGAATTTCGTGATAAAATTTTAGTACTTTTTTTTTTTTTTTTTAAATTTAAACACATGCATACAACCAAAACACATGCAGTCCGCAATGCTGACTTGGATATAAAACAGAACTCTCTCTCTCAAATTCATCAAGAAAAAAAAAGGGTAATTTCATATTTTATTGCATGGGTATATAGCACGAAACAGTAAAGGGGTCTCGCCTACTCACACAAGGTTCCAAGCTTAGGAACTTTTCTTAACCTCAGCAGACTTGATAATGTCAATGAACTCCGGCTTTAGAGAAGCTCCCCCAACCAAGAAGCCATCAACATCGGGCTGAGCTGCCAATTCCTTGCAGTTTGCCCCATTAACAGAACCTCCGTAAATAATCTGGGTTGCCACAGCAACTTCAGGACTGGTGTTTGCGTGAAGCCATTTCCTCAATTCAAAATGTACCTGGCACGAAGCTTATGATATCCTCAGATAGGGCATACCCAGCTTGTCCATGCGGAGAAGACCCCTCACCAGGCTAGGCAGCATGTGAATGTCATCCCAATCAGAGTTCAACCCTTCCGCCCCACACTTAGCTAGAAAGTCAGCCACGGCATTACCTTCACGAAGGATGTGATTCACTGTGTACTCCAGGCTATTCAGATGTTCTTGTAGCTTCTCCCAGAAATCTTCTAAATACCAAATGAGACATTTATTCTTTTCAATCCAATTAACCACCAGTTGAGAGTCGGTCTCTATTTGAACCCGATAAAATCCAAGCGCGTGGCATCTGCGAACACCTTCCAATAAGCTTTTGAGTTCAGCAAAGTTCTTGGTACCCAAACCCAAGGGCATAGAATAAGCCACAAGTAATCTTCCATCCTCATCCCGAATAACACCCCCAGCGCCCGAGGTGCCAGGGTTCCCGAAACTACTACCATCGGTATTGAGTTTTACCTAGCCTTGGCTGGACCGGTGCCATTTTACCACCCGGACCCTCTTGGGCTTAGGGAGTAAAACATGGATATCTAGTCTATTCAAAATATCTATGTCCTGGACGGAGAGGGAGCACACTTTCATGATCTGGTCCATGGTGCGCCGGAGCCAAAGTTTAATAGTGTGCCAAACCGACTCTTGTGAATGAGCTTTATCTTCATACCGGGCTTTACAGCGCCTCTCCCAAAGTTTCCAAGAAATAATAAAGGGCAGAAGGCCAAAGATGATTCTAACCTGTGACGACTTACCCGCACGACGAAACCAAAAATTAATTTAATCCTTCCAAGTGTAAAAAGAGGCCATATGAACCCCTAGGTGATTGGCCGCTAGACGCCAAATGTATCTTGCGAAATCCCCCGTGCAGAGCACATGGTTCAGGTCCTCAATATGGCCCTTTTGACAACAATTACACTTAGAGGCCATTGAGACGCCCACCATTCTAATATTTTTGTCAACACTGAGGCAATTGTTAGTAGCCTTCCACATCATGATGGAGATCTTCTTGGGGAGATGAGTGTGCCATATCCACTGAGCCCAGGGTAAGGGGGGCCCGAACCCTTATGCAGTCCCAGACGCTCTTAGTAGTAAACTTTCCCTCATTATCCTTCAGCCAAACAAGCGCATCTTGACCCTCCTTCCGTCTAGCCAAAAAATCATACAGTTCATTGGCTTTCTGATGGCCCACTAATCTATTCAGGAGGGAAATATCCCATTCACTCTCAATGCGACACTCATTTATCTTAATCAATGGGTGTTCAGCCACAGGATATTGACCGTAGAGAGGACCTTCGTCGTCCCAATTGTCATACCAGAAAGAGATATTACCTTCTTTCACTATCCATTTGGAGCTTTTTATCACGTCTGGGATACTTCGGACAATAGATTTCCAAAAGCGGGTCCCTTTAGTAGGAGTTAGGAGGGATAAGTGATTCCCTTTAACATATTTACTTCTGAAAAAATCTGCCCAAAGAGAGTTGCCCTTGATAAGATTCCAGGCAAGTTTCATGTGTAAGGCTCTTTGAACATCCCCAAAGTCCCTAATACCCAAACCACCTTCGTCCGTGGGCATACATATATGCTTCCAGGATATTCATTTCCTCCGACTCTTGCCTCCAGCTTCACCCCAAAAGAAAGAGCTTAGGAGCTTATTCAAGCTACATAACACCGCTTTGGGGACATCTAAAACAGCAATAAGGTGTGTGGTCATACTAGATAAGACGTGACGCAAGAGAATAGTTCTTCCACCAGCAGAGAGAATCTTCATCTTCCACCCTGCAATCTTCTTATTCACTTTGCCCAAAAGATCACCAAAATCACAAGCCTTCAGCCTACCATCCACGATAGGCACCCCCAGGTACTTAAAAGGAAAAGATCCCTCGGTAAATCCAGTATAGCGGAGAAGAGCATGTTTCCTCGAGACTGAGATTTTGCTGGAGAAAAAAATGGCACTCTTCTCTTTACTAAGCATTTGACCAGTCCACTCCTCATATTGATTCAGCACTTCCATCAAACCTTTCATACTTTTTTTTTCCACCATTTGCAAAGATAACTATATTGTCGGCATACATTAGATGAGAGATAATCGGAGTCCCTCTAGCTTGAGTAAATTGACCAATTTTTCCTTTTCCAAAGGATTTCTTAAGGAGACGAGAGAATACCTCTTGCATTATGATGAAGAGGTAAGGCGATAAGGGGTCACCTTGCCGTAGGCCTCGCTCACCTTTGAAAAAACCCATGGGGGTCCCATTCATCATGACAGAGTACCACGGTGAGGATATACAAGAGTTAATCAGGTCACAAACATTAGGAGAGAACCCAAAACTGGCCAAAACATGTAATAAGAAATTCCAATCTACTCTATCATAAGCCTTGGACATGTCAAGCTTCACCAGAACATTGCCTCCAATGGACTTCCTGTGGATAGAATGGACCATTTCCTGAGTTAAACTGATATTCTCAAAGATACTGCGTCCGGGAATAAAAGCCCCCTGCTCCTGTGATATCATTTTAGGGAGCAAACTAGTCATACGAGCCACAATAATTTTTGAGCAAATCTTATAGACCACGGAACAAAGGCTAATAGGCCGAAACTTTCCAAAATCAGAGGGGTTGTCCACCTTCGGGATTAAAACAATATAAGAAGCAGTGAAATTTTTTGGAAGCATATGGCTATGGAAGAAATCAACAGTGGCTAAAAGGAGGTCATTTTTAATAAAATCCCAGCAAACTTTGAAGAATCCTGATCCAAAACCATCTGGCCCTGGACTGCTATCGATGGGAATAGAGAATAGAGCAGCCTTTACTTCCTCTATGGAAGGGTCTCTACCAATGGTCAAGCTATCCTCATTAGTAATAATGGGAGATATCAGGTCACTCAAATTAGGGAGAGCACGGGGACTACTTTGACCTAGAAATTCCTGGAAATGAGCAACAGCGGCTTTATGAATTTCGAGAGGGGACTGTAAGACCCTACCATCAGGCATACTCATCTCTTGAACTCTTTTATGCAGTTTGGCCTTTAGGAAAGCATGAAAGAATTTAGAGTTTTGGTCCCCATCTTTCAGCCAGCGTTTCTTGGCCATATGGGCAAGTCTAGTATCCTCTCTGCCCAGCCAAGTTACAAGTTCCAGCTTGGTAGCTATGAGGTCCACATCGTCCTCGGCATTAAAAGAAACTTGAAGACGGCTTTCCAGATTTTCAATACGATCCTCTAGACCTTTGATGATGACGTTAGTATTACCAAAGACACTTTTATTTCACTCCTTTAAAGCCACCTTAACCCTTTGTAATTTAGAGGACAGGTTGATTAATCCATGACCTAGGCCCTCGCGTTTCCACACCCCCTCCACAAAACTATAGAAATCTAAGTGATCAGTCCACATATATTGAAAGCGGAAGAGACTAGGACCATACCTGAAAGAATTCTCCCCCATCTGAATAACCAAAGGGGAATGATCCGAAGTAGAACGCGCCAAAACCTGGTAATAAGCATTAGAGAAAAGATTAAGGAAATTAGTATCAATAAAACATCTGTCTAACCTGGCCCAGCTGCGCGCTTGTCCGCCTTGCCCATTACACCAGGTCATATTCGGGCCTTTTGAGCACATCTCTATCAGACCACAGGTATGAATACACTGGTTGAACTCTTCCATGGCTACAAAAGGCCGAGGACGACCACCTCTTCTTTCTGAGTCATCCTTAATAATATTAAAGTCTCCGCAAAGAACCCATGGAATACCGGCATTCCCCATATTCTCCAAATCCGCCCAAAGTTCTCTTCTTTCATTACGGTTGCACTTAGCGTATATAATAGATAGAAGAAAACTATGACCACTCTCTTCTACTTTCACAGTAATAAATTGATTAGACCCTGCCACCCATTGTATCGAGACCAAAGGGTTCCACATCAACCAAATTTTACCACCATGCACCTCATTAGTGACAAAATAATTGCAGCTGAATCTTCCCAAGAATGATTGTATTCTATCCTCTAACAAAAATGGCTCAGCCAAAGCTATGATATTAGGACTGAATTGTTTAATAATCTTTCTCAACCTCCTATAAGAAGTGCCTACTCCCCTAATATTCCAAAAAATAATAGGACTGATCATAATTTAAATTTGGAAGGACGAATTACCACCCTGGTAGCGCCCCTTTTTTGGCCTGTTTTCCTAGGATTGTTGGAGCCCTCAGAATCTGTACAGTATTCCTTGCGCATGTCATTCTTTATTTTGTCCCTCTCACTCTCGTGATCTGAATGGGAAAAGAGTAACTCATCCGTTCCTTCCTCTTCATTTCCCACCAAAAACTTCTCATTAGCACTGATTGCAAGGGGCCTTGCCTTTTTCTTCTTCGATTTCCTCTTTAGACTTATCAGAGGATTCTCCCATTCTTCACCCAAACCAATTACTCTGTTCACAACCGGGTTCATGTCTTCTGTGCTAATCTCTTGTGGGTCGGGTAGGGGATAGGTAGATTTAACAATTTGTAAGCTCTCTTGCTGAAATATATCCGCAACAAGTGGTTCTTCTTCTGGTATATCATCATTCAGCTGATCCACAAAACTGGTGTCGTCCTGTCCGTTACCTGTAGCCATATTGGGTCTTATTGTTCCACTAAGCTCCTGGTTATTTGCGCTGCTCGACCCTTTAGGCTCTATGTACTCTTCTTCTACTTCTACTACATTCAGGTCGTGGGTAGCATGCTGCACTTCTTCTCGTTCGATTCCCTTCACCTGGGGAACTAGTTGGGCCCCTGTTTCCTTGTCTGTATTATTCTCCTTCTTCGATGACCCTCCTGCTCCATTCTTCTCTTCCTGATTTTTCCCAGCTTCTAATTCTGTCTTGGATTCTGTTGAAGACCCTTTCTTGATCCAAACTTGGTTCCCAGTCCCTTTCCTGGTATGATCCTTACCATTGCGGCATGTTTTAGAATTATGGCCCTGTAGGTGACAGTTGCAGCAGTAAGCAGGTAGTGTTTCATAGACCACCTTTTGTCTCCTACTGTGAGGCAGCCCTGGACATCCAAGCCAGAAGTGAGTGATTGGATCTCGAGAGGCATCGACCTCTAAACAAATCCTTGCTCCATCCGTTCTTGTAGCGCATGTAGTTGGATTGTCTCTACGAATGAACTTTCCAATTGGCGCCGTAATCATTTTCAATACCGAAGCATGGTAAAAATGAGGGGGAAGTCCAGGCAAAAAAACCCAAACAGGCACGCAAGGCGACTCGTATTCCTCTGTGTACTCTGGGGACCATGCAAATGGCCTGTAGCATACACCATTGATCTCACAAGATTCTCTGGACAGTGCTTTATTGAAATCCTCTTCTTTCGACATCCTGATGAAAACATTTTTTGGACTTTGCATCGCCGAGACCACAGGACAACATGATAATCCCCATCGATTACGAATAAAAGATCTTATAGAATCAAGTGAAGGTCTTTCACGGAGGAATTTTAAGACAATAGAAAAACGAAATGGCCTAGCAGTAGCCTCTATTTCATCTGCAGAAAAAATAAAGCAAATCTCACCTTCTAAGACTTTCGGCGGTCTGGGCATAATCTCCACTTCCGGCAGCGGTTGAGGTGCTGCGGAGACCTCAGCAAACGTCCGGCGGGCTGCCACCACTTCGACGTCCGCCATGAGCCGCTCACACTATCAGCAGCCGTCAGTTCCGTCGAGGAGGGGCGGACTTGCTGGCCATCTCTCCGCTGGACGGAAACCAGAGCCTACCCGGGCCGGAAGACCCTCGGCGAGGTCGCCTGGGTCCGGCGACTTGGTCTGTGCCGGCGGTGATAGCCCACTCGCCGTCGGTGATCGGCGTTCGCGCCTCTCTCCTCTGAGCTGTTTCTTCATCAGATGATCGCCAAACCAGAGCCAACCCGAGCCGGAAGACCCTCGGCGAGGTCGCCTGGGTCCGGCGACTCGGTCTGTGCCGGCGGTGAGAGCCCACTCGCCGTGGATGACCGGCGTTCACCTTTCTCTCTCCTCAGAAGTTTTTCTTCTCCGACAAAGCATTTTTGAATTTTCAGAGAGTTTTCTCTTTCCTCGAAACGTCACTATCAGTCGCAACTTGTTCTGTATATATATTTTAGTACATATTGGACCAAAAAAATCCCCTTTACTAACAGGCTGAAAAAGTTCTGCGTACAACTAATTCATGACCAATTACGAGGCCAATGCAGCTAACAGTTAAACCTACCTGTCAAGACAATAACCTTTGATCTCTTCATAGTATCTAGATTTATGTGCAGGCCACGCACCTTCACCACCTGGACCTACATGTCACGAATTAACGTCTTAGCTAGCTAGCTGCTCGTGAATTCTAGAAGCAGCAGCAGCGTTACTCTGATCACAACGTGGTCATGGCCGTCCGTAGTGGTTGTGCTATTGCTTCAGATCTCCAACTTGGTTGCATCACAGTCCATCATCATATATATATATATATATATATATATATATATATAATAGTTACGATCGTAAATGTGTAAGTATCATGCAATCATTTTAAAGAAAATAAATAAATACGAAATTTACATAAAAAAATAATAATATCCGTAATGGTTTAGATTTAAATATGAGTTGAGATGATTTGTGAATAATAGAATAAATATTGAATTGTTTATTATATTTTGTGTGAAAATTAAAAAAAAAATTATAATGATGAAATGAGATGAATTGACATAAGTTGAGGTAGATTTTAAATTCAAACGAGAATTTTTTTATTTAAAAATAAAAGAATAGGGTACACGAATAAAATTAAAAAGTTTATTCACGTGGAACCCAAGCCTACTTTTTTAAATGGACCGTAGAATTTACACACCTGGGATGATGTGGTGGACTCCTAGCTAGCTATTTTTATTAACTGACCTTATTATAATAACTATATAATATGACATGATTCTTGGATAGGTCCTTTATCTTTCAGCTATGCAAATTCTAGTGGGAACAAACCAACATTGGAATTGAATCCCTACTCGTGGACAAAAGTACGTACATATGAGATTTAATTATTAATTTGTTGTGTAAAGTTTAAACTAGTGCGTAACATTTTATGATTGAACTAGTAATTGGGTCGATGATCTTTTAGGTTGCCAGCATACTATTTTTGGATGCACCTAGCTACTGGATTCTCTCATATGTAACAACTTGGGAGGCATATAATGTCAGCAACACATCATCAACGGCACAAAACCTATGAATTTTTAAAAAATGTGAACGGACTACTCCGAATCCGATTAATTAACCAAATGGGTTTAAATTTGAAAATGCATTATATTTGGTAGAAATTTAAGAACATCCCATACATACTCATACATAGGGGTGTAATCGATCCAGTTTGGTCTTATTTTAGACAAAATTTGAGACCGAACCGGTTTGCACCTGTTTTACATTTTCAAGAACCGATTCTATACCGGTTGCCTCCTAAACCGGTACTTCCGGTCCAGTTCGGTTCGATTTTCTGGTTTTAATAATATACTATATTATATAATATATTTAATAATTTATTATAGTATATAATATAGTGATATATTATAGTATATTATAATATATAGTGATATAGTATTAGTATAACTATTAGGATAATAGACTATAATGATATAAGATTTTAAAATTTAATATTATATTAATTAGTAATTTATCATATAAGACAAATTATTTTATATATAATTATATATTATATATAAAAATTATATACAATATAAAAAATTAAAATATATATATGAACCGGCCGGTTTTAGAAAAGAAAAACTAAAACCAGACCGATTTTGACCTATTTTAAGAAAAATATAACCGATACCAGACCAAACTATTGATATTTCATTTAAGGAAAATGCTTGAGCTACTGCTCGGTGCTCCCGTTGGCTCTTTTATGTGTGTGTTTTTTTTTCTTTACATAGATTTTTTTAACATTTTTAAATATTTAAAAAAAATAAATAAATAACGACATCATTAAAAAAACACTTCCTTAATCATGAAATGTTTTTTAATGATTAATATTTTTTTTATTAGCTCCAATGTAAAGACTAATTTTTTTTATTTTATTTTATTTCGTGATTAAGAAAATATTTTTTAATGATATTATGAATTTTTTTTTATTTTTTAAAATATTTAAAAGTGTTAAAAAAATCTATATATAAGGAAATAAAAAATAAATACACATAAAGAGTGAAGTGGGAACTCCCAGTGGTGTTTGTTGCACTGATCCATTTAATATGGGTAGGTGATATCGTGTACATCCATCCTGCAACTATTGATATTTCATTTAATTTGACATAAATAAGTTTTTCATCCATTGGGGAATACAGATCGAGCTTTGTTTTAGATATGGCAGGATATCGGCAACGCGTGATCAGAACGATGTCTGGTACCTCATCATCCATGGCTTCCATCACTCTGGTTTTTGTGCTGGTGTTTCTGATTGTCCTAATGTGCATGGCTGACTCCCAGTCAATTGTGGAGACTCTACCAGGATTTCCCGGAAAACTGCCTTTCAAACTTGAAACTGGGTAAGAAATATTCTATAATCCGTACGTACGTCCGTCCGTTTGGAATGGAAACTTCAGTTGTTAATTTCTCAGATACGTGGGTGTTGGGGAAGCAGACGAGGTTCAACTATTTTACTACTTCGTTGAATCCGAGAGGAACCCAAAGAAGGACCCTTTGTTACTTTGGCTGACAGGAGGCCCCGGTTGTTCTTCTTTCACCGGATTTGTTTACGAAAATATTGGTAGGCTTCTCAATTTTTTTATTTATTTTTATTTATTTTTGGCAGGTCGCGAGATTTTCCAAGAATTTCCGAGATTTATAAACATACCAAACTTTCAACTGCTGGCAGAAAACTGTTGGAAATTTTTTTTAAGGCTTTTGTTACTCAAGTAAAAAATCTGAGCATTGGGTTTTACCCACGCGCCGACTTTACTCACTCCTCTTGCACTTTTTTATTTTTCTTCTCTTCCCCATGCCCAGGCTAATGCACAGAACTTGTATTCTTCCTCTCGGATCCTAGCAAAGACCGAAACAAGAATCCATCACATGATATTTTTATATTTATTTTTAGATCAAGTCGTAGACACACCTATCTTCGTTAATAGTGTTATGTAATGTAATGGGGGACAAATTCGTTTTTACATATAATTTATTTAATAAAAGAAATTGATCATATTATTATATTAATATATTTGGAGACAATATTACGGGGCGGTTGATGGTGGTTGATATTATATCATTTATCGTGTCTATTAGATCAAATGAATCTTATCAGACTCCCAAAAATACAAATTAATTAGAGAGCAAAACACATGGGTCGATCTCAAGATGCCTTAAATTGATTAATTGCTCTCTCTGTACTCTAATAGATTATGTATTGTAGGACCACTTAACTTCAATTATGAAGATTTCGACGGAAATCTACCAAACCTTTTGTTGAACCCATATTCATGGACACAGGTATGCATGCCATTATCTCGTCCTCCCTCGGCCTATACCATAAATATATCATAAGCAATTAATTAGACGGTCATGATTTAATATCCTGCAGGTTGCCAGCATTATATTCTTAGATGCTCCCGTTGGCTCGGGATTCTCATATGCAAGAACCTCCCAAGGTTACAATATCACCGATAAAATCTCAGCGGCACAAACCTATCAGTTCCTGCGGAAGGTGAGTGAAAATATAAATATATTATTCGACCAGAGATCACTCAGTTTTCCTACTCCCAAGTAAATATATACTATCTTGAAAAGATTGAATTAATTAGTAATGCAACATACTGTCGTGGAATATGCAAATGTCGTGCAATCGTTTTGAAAAAAAGTGGAGTTCACTATTAAAAAATTAATTTCTTTTCATGTGAGTCTCATATTTATTCACTTTTTTTAAAGTGACTGCACAGCACTTGCACGCTCACGACTGCAAATATCATTTCTCTTAATTAATTCCTTAGAAAGTCCACAAAAAAATTATCATATAATTATTTATATATTATATATCTAACAAAGAGCGCGCGCGCTGTGTTTTAACTTTTATTTTTCGATTTGTGAAACAGTGGCTGATAAATCACCCACAATTCCAGTCAAATGCACTTTACGTTGGTGGTGATTCTTATTCAGGCATTGTCGTTCCAATCATTGTTGAAGAAATATATAATGGTAATAATTTATGGACCCAGTTTTGGTCTCTTTCAATCCAATTTGGTTCCAGAGAAATTAAGCATAAGATCAGAATTGACTTGACTTCCAAACACGCCCCAATTGCACTTTTTTTCTGGCCATGTTCGTTTAATTGTATCCATTTCACTACTCTTTTCAGTACCAAAATTGAGCAAAATTAAAGACTTATTTCCAGATCATGAAACTTGGTATCCTATTTTAGCTCCAAATTAACACGCCATGCAGTTTAATTCCAACTATCAAACTTTCTTGCAGGTAACAACGTCGGAAAGGAGCCCTACCTGAAGCTCAATGTAATTACTTTTATTGCATCATTATTAGAGCTTGTTTTGTAGAATTAGATTTTCAATTAATATTGCAATATTCCTGATTTGGGTTTCTGGTATGTCATGACTAAATCAATTGAAAATAGGGATACCTACTTGGCAACCCAGTAACAGATCGTCGTGGTGATGTCAATGCAGAGATCGAATATGCTTATCGTGTGTCACTTATATCTGATGAACTCTATGCAGTAAATCTCTCAAAACTTGCATTGAATGCCTAGCTGCAGCACTTATGTCCTGTGTTTATGTTTATATTATGTGCACTATATATATCATAGATTCACGACAATATATGTTTTGATCTGTCACTCTCATTGTTGTTTTTTTTCCCTTCTAAATTTCCAGTCATTGAAAGAAAGCTGTCAGGGCGAGTATGTGGTTGTAGATCCAGCAAATGTACAATGTGTCAAAGGTCTTGCAGCATTCGAGGATGTGAGAAAATTATTATTCATTGGAGTTGTTCCTTTTTTACCATATTTGAAGACAGAAAATAAAATTCAGTTTCAGTTTTATAATGAGCATTAATTCAGAATGACTAACTGAGTTGGCGTATAATGCTCTGTAGTGCATCGCCAATATTGATGTTGCATATATTTTGGAACCTAATTGCGCTCTAATCTCTCCAAAATCAAATGGAATAGAATGGCCGCATCAAGCAATTATGGAAGAAAATCAGAGGAATGTTTTACAGCTCCTTTCATGGTCTAAACCACCCCCTGCATTATGGTGCCGGGTAACCTAATCATCTGCTTTTCTTCCCCCTGCAGCTTTCTCGATCGTACTCTATATACATAAACTGATATATATTAATATTTATGGTACGAAATGATCATGATATTGTAAACTATATAGCTTAATTCTTCATTTACTTGCAGAGTTATACTTACGTGCTTTCTTACATTTGGGCTAATGATGAAAATGTACAAAATGCGCTTCACATACGGAAGGTACGTATATATATATATATATAGACTGCCACTACTGTTATTAATTCCTAACTCTGCTATATATGACGACTCTCAGGGAACCATCAAGAACTGGGTGAGATGTAATAGGACCATGTCCTACACATATAATGTTATGAGTACCGTTGATTACCATCGTAATTTCACAGAGCAGACAGGTTACCGATCTCTGATTTACAAGTGAGAGCGCATCACTTCATATTTCTCTTCTTCTTCTTTTTCAATATATTTGAGTGCTCGGTGAAAAATATATCAAATGAATAATACTACGTACTGCTCTTCATCTTAAATTTTGTTATTTTCAATCATATTTGTTAATACAGTACATTTTTTAACTCGATTAATTAATAATATTCTAATGATTCCCCTCCCCCGCCCTCCGTCTCACAGCGGAGACCAAGACCTGTCTGTTTCATATATTGGCACCCTACAATGGATAAGAACTCTGAATATGACCCTCGAAAGTGCTTGGGAGCCGTGGTTTGTGGAGGGTCAAGTTGCCGGGTAGGTACCTCGTTAAGTTTTCAAATTGAAGTCATCATTTCTAGCCTAGCTGTATTGTCAAATTTTAATCAGTTTTCTTGCCTGTATGAAATTCTAGCTAGGATGATCTCACTGGCCTGAAGAACTTAATTTTTTTTTTCTTTTAAAAATCATGGCAGGTACACAATGAGATTCACCAAGAATAATTACCATATGACTTATGCTACGGTTAAGGTATGCAAAACACCCTGATATGAATTATTATTATTTTTTTTCAGATCTAAATTTTTAACTATTTTTATATATTGTAAATCATGTAGGGAGGGGGTCATACAGCTCCAGAGTACAAGCCTAAAGAAAGTTTTGCCATGGCATATAGGTGGTTCGCCCACTACTATCTGTGAGTTAATTAGATTAGTTGCAATTAAATTTAGGCATGCAACGAATTGACATGTAATTGTAAGAAGTGATTTTTATGAAACTCTTCCAGCCTACTGTGTTGAGTGTCACATGCAAGGCCATAATTCGATGAACTGTAAGAGAAAAGATAGAGAAGGAGAGGAATACAAGCAAAAATGGTGGCGTTCGTGGTAATAAAATCTGGGTTCAAAAAGAAACACAGCCCCCCCCCCCCCTCAGGCGGTGAATGATTCACAGTTGGAATCTCCTCAAGTGGAAGTGATGTTGCTTGAATCAGGAAAAACGGAGGAGGCTAGGGACGTTGTTGATATGAGCAAGCATGGGGAAGAAAAAGAGATGGATGGTTTTACAGAAAATGTTGTGCTAGACATTGATATAGAACAGGAGGTGGAAAATGGGGCAGAAAAAGGCCAAGGCACTGGGAATAATTTTTTTTTTTATGAGGTGGTGCAGAAAGACATGGAGGAGGGGATGCAAGTCGATATCAATGAGTTAATTTTTCTCCTACTCGACCACTCCATAACTGAATAGCCATCCAAACCGAGGCACTAGATTCAAGAGTTCCCTCCATGCGGCTTGTACACCGACGCAACCAAAGCCTCCAAGTGATGATGAGAGGAATTAAGCCCATCAACTGTCCCATTTCTGATCTTTTTGTAGCCTTTTGAAGCCACAATGCAACAATTTCCTGCCAACGTTGTCCAGGAACACAAGGAACCCACAAGTACACTTGCTTTTTTCCATACTTGGCAAATTCACATGTTGCCAAAACATGATCTTGGTCTTCATAACCACCATTCACACAACAATTACATTTAGAAACAATAGGAATACCAGTCGTTTTGACCCGATCATCTACACTAAGAGCATGACTATAAGCTTTCCACACCATAATAGAAATATGTTTTGGTATGCAAGAGTGCCAAACCCATTTTGTCCATTGAAGTTTAGGAGCTTGTACTCTAATGATGTCCCAAGCACTTTTAGAGGAGAAATTCCCATCCGAGTTGCCTTTCCACACCAAAATATCTTCTCCTTCTCGAGTTCTACCAAACGTTCAGAGGACGATCTCCGCTTGCTCCATACTCAAAACTCTTTGAAGAAAATCAATATCCCAACCATTTTCCAACTTGAATCATTCACTCGAATCTTAGGAAAATTTGTGATTGATAGACTATCACAAAGAGGGCCATCATCTAACTAAGAGTCTCTCCAAAAAGAGATGTTACCATCTTTAATACGCCATTTGGAATTTCTAAGCACCTCTGGCATACAAGAAATGATCATTCTCCAAAATCTAGTGCCTTTGTTTGCATGGATGAACCAGAGAAATATGATTATGTTTAACCTACTTAGACCGGAAAAAATTTGACCAAAGAGAATCATGTTGGGGTTGAATTACTCTATTTATCATGTCTATAGGCAAGGTAATTCGCCAGCAGATTATTTGGCGCGCATGGGAGCTGAGAGATGTAGCTGCACATGGAATAATTACAATGATATTCTACGGTTTTTAAAAGGTTTGCTTAAAACAGATAAGATGGATCTTCCTTATTTAAGAGTGTCTTAAGTCATAGGTTCGGTTGATGTTGGTTTCCACTTGCAATTGTTGATTTTATTTTATTGATAATATCCTTGTACTAACTATGGTTTTCCTCCGTCATAAGTGAGGGTCTCAATAAACGTTAGAAGTTCCGTCCTCCTTATATATATTAAAAAAAAATGTAATTGTAAGGTGCCAGGTGATTGTCATATATAGGCATTAATGCAAGAATTTCGATCCTTGCTAGAAAATCAAACACTATTTCTGTTGATTATATATGCAACGAATAAATGATCTCATGTGTGTACGTACGTGTATCTTTTGAGTTTGCAACGTTGCCTAATGGCTCTGAAATGATCAGAATCCTGCACGAGTTATATAACAAGCCAATTCAGACACAAAATTGCATGTTGCGGGTCCTGGATCGAAGTTGTGGCCTACAAATATAATTAGTTACAAATATAATTTCGAACAGGAGACCACCAAGTTACACTAGAAGACCGCTGGCGAAGGTTATAAGGTGGCTTCCCAATATAATTTAGAATACAATGTTGGCTGCAGGGTGGGGGCAAGTCACATGCACGTACGGTACCAACCATTAATATTGTTAAGATAAGACCGTATTAATATTGTTGTTCCAATCATAAATATTTAATGGTAATTTATGATCAGTTGTAAGTACCTAATTTGGTCTCAGAGAAACCATGAGAGAAGAGGAGTGACAAACTCCAAACACACCCATTACATGATGACTTCTTTCATCTTTGCTTCCCTTTCAACTCAACAGTACACTCATTGCCTTTTGTGTGTTTATGGTATATATAGTCTAGTCTATCTATGCATTATACATGTTTGTTCATAGTCCTAAGAAATGAAGTAACTGATCATACCATAAATGAATCATAAAACTTAAAGTCATAAAAAATAAAGATTCATAAATGCTAAGGGTTACAATTAAAACTTAAAAGTCCCAATGATTGCAAATAGGAACACAAACACGACCTGGAATAGAGAAAATAAATGACTCTGGAAGTACTAAAATCATACCACAACTAATTAATATCTGCCATAAAAGATGTTTGCAGATATTACATATTCAAGGTTTCATGCAAAAAGCATATGAAATTATGAATTCCATCGCCAAAGTTTGAACATCTCTTTAATATTCTTCGCAACAGTTTTGTTCAATAGGAACACAAACAGGACCTGGAATAGGGAGAATAAATGACTATGGAAGTACTAAAATCATGCCACAACTAATTAATATATGCCATAAGAGATGTTTGCAGATATCACATATTCAAGGTTACATGCAATAAGCATATGAAAATATGAATTCCATCGCCAAAGTTTGAACATCTCTTTAATTTTAATAATTTTTGGAGTTTGAGGCTAATAGAAAATGCTTTGCAGTTTTAAGAACATTTTCCAATAACGTGATATCCAGTCAACATTTGTATTACCATGTTCGTTCATATTCAGTCCTAACATTTAGATGCCAGTACTTGACTATACGTATATATATATATATATATATATATATATATATATATAAAAGAAGAAGAAGATTTCAGTACTTGACTAAGGAATATATATTTCTTTATCCATGCTGATATATGACCCTAATGCTTGGCTATCACCAGATGCACAACCCTACCACAGGGGTTATACATGGCCTCTGTTCTGATATGATGTTCTGATGATGATCATCATCATTTATGCTATGCCAAAGAATATTTTTGAATGAAATTATTTCTAAATCTTCGCTCTGAAATTTTGATAATATGTTTTGCTTCCGCACTCTGAAAATGAAAATGTTTTGTTCTGCATTCTGATTTCTATAAATACTCATGTTTACACACTGATATATGTTCTCTGCTTACTGAGTTGTTGATAACTCACCCCTTATCTCCATATATTTTTCAGATAATTTTGATGGCTTAGCTGGAGAACAAGAGTAGGAAGTTTTAGCAATGTGTGATAATCCAAGTGGAATAAATGTCTGAGAGTATAAGTGCTTATTTGAGAGTCGTAGTTAGTAAACTGATTTTATTTTTCATGTATTTTGATTTGATGAGTTAAGGATAATTTTGAGTTTTGGAGAGTTTTTAATTTATGTTATTGAGATTTTCTTTATTGTCCCCATGGAGAAACTTAGATATTTAGATTGATTAAATGGATTAATATTTTATGGGATTTTCTGGATGTTATAATTGTATTATTTAAGTTGATTTAGGGTATTAAGAGTTAACTCTCCGAACATCCGGGAATGGGACGTTACACTAGACCTTCTCAGGGCTTGGTGAAGCTGAATATGGATGGTAGTAGTTTGGGTAATCCTGGTCCGGCCGGTGCTGGAAGTGTTATTCGTGATAGCTTTGGCCGGTTAAAAGTGGCTTATTCTATTTTTTTGGGTTAGGAATATAATAATTTTGTTGAATTGAGAATTTTATGGGAGGGGGTTAGGAGGTGCTATCAGCTTGGTTTCTTCCGGGTGGAGATTGAGATGGACGCTCAGCTTCTTGTTAATTGTCTTAGTAAAGGTGTTTGTCGTATTTGGTATCTAGAGGATTATTGGGATGATCTACTTGCTTATTTCGAGTGCATGGAGTATCGTGTGAGTCATATTTATCGTGAAGGAAATGTTGTGGCAGTTCATCTGCCTAGCCGGTTAAAGGTCTTCTCAAAATGGATAAAATTGGTTTTCCTTAATCTGAGCATTTCATAGATTATTCCCCAAGCTTTGGTTAAGGTTTGGTTTTTGTTTTGGTTTTGTTTTGGTCTTATATTTTTCTAAATGTTTAGACTTGTAGTTTTGTTGTTTGGTGTTTTTTGGATGTCTGGGATTTGGTCTTTTATTTATTTTAAATTGTACATCCTATGCATCAAAATTTTGTAATCACAGTTTTCCTCTGCCAAAAGTGGGTGCTATAAATAAAATTAGGGTTCCGTCCTCTTTAAAAAAAATGAAGAACGTCAAATCTAAATACTTGAAATCTAAATAGAGTCACTAACCACCCGAGCCAAGAAAACCCAAAAAACCCACAAACCCACTATAACACCCCCTTCTCGTAGGCTAGGAGTGTCACGTGTTTTTCATAAAATAAACTTGGCAAGAGATATCATATTTAATAACATGAAATTAACATTTATTTCATAAAAAAATTGTCTAATAAAATGTCATCCAAAAATTCAATGAATAAACAAAATAAATTTATGTCATAAAAGTAGGAGTGTGCAAAATTTTGAAAATTCCGACTCCGCCCGACTTCCGCTCCGACTCCGATTGAGTCGGAGTCATCGGAATTCGGAGTCGGAATTCGAAGTAGCTCCAAATAGATAGTCGGAGTCGGAGTCAGAATCGGAGCTCCAAGGAGGTCCGACTCTGACTCCGATTTTTTTTTTTTTTAACATTGGCTCGAGTGACATGTCGAGCGCAAGTCGAGCGAACCTCTCTGGAAGAGTTCTACTCGAGCGCCACGTCAAGCGCACTTCGACCGAACCTCTCTGGATGAGTTCTGCTCGAGCGCAAATCGAGCGAACCTCTCTGGATGAGTTCTGCTCGAGCGCTGAGTCGAGCACAATACGAGCGAACCTCTCTGTATGGATTTCGCTCGAGCACCACGTCGAGCGAACCTCTATGTTAGAAATGCAGAGAAATAAACTGTCTGACTCCGATCGGAGGTCGGAGCTTCGACCTCCGATCGGAGTCGGACTCTGACTCCAGTTCGGAGTTGGAGTCGGAGTAACAATTGGGCTCCGACTCTTGTCGGAGTCGGAGGTCAGAAATGACAACTCCGACTCCGTCGGAGTCGGAGCCCAGCCCTACATAAAAGTAATTTAATTCTAGAAGGTCTGAAACTAAATCAAATGCTCCTTCTAATCCTGTCTGCCTGCCCGTGTTCATCATTCTCACCTGGGTGGTTAAAATACACGAAATAAACTAAAATGAGTCGAAAACTTAGCAAAAAATCCATCACAATGTAAACATAATAAACATAAGGTTTTCATAAAAGTTTTCAAGCTAAGAGCTTAAATTCATGACTATTCATACTGATGTTTATGCTATGCATGACTAATTTATATAAATTAACTGATTGATCTAACTTAACTAATTGATCTGACTAACCAATATACTTAACCTTATGTACGAGGTTGTGCACCGGCCCCATGTCCTGCAGCCGCAAGGGGAGTCATTGATAGTATTCTGACATACTATGGTGGATCACGCTTGAGTCCGTGGCTTGCATATCCACCCTGAAACTAAATTGCATTGGTACCATGCATCTAAATGGTCATTTGATTAACTGATCTTATCTTATCTTGCATTTGACCTTAAGATAGTTTACATGTCTTATGTACATGAGATGCATGACATAATACATACATAATTATAATTTATAAATCTGAACATGATGTGGAATAACATGATCGCATGCAATGTTGGATGACATGATTGCATATGACATGGATGGTACATAAATATGGCTGTCAAAGAACTGGCGCTAGTAATAATATATATAAGCTGAACTGTGATGATCTTAATTTGTGATCAAATTACTTACCTCTTATCACTGCTTTCTGAATCTCATTTCGTAGCTCGTCACATATACGAAGTATTAACGTCACTAAATATGTCTAGGAAAATGTGTCCCACTATCCCACTTAATTAAGTTCATATTGTAGAAAATATTCTATTTATCATGAGAATCAATGAATATTGATGTTTAGATTATTTAAAATATTAATAGCATATTTTTACATCCAAGATATAACTTAGTATAATACTTAGGATATAAGTCATAAAAAAACCTCAATTCTTAAAATAGATTTCATTTTTTAACATAATTATTCAATCTTATAAGAAATCTAATAAATATTAATATCATTTAAATATTCTTAACATATTTCTTTATTTTCAATCTATAACTTTAATAGCATAATTATATCAAATCTATTGCCATAAACAATAGAAATTCTTAGTCTATTCCCACATATGTGGTCATGTTTCAAGTTACCTCTGGTCTTATGTAGAGAATTGGAAGGGATGATGTCTAGGTTCTGGTGGGGGCAAAGGGGCAGTGAGCAAAAAATGCATTGGTTAAGCTGGAAAAAGTTGTGTTTCCAAACTCAGAAGTGGGATGTGGTTTAAGAGTCTACACTATTTTAATATGGCTTTATTGGCTAAGCAAGGATGGAGAATCCTGCAAAATGAAGGGTCTTTACTGCAAAGGATTTAGAGCATTGGTAATGGTCTAGCCATTGCCAAGTCTAAAATTTGGCTAGAATCTTAATTTTTGGCTATAATATCAATTTTTGACTAGGAGAGTTCACATTGGACTAGCCATTATAAAGTTAAAATAATAATATAATATTATTTTTTATTTTTTATTTTTTATTTTTTACAAATACAATTTATATATTTCTTGGATCTTCATGTTTTGTAGAAATAATGTGTCTACTCTATCAATAAGTAGAAATAATGTGCATGTCATGTATGTTTTACCATTCAAAGAGAGAGGGAAGTGATGAAATAATTAAATATTGCTTTCCATTGTGAATAGTAGCTAACCATATTTGGAGAAGACTTAAGATTTACTATTCATCAAGTCTTAAGCTTTGGACCATTGGCTAGTCCAATGTAGAGGCTTTTTCTCACATCTAACTAAAGTTTAGACTTGCATTGGCATTTGTCTAGATGCTCAAAGCTAAATATTTCCCTAATGGAACCTTCTTCCAAGCAAAGGTGGGTTTGCATCCATCTTATGCTTAGAGGGGGATCATTGAAGCAAGAAAGTGGTTACTAGCAGGCTGTCGATGGAGGGTAGGGACTGGCACATCAATCTCTATATGGAATGATTATTGGGTTCTAGGCCATAAATGCTTAAGGTGGAGACATGAACATGGAGTTCCTGCTTCTCAAGAGGATGCAACTGTTGATAGTCTTATCTGTCAAGACATACGAACATGGAAGATTGATAATGTTAGAGCTCTCTTTAATCCAATAGTAGCTGAGGAGATCCTAAAGATTCAATTGCCTTTTATGCCTTACAGAGACAAATGGATCTGGACAAAGGAAGCTAATAGATGTTTTACTGAAAAAAGTGTCTATAAACTGATTCAAGATTCAACTTTGAGTGACATGGCTGAGTCCTCAAGCTGGGTGCATGATAAGCAACTATGGAAGAAGTTGTGGAAGATGAATGTGCCACGGAAAATAAAAACTTTTGCATGGAAAGCTTGTAGGAACATTTTGCCTACACTTACAAATATGAGGCACGGGAATGTTGGAGTGGACGGTGGTTGTTGTTTCTGTTATGATAGGGAAGAAGACGTTGGTCATGCCTTGTTATTTTGTTCTCAATTAAGAGGCATATGGCAGAGGTTGGGTCCAATAGGGTTCAGGCTACAAACAAATAAAAGCTTTATGGATAATGTGAAATATGTGCTGAGTGTTGGCAGTGAAGCAGACTTCACTCTTTTGTTTGTACTGTGTTGAGGCATGTTGTATAAAAGGAATAAACTGAAGATGGAAAATGAGCATATCACCCCTTGTGCAGCTGCTAATATGGTGATTTCTTTGTATAAATCTTTCTCAGACTTAAAGGCCTTGAATGTTGAAGAGGTGAAGAAGGTGTGCAGATGAAATTTCGCTCCTACTGATTTTTTGAAGCTTAATGTTGATGGGACAGTTTTCTCAGACCTTAGAAAGGCTGGTATTGGGATGGTTTTACGTGATAGCCATGGAAATGTGGTGATGGCAGCTACTGCCTCTAAAAATGTAGTGAATGCCGACTACCATTGAGTTACTTGCCATTTTTAAGGGACTGCAAGTGTGTCTTCCATTGGGTATTCCTAAACTCATAGTAGAATCTAATTGTTTCTTGGTGGTTCAAGAACTGCAAGATGCACATGAGTCTTCTTCGGCTAATGGCAATTTGATTATGAAGTGAATGATCTATTGAGCCTTTTTCAGGAAGTGAGAATTGAGCATGTAACTCGAGAGGCTAATGGAATGGCTCATACTTTAGTTAGATATGCATGGAATGTGTTGGATATTCAAATGTGGTGGGGTAATGTCCCCGCGTTTGCTGGTCATGCTATGTGGTTTGATCATGCAATTATGTAATTGTTTTTCAAATTATGAATGAATTGTCATGTTTTAAAAAAAAAAAAAAAAGTAGAAATTCTCTTCATATGATAGACATTGAACTTAAAAGCATTTAAGAATAAAGATTAAACTGCTGGAATTTAAATACTAATATAATCTCTAATCTTTCAAATATAATTTAACTATATATATATTTGTATCTAAAATAATTGGTGGAAACATTTGATTAATAGACTTAATCATATGAATTACACTTAAATTAATAGATAATAATATTATTCAAAACTCATAACATATTCCGTAATTTCTGTTTAAAATATAACTTAATAATTTTATTAAAATTCGACTAAACAAACAAAGAGAATATTAACTAAAATATTATACTCAATAATATACTTTAAAATACATTGCAAATTCTTTAAATATTTTCTTATAAAAAATGACCCTATGACTAATATATTTATTTAATAAAATTAAACTCAACTTAAAATATTAAGCCCTACCCAACTACAAATAAAATAATCAAGCAGTCCAAGCCCAACTAAAACAATATGATAGTTTATGAAATGGGCCCTATGTGAGAAGACAACCTACGTAGTTAAGACACAAATCTGACATAGACACTTAAGGGCAGAGATGTAATTTAACCATGATTATTCAAGGTGTTTACAGAAGGTTACACAATAATGTTTAAAGGGCATAAATGTAATTATATTATTAGTGGAGGACTTTTTGGGAAAGGCTGAAACAAAACACACATAAAGGGAAAACAATTTACTGTAAGACTAGTTGAACTTGCATTCAGCAAAAGAAAAGATATTTACAATCGTAAATTGTGCAATTGCCGCAAAATTGTTTTGAAAAAAGTGAATAAAACATGGGACCTATATGAAAAAAATTAATTTTTTAATAGTGGACCTCACTCATTTTCAAAATAATTACACGACATTTATGCACTTCACGATTGTATATAGAATTACACTTTCAGTAAAGTAAAAGAAACAAAAGGCATGAGCAAAGAAACGAAGTATTTGCTAGAGGAGAAAGGCCATGCGACGAAAGGGCAGCTTATCGAGAGAAGGAGGCTGAGGCAATGGCGGCTCTTGGGTGGCTAGAAGGGACCGGCGATGCGACTGGGTTCTCTGGGTTTGCTGTGAATTTTCTCTTCTCTGTGTTGTGTTATGTTGAACAAAGGCTTCGTGGGTATAGAGAGGACAAATGGAGGATTGAGGATAGGATTTCTGAGTTGGTTGAGATAAGTATTGGATTATATAATCAAGAGATAAGAATGAAGATAAGATTAGGATTATACAATCAAGAGAGAAGAATGAGGCTTACGGGTGGAGAAACAAGGCTTTATAAAAACAAAAGACCTCTAGCGGTTATTGAAAAATCTGAAGGGTCATACAACAATATGATAATAATCCTATTAAAATTAACAATGTAAAATATGATATAATAATAATAATAATAATAATAATAATAATAATAATAATAATAATTGTAGAATATTTATAGTTACATGAAAAATACGTAAAACTTATCTTATGGTCTAATCTTAGGATCGGGTTGTTATACCCACAAACACGGAAAATAGGAGGAGTGTTTCAGTATGCATATGCATGAAATCTACGCAGATCCAAAGAAAAACCCCCAACCATCATCTACAAACAAAACTACCCTAGCATTCAAAGTCAACAAATTATCCAAACCAAGCCCCAGCTAAGACCGACCCAGTAATTCTTCCCACCTTAAGCTTCAGAAACTTGTAACGCCACAACCAATACACAGAAATCAGACCAATTTTCAACATCAACACAAAGGACACGAAAATCTCATAACCATATCCTTAGATCCTTTGCAAAAACTATAAAATATACCTTATACATCCAAATATACAGCATCCTTCAACATTCACAATACGCATCCAAATCTTCAGATCTCTACGAGTCCAATACCAGATCTCCACGAGTCAAAAGCTACAGAACCCAAAAAGAAAAAATTAAAAAAAAAAAAAAAAAGCAGATTGAGCAAAGCATAATATATGTTACCGAAAGGTCATCGACGAGATAGACAAGGTTGAGAGAGAGAGATGGCGTCCGAAGCTTGAAATAGAGAGACACGATGGCTAAGGTTAACGATTTCGTGTGAGAGAGAGAGAGAGAGGTCTAAGCAGATCGAGAGAGTGAGATACGAATGAGAAGTGAAGCTAATAGTTTTATTTACTGCTAGGAGATGAGCTCAGTTTTTTCTATGAAGTTTCTTTGTGATTTGATTAATTTGCTTATATTAAGTTAAAATAATAATCTTTATCTGATGCATTTATGTCCACTTCTAATCTTTAGTTAATTTGTTCTTTATCTCGGATAATTTGTTTCATGGTGATTGTTCTGATGCATTTATTCATGATTTAATTAATTTTCTTATATTAAGTTAAATGATTGATCTTTATCCGATACATTTATATGTTTTTTTTAGTTTTATCTTATGCATTTATGTTCGATTATGATCTTTAGTTACTTTGTTGTTTATCTCAGATCATTTGTTTCATCTACTCGTCACATCTTCTATTTATACAATGTGTTTTTTAGATATGCATTTGAATTTTAAGATATATCCAGTATATGTATTCTTCTCAGAATATGGGAAAGTAGAAAAGCAAATCCAATCTAGAAGACATTGGGAAAACTTTAAACAGACAGATTCTAAGTTTATCAACAACGGTTGCACTATACAATTATCACCGATCCTTTGAACATCCCAATGATAAACCACTGAAAGCTACTGTAGGTGGAATCCACTATACTGAAAATGTGAAGTCTGATAAATAATTTCAAACATGAAGAAAGATACTGGAGAAAGTATTCTAAGAGACAAAATTGTTCATGCTATGCAATCTCAGAGGAAAATTCGGATGAAGACAGTAATGACATAGACAACCAAAACACCCATCTACCAAGGATCGAAGAAGTTGGTTATACCAAAAAAGGTGGTCAAAATGGTGGCGTCTACACAAAACATTACGTTGACTATAATGGGTGCCACAATAAACAACGTTATGTTTTTCTAATGCCTTTAAATAACCATCAAAATGGTACTGCATTTACATCATCATGGGAATCCAATGCACATAACTGGGATAATTGCGTATTAGATAATGGTTTACGGGAGCATGGTTTTATAATGAATGATGTTGCAGCAAATGAATCAAGGAATCCTCAATATGGCACTGCACTTCACTCTATACGGTTTAATTCGTGCTTCAAGACCAAAGCAAGAATGCGTGTTATACTACCTACGCAGCGTTTTGACTTTGACATACGCAGTGATGATAGTCCAACTCCAAAAATAAAAGCAGTGGTTGACCCTGATCCAAGCTACGGATCCAGGTTAGTGAGCAATACACAAGATGATTTTCCCATGTTCAATATAAAGTCTAAACACTGCCAATCAGATCCAATATATTAGGACCCTTTTAATGATCCAGAACTTTGTATTCCAACTATTCCAAACTATTTACCTTCGTTACAAGGTCAATACAAATTTGAAATGACATTGAATGATTTTGAGGAATGGAGCAATGATTAGCAAATTAATGAAGGCATATGATATTTATTTTTCGATTAAAACTATGTATTACCATTTTATTATAATTACTAGCAAGGACTCTACTATGCTCGGTTGAAATGTGTAGTGTAAGTGAAGACATTTAATGAAAAGTTTGTGCGATTTTGTTTTTCCATCCCATGTTTTTTTAAAAAAAAAAAATACATGCCATGATTTCTGGTCGCTTGGCCACCGTCTCAATTTTCATTCTTTTTTATTTGTCAAGCATGTGGATTATAGAGGCTCACATGTAAAAAACAAACCAATAAAGTCTCATGCATTTAATTCAGAAAACCATATCCAACTAGATCATGATGAAAATTAATAGTTTGTGATAGTTTTAGGTTTGTGACTATTTCTATTCTTCAATAAAATTCAAAATGGAAAATGTTAGACTAGCACATCTTAGAAGATGACTAATTATAAATGATATAAGAAGTGGAGGAAGCATACGTCGTGATGTGAACAAAGCATTAACAATATAAATGATGCCATAGTTGTGCGACATAGAAAATGAACAATAATGAATGATATAGGAAGTACAACAATGACGTGTATTGAAGTAAACGAAACAAAAATAGTAGAATATCTAAATATATATCTATATAATCTAGCATAAATAACAGTTCGCATATTGCGCAGGTTATAGGCTCGTATATATAATGGGTAAGATCAATTTTTGTATTTAATTTATATAACAAAAGAAATGGGCCACATAATTATATCAATAAAATTAATTGGAGACAATCCAAGGTCAATATTATATCATTTATCGTGTCAATTGGACCCCCCCCCCCCCAAAATAGACATTTGAAAAAAATAGCCCAAGAGATTGCTTTGTACGTAATCTAATTAATATGGGCCACTTAAATTTAATACTGAAGAATAAAAAAATTCCAATCTCAACTCTTGCCAGTGTTTAATTAGAGCATACTTAATAAAATATTTACCTGTCATCTTTTGATTTGGCAGATCGTAATTTTGAAATTAAATCTTTTCCAAATCAAATTTTACTATTTAAATTATATGAATTATATATATGTAATCTACGTGACACAGACTTGAGAATAAAATGACTCTTTTGCGAATAATCTACCAACCGTTTAGTTGACATCTCTTACGAATTTCATATAATTAATTGGTGACACATCACCAATATATATATATATATAAATATATATTATTTTGACTTATTTTTTATTTTAACTTTCGATTGGTGACGCGTTAATTAGTTTGTAGTAGCAAATTAACTTCGTACGTAGGATTTTGCTATCCTCTCCCAGTGTTTACAAGTACTACGACAAAATGATTGAATAATTTCGATTACTCGATTTCGAAAAAAAAAGAGTCGAGTACTCGATCATAAAATGTAAAGTTGCATACAATCAAGGCCAATCCATGCACATTTTGGTGTGGTGTTATATACGAGTGTAGGTATAATAACTTGGTCTAAATGAAGCTAGCGAGCTACCTACCGCCAGTACTTAAACCTACCCGTCAAGACAGTCACCTTCTGTTCCTACAGTTCCCATGAGCTACAGAAATTGATCATATGCCATTAAATAATATCCCTTGGATGATCAGTATCATGATAGGCTTGCTATTTTATAGTGTATTTGAAATTTTTATTTTTTTATTTTAAGTATTATTCTAACATTCTTAATTATCAAGAAAAAATTAAAAAAATATACAACTTCACTAATAATCCTTCATTAACCATTAAGTAATTATAAAAAAATTAAAAACAATTAATAAATAATCAATAATCAATAAATAATCAATAATCAATAATCAATAATCAATCAATAATAAATAATCAATAATCAATAAAAAAATTAAGACTACCATTATTCATAAACATATACTGGGGCAGGGGATGATGGTACATAGCACTAGCTAGATTATAATTAGCTAGCGAGGGAAAGCTGGTTATGTGCAGACTGCAGGGCACCTTCAGTACCACCTCTGAAATTTGAAATTTATATATTCAGACGTTGTAGCAGCAGTAGCAATCTCACAATGTGGCTGTCTGTAGTAGTACTTGTTCATGTAATATATTGCTCCTGATCTCCAACTCGGTTGAGTCGCAGTCCATCATCGACACTCTTCATATATAATTCTATTCATTTTCTCACGTCATTACACAATAAATAACTTAATTTGAAACGTTAAATCATATGTATTTACATATGAATACATATTTTTCCCCTAATAAAAATTAACATGTAAAAATAAAAATTAAAGAAAAAAAGAGTTGAACAGAACGATACATGATATTTCGTCGATTCTTGACCATGCATTTGGTCGCTGGTAACTTGGTGTATACGAACTAGGAAGGCAGCTCCGTAGCTACCAGTTTTTAAACCTACCTGTCAAGATACAGTCACCTTCGCTTCCTACATCATTTCCCGCGAGCTACACGTACAAGTACAAATCAATGATATTGTCGGTACCTTCGATGAACAGTACCAATTAAGTTAGCAAGGCAGCCTAGTAGATATTACTACTAAGTGTGTGGAGTGTGTGATAAATAGTAGAGTGTGAAGAAGATTTTTTCATATATATATGGGGGCCGGGTATGATGGCAGCACATGGCTAGATTTATTAGCGAGCTGGGAAAGCTGGTTATGTGCAGGGCACGACCTTCATGAGTGTAACACCTCTGAAATCTAAATATTGATCAGTTGTAGCAGCAGCATCAACTACAGTAGTAATAGTAGTAGTAGTAATCTCACAATGTGGTTGTCTGTAGTAGTACTTGTTCATGTATTGCTCCTGATCTCCACCTCGGTTGAGTCGCAGTCCATCATCGACACTCTTCCAGGTTTCCCCGGCAAGCTTCCCTTCAAACTCGAAACTGGGTCAGTGTGTACACATACATGCACGCATTTATTATAAATTATGTCATTAATTATTAGCATGGAATAAATAATTGTTAATCATGTGTAGTTGTATTACTTCTTCTGGTTTTAGTTTATTTATATGCAACGAATTTTAAAGGTACATTGGCGTTGGAGAGTTAGACGAGGTGCAGCTATTTTACTACTTCATCGAGTCTGAAAGGAGTCCTAAGGATGACCCTCTGGTGCTCTGGCTCACCGGTGGTCCCGGTTGTTCTGGTCTTTCTGCCCTCATATATGAAATTGGTATGCTATATTTCTTCGCATCCTTCTCGGCGCTCCATCACCAATAATTTTCAAAATAAGAGGATGACACCATTAAACATACGTATTGTATTTCTGTCCCTCGATGCATTTGTCTGGTCTCTAATTTTTTCAGGTCCAATGCAAAATGAAAAAGATCACTCTGTATGCAAAATGAAAAAGTATTTTTGAAAAATATTTACAGAAGTTTTTATTCATTTTTATCTTTTTTCAAACTTTTAGTTTTCAAAATAATATTTTTAAGTTGTTATTCTTTTTCACTTTTTCCGATCTTTTTTACATGTATGTTTAAGTAATTTTGTATTTTTTTAGGTTTATTTATCAAGTGTATTTATGTCAAATTTTTTTATGTAGGGCACATTGCAACCTTTTGATAATGCGAGGTGATTGTCAAAACTGATAATTTAAAGGATGATTGTAAATTGACTGATAGTTTGAGTGGACATTGTAGGATCAAGATCGATCTCCACGAGGGACTTGGATTTGTTAGAGTTCTTGACCAAACTCTATGGTCTAAAGTGTGAGAGAAATAAACACATGAAGTGGGCTCCATAATATTTATAATTATTCGAGTGAATTTATCCAACAACATTAAAAACTTAAATATTATGGAATTCACTTCGTATATTTATCTCTCTCACACTCCAGACCTTAAAGTTCAGTGAAAAACTCTTAAGAGATTCAAACTAGCATAATACTGGGAAGATTGTTTTTCCACGGAGGGTAGTGATAGGGTTACTATCCTAACCCATCTACTACCCAAGTGCATTTCAAGTTTTTTTATTTTTTTTATCATTTTCTTTTAAGTATTTTTTTAATATCCTCAATTATTAAGAAAAAATTAAAAAATATATATATATATATAATTTTACTATTACTCACTTCCTTAATCATTAAATAAAATTAAAAATTAAAAAAATCGAATACAAAAAGAGTACGTAGTAGATAGATATATAGTAGTGGAATAGTAACCCTATCATTATTTAAATGAAAAATATTTAAGAGTACATCAGATCGTTCCTTTTTTTTAGTTTTTTTTTTTTTTTGGTGTGTTTTTCTTGAAATGAGGATAATTACACATGAGAGAATGGTTGCTGCAGCCAAAGTTATGAGAAGGGTCGAATAAGATATTAATGTTCACATGAATATTAAAAAGATTAGTGGCTTGATCCGGTTTTCCTGTGGTGTATTTGTCCGTACGTGCCTCAACCACATGGAGGCTGTATTATTTTGAAAAATATGTGATTATTTTTAGTTTTAACATAATTAGTTACTATTTGCTGTTTGGTGAGGTGGAAATTTATCCGCTTACCTTTTAATTACTACTTAAAAATTTTAAATAAAAAGAGAGATAGACACGTCAAGTAAATTTTACAATACATATATTATAAAATCTACTTGTTGTGTCTATTTATTTCCTACTCGAGAGTCTTAAATTTAAACATAAACTTTCTTTTTATAAGGGGGGTGGGATTTCGAATCTAGGTTTTTCATTTGGAGAATCGAGTTATATGTTACATTAGGCTCTTGGCAAATTCAAACATAAATGTGTGTTGTGGACTACTAATTTTTGCTAATTCATTGACTCTATGATTTGGCATTCGTGTGTGTAGGTCCTTTTACTTTCGACTATGCAAACTCCACTGGGAACAAACCAACTTTGGAATTGAACCCGTACTCGTGGACAAAAGTAAGATATATTATTTGATTTGCAAACTAGAATGTAACATTATTTATGATTGAAGTAATTTGGGTTGAACTTTTAGATTGCGAACATAATATTTTTGGATGCACCGGTTGGTACTGGATTCTCATATGCAACAACTTGGAAAGCATACGACAGCAATGACACATCATCAACAGCACAAACCTATGAATTTCTAAGAAAGGTGAGCGGACTCGGATTAATTTACCGAAGGACCGGGGTTTAATCTCAAGGTATATATATATATATATATATATATATATATATATATATATATATATATATATATATATATATATATATATATATATACACACACACACACATGCATTTGGCAGAAATTTATAGAGAGCATCTCCATGATCACGGTTCATCTAACCTAACCCAACTGACGTTAGAATCAGTAGCTTTAATTATAATATTTTAGGATAACCCATGCATGCATATACAAATATATAGGTCTCGTTTGTATATAGAAATAGTTTCATCTAATCTCATCATTAAATCTTTTTCAAATTCGCATACAAAATATAATAAACAATTCAATTTTTTCAAATCTCAAAATAATAATAATATTAAAAAATAATATTTTAACAATATTTTATTCATGAACTTTCAACTTTCATTGATTTAAAATCATCTCATCTCATCTCATTATCCAAATGGGATATATACTTACATTATTTGAGACTTTGTTGTATATACTGTAGTGGCTCATGGCTCATTCCACGTTTCTCGTCAATCCACTCTATATTGCCGGTGATTCTTATTCTGGAAAAACCGTCCCGATCATCGTTCAAGAAGTTTCAAATGGTAAATTATTAGTTAAGCTTTGATCCAGTTTCATTCTAAATAAACTATGTTAATATGATTTCAAAATTTAAACAAATTCGTATATATTCTGTTGATCACATTAATTTCCTTTTCGTTTTCATCATTATTTGGAAGAAATAGGAGAACATCCTTATTGTTATCCTTCTTGTTATCATATGTGTTAGAATATAAATGATATTTGGGTCTTAGGTTTGCAAGTCTCATTTAAAAAAAATGGGTAAATTTAAAACTTACATTAAGAATAATTTTTTAAATGGTGGACTCTACTTTTTTTTTTTTCAAATATAGTATGCGGAAGTTGCACACCCTAAAAATATTGTATCTAGCATTACTCGTATTAAAAAGAATTAATCATGCATGATCTCCACTAGCAGCTCGATAAAAAACAAAAACAGAGTTTTATTGTTTTTCTACATATGTTAGTTGTTGCGGCATGGCATGATTACTCGTCTTCATGTGCATGTTGTAGGTAACGAGATTGGACATTCGCCACCATTGAATCTCAAAGTATGTACTTATAGCAATATATATATATATATATATATATATATATATATATAGTCATTTAATTGCATTTAGCTCAATCGTATTCATTATTAATCATGTCTTATATATATCCGATAGACTTATAGTTTGGAAAATTCGACACAGGGTTTTGTGATTGGTAACCCACTAACACATGAGATTTGGGACACTAATGCAAGACTAAAATTCGCTCATCGAACAGCACTTATATCCGATAGACTTTATCAGGTAAAGTCCTGATCGATCTTAATTAGTTAGCCAATGAATGCTTTTAGAATTTTAGTAATTATATTTTTCAACACGAAGGAGCACTATAATTGTTATATACTCTCTTGTAATTTCATTTAATTTTGGCTACAAAAAACAAATATCTCATTCTAAAACTATGTAATTTATTATCTATATATGTGATTATAGTCAACTAAAAGAAACTGCCAAGGAAGCTATATAAATCCGGATCCAAACAACACACAATGTGTAGAAGATCTTCGAGAGGTCAATGAGGTGAGTAGGATTAATTAAGAACATTCATTCTGGATTACACAAGTCATGATGTTGTCAATTAGTTTGATCGGACAATGAATATATATTAATTTAGCGATGGAATTTGTAGTGCATAGCCAATATATATATTGCCCAAATCTTGGAACCAAATTGCGCTTATTCACAGCCTCCAAAGCCGAACAAACTCGGGAGTTTGAGCCCTCATCTCGATGATAATTTCATAGATATACTCCATTCAACACCAGATCAAGTTCTTGAACCATGGTGTCGGGTATATCTCTCTCTCAGCCACTCACACACACATGTACACAAATTTCAACCCTTCGAGATGAGATGTACTAGGCTAGCTCTATCAAAATTATGACTATTTTATAATCATTCAGCATATTTATTATTTCCAGTGCTATAACTATGTGTACTCCCTCATTTGGGCGAATGATAAATCGGTGCAAAAGGCTCTCCACATTCGAGAGGTATATATAGTAGTATGTATGGTGATTATAATTGAGATAGAATTTGAATTCATTACGGTTTGATAACTAAGTATGTTTAAGTTGGCCTGTGATTGTTCAGGGAACCATAACAGACTGGGAGAGATGCAGTAATACCCTATCATATACACAAAACATCATAACAAGTATTGATTACCAACGAAACCTCACCAAGAAAGATCTTCGAGCTCTGGTTTACAGGTACTACGTACGTACTAGATCTATGTATGCACCTTCTATGAGAATTTTGCTAATCATACTTATCGATCAAACAAGGAACTACTGTAATAAATTCCTGTGATTGCCATGCCAAGCTTATGCCCTCCCTCCCCTGCCTTGGGCTTAGCTTGGTGTGTCAATTTAACCCTTGTAATGGTGATCACGGTTTCCCTCCACCATAAATGAAGATAATCTATAAAATTTGGTTGTCAGTCCTCCTAAAAAAAAAAAGTAATATATAAATACACACTCACATATATATATATATATATATATTTGGAAAAGACTATTTCAAAATTCTCTAAGCTTTCCTAATCTGAAGAGCTTCTCTTCGTGTAGCGGTGATCATGACCTGGAAATTCCTTATGTGGGCACATTAGAATGGATTGAATTACTGGACTTGTCTGTAAAGGATGACTGGAGACCTTGGTTTGTTGATGGCCAAATTGCAGGGTGAATTTCCATGACCGCCTTAATTTGTGACCCTACTCCTTTCTAGACATTATGATTTTCCATTTTTTTAATTTGCTACCATCTCATGCATGATAAATCTCAATTTGTTTTCTTTAGATATGTCACGATCTATACAGAGGAAAAGTACAGTTTGACATTCACAACTATAAAGGCAAGAATTATCCACGCTTCGCAATATAATTCCCTATATATATCGTATTCAAGAAAATCTGTTATGCATATATAATGTCGTTTTGGTTTGTACGTGCAGGGTGCGGGTCACACTGCACCGGAGTACAAGCCTAAGGAATGCCTTGCCATGATCGATAGATGGTTTGCTTATTACTTTTTATAGTGAGAGTTGTAGCTCCAAATTACGATCAAACGGCTCATTTCTCATTGGAGTGAGCTCGTTTTTCTAATTATTATGTAATAATTGGAGAAGTACTAACAAGAATTGCAAGTGTTGGTCAATAAACTAACTGTACGTGCAATGTTATATTTGAGGTGAACCCCGATAAGATGGGACTTTATCTGAGATGCAAAATAGGATAACTAATATGTGTGCATGTGGGGATTTAAGTTTACGGTTTTTCCTTTATGAGTTCTTGAATCGGATTCTCTTCTTGTGGTTAATTGGCATGATATTTTACAATTCAAGCATCAATTTCCTTTTAGTCTCAAGCATGTTTACAGGGAAGCTACGTAATACTTTAACGAATACTCTTGCCTCTTTCGAAGCCTTGGAAAAAAGGGTAAGTTTTTATTCTCTAGTTCAACGTCCTAAACATTAGTTTCTCTTCTATAGGTGCTCTTAACCTTCGCGCCATTAACTCCCATCTCATTATTTTCTTTTTATGGACTACTTGTAAATCTTTTATTATAAATTTTCACTTTTAATTTTTTTGAGAGCTTAATTTTGGGATTTTGGTTGTAACCCTCGTGCTCTTTTTGTATAAGGAATTGATCTTCCGTTATAAGTAAGGGCTATCAATAAAATTGAGTACCTTTATCTTCTTTTGAAAAAAAAAATTAGGATTATTCATATTTAGGCATATTTCATTGTTGTTCCAAGCATGATTCTATAACTACATATAATGGTAACTTTGGAAATGCCCAATTATCCTATTATACTAATAAAAATTAATAATAAGGACAAACGGAAAGTGTGTATATATTTTGTTTCTTGAATAGGTAAGGCTCAATTCCAATCCACCATGCTTCCATTTCCGCCCGATCTTCAGATCTTGAATCAGAAAATGTGAAGATTTCAAAAATTGAGATAATATAGAAAATGTGAAGATCTCGAAAACTTAGACAATATTGTATACACTTCAATATTTTAATCATAGCTTTGACTATAAATATCATAATTGGGCATATTGCTTAAATTCAAAAAAAAAATTTTGGACTGGATTTCAGTAAACTTGATTGATTTCAGAATCTATGAAAAAACTTTGGTTTAAGACCAGTAATTAAATAAATCGGTTCCGCGTACATGGATGACGCCACTACTCCTTTCAGCCCAATAGCCATAATTTGAAACCACGCACTCACCCACCACCCACATCAACCATCAACTTTGGGCTTCGTCTGTATTGGGGCTACCTATTTTGGGCTGTCCCACTTAGCTCAGTATTAGTAGCCCAACTTTTAATTGATTGATCACTTCAATAAAAACAAAAATCTTGACTTTATAGTCACACACATAGTACTTTTGCTCTCCGGTATTAACCAGACACGGGATTCGGGCCTTGATGGTGGTGGATACATTGGGCAAGGCGCATATGGTGAAAGCCGGGAAGCATGCCATCATGCGCCGCATGGCCCGCCTGAGACCTCCGGATCCTCAACCCAATTCTCTCCTACCCATCATGCATTGGAGGCATGCCTCGAGGCTGCTTGCAGTTACTTAGAAACCGAAGTAAATGTTATTCCCTTTTCCATTTGATAGTTTTTTCTTGCGTGTCAGCTTGTGTTTGTGTGTGTGTGTGTGTGTGTGTGTGTGTGTGTGTGTGTCTGACTCTGTGTGTGTGATATAGCTTACTTTTTATTTCCTCTTCGTTGTCACCAAACTAGGCAAGGACGTTGGATCAGGAGGCTAATTCTGCGTTAGATAAGCTGACTTCAACGATTAGTACTCTCAATTTGGACCGTGTTCGCCATATCAAAAGCCGCTTGGTTGCTATAACCGGACGTGTTCAAAAGGTTTTGTTGTGTTAGGATTGAGAACCAATATGCATTTTATCAATCAGTTAAGATGATAATGCCCTGTACATGGTTGTTCGTATATAGTTTGGATGACAGAACAATTGAACCACAATGTTGTATTCCATATTTGCTTTTAATTGTGGTACTCATGCTCATGATGTTCAGGTAAGGGATGAATTAGAAAACTTGCTAGATGATGAAGAAGATATGGTTGAAATGTATTTGACAGAAAAGTTGGTTCATCAAGACCTAGAGGATTCTTCTGATTCCTCAATGAATGAGATAGATGAAATGGTTGATGAAGCCTCTCAATCAGATATGCATGATAGGCACGGAACTAAATAAGTCTCATTTTTATCTTATAAATTACAACCTTCTATTGGCTTCTGTCGCATCTAGAATTTCCCATTGCATTTTATCAGGATGATGCCTCCTGAAATATCTTTGCAAACTGGTGGGTGTTCCAATGTTTACAAAAGTGGACATAACGCTGACAACCCTGGTGGGAACCGCACTAGCACTAGTCACAGTGGTGGGAACAAGAACCTTGATGTAAAGGAGCTTGAAATGGTCTTGGAGTCATATTTTGTGCAAATTGACGGTACATTAAACAAATTAACCACGGTATGCAAACCCATTTTACCACTCAATTTTCTCTTAGGGGTTTTCTCTTTCCCTTTCTTATAAACATAGGCACCAACATAGTTCAAAACAATTGTTCTCGTGGCAAAAGAATTTGGTATTTCTCTAAAAACAAGTCTCTGTTGTGGTTTCTTCTATTTCAAGCATGCATTCGATTGACTTTTCCATTGTTAGCATACCTCATTCTTTTCTGGTGGTTGTCTCTTGGAAGCTGAGGGAGTACGTAGACGACACAGAGGACTACATCAACACAACGCTGGACGACAAACAGAACCATCTCCTGCAAATGGGGGTCATGTTATCACCAGCATCTCTTGTGCTGAGTTCCTTTGTTGTGTGGCTGGCATTATGGGAATGAACATCAGAATAGAGTTGTTCAAGGATCAGGTATTAGGGCCAAAAAGGTTCATGTGGACTACTGGGGGAAGCACTGCTGGAAGCATATTCTTATGTCTTTGCTATTGCCTTGTATAAACGCAAGAGATTGCTAGAATGGTGAAGAGAGATAGGCCATCAATTTCATGCGTCTTTGTGCTGGTCCTGCTGGACAATACTATATAGACGCCCATTACACCACGACAAACTGTTTCCATCATAAGGTAAATCAAGCAAACCACAATGTTTAATACATTCATTAAATTCAGCTTTAGCACGGGGCCGCATAATACCACCAACTTTCTCATCATCTCTCCGAATAATATTAAAATCCCCTCCAATGAACCAAGGACAGCTCCCCGGGTCTTGAGTCTCCAAAATCTCCCAAAGCTCTAATCTCTTATTGCGGAAACAACTTGCATGCACAAATGTTGCAAGCACTCTCAAATTACCATGGTTAAACCAACCACTAATAGTCTGATCCAACATTGAGGCCACATCAAACTCAAGATCATCATCCCAAAAAAGCCAAGTTTTTCCCCCAACCTCAGCATTATTCACACAGTTCATCAAATTCATCCATCTCGCCCAACAGCGTCATTTATTTTCACTAAGAAAATGTTCTAAAAGAGCCACCACAAAAGGGCGACATTTATTTAATAAACGCCGAAGCCTACTCTTCGACAAAATCCCTAATATTCCACATTAATATGTTCAACATGAATGAATGAATTTTTTTTGAGCAAGTACGTCACTCCAACACCACAATAGATTTTTCCTTCCTCACCCCTTGAAGCTTCTTCAATGGTACGTGCATTTCCGGATCAAAGTCAAAACACTTCACTGCCAACTCATTCAATTCCTCCTCTGGGTCTACATTCGACCTTGCTCCTCATGTAAAAATAGCTCCTCTTCTCTACTCCATTCCTCCCCTATGAGACTCATATCAGCCATCCCTCCCAATTCAAATTATAATGCCTCATCAATAAGTTTAAGAGAGCTTCTAGGAGACAACCCCAAAACCTCCCCAAGCCCATCTTCCCTCTCAACCTCCAGTTCCGTTAACTCAAACCAGGTCGCCCTCCTTGCCGGATCATCATCAGACAAAACCGACCCCCCTCCACATGCTTTAATTTAATCTCCTCAACATTTAAATCCACTCCATCTGATTCCTAACAATCCCATTGATTTTGACGGAACCTGACCAGCTGCAGAAATAAACAATACCTCCTGCAACCCATAATTCACCTCTGTCTGCTTCATAACAGCATCCAAAATTTCTTTACGGCGTGATTCATTAAAACCATTCATTACTTTAACTTCTTGTTGTACCTTTGGTTTCTCCTGCTCCTTCGAGCTCCCCCCTTTCCACACCTTCTTCGTCTTCTCCAATTTCCCCACGCTCAGTTTTGCATTTCCACCTCTGTTTTGATTGCCCTCTTTCCGTTTACATTGATACACCAAATGCCCTTGCTTCCGGCAATGTAAACAGAAGGCAGGAATTGTTTCAAACACCACTTCCTGATAATGGCTACTTTCCACCCCTGGAGGCCCCAACCAAAATGAATGACTTAACGGTTTAGACACATCAACCTCAACACAAATGCACGCTGCTTCTGGCAGTGTCACACACGTCATTGCATTATCCTGTTTCAAGAATCGGCCAAATCCACCTCCAATACTCCTCAAGATTGATTCGTGAAAATTTTGGGGGTAACCTGGCAAATTGATCCAAATCGGAACCCAAGGCGAGTCATCCTCCTCCATAAACTCGGGCGTCTAGTGGGAAATTCTGTAAGGAACCCCTGCTAGTTCCGCATTCCTTCGAGCCATCATAGTAATAAAATCTTCTTCATTAGAAATCCTAACCAGCACATTCCGCGGATTTCGTGACTGCCCCACCACAAGAACAGATCGCAACCCCCCAACGACTCCGGATGAAGCCAGGCACATGGTCCAGCGACGACCTTCTACGCAAGAATTTAAGCACAACATGGAACTTAAACAGCTCCACCGATTGATTTGTTTCATTCTTAGAGAACAAAAATAACATCTCCCCCCCTCAGAGAAACAGGGCTCCCAAAACGGTATATTAACCTCAGGCAGTACTTGAGGTCTCGCGACGACCACATCTGCAAAAGCAGGGGATGAAGCAGACGGCCCAACAGACTTCAGAAAGACATTCTGTGTTGCGAGCTGGCCAGAACCACCCAAGTTACCATGACCTATCATCCCAAACGAAAGACCCGGCGCCGCGCTGATGGCTAGGGCCATCAGAGCAAAACCCTAATCGCCTAATCACCCTTCCGTGTTTTTCGTGTGTTTTTCGTGTGTTTTATTGTCGCCAAAGTCCCTTTTTTTTTTTTTTTTTTTTTTTTTTTTTTTTTTTTTTTTTTTTTTTACTTTAGCTAATCCATTTCAATCGATTTTTGTTGTCTAATAACTCTTCATTTACTTACAGAGTTATACTTACGTGCTTTCTTGCATTTGGGCTAATGATGAAAATGTACAAAATGCGCTTCACATATGGAAGGTACGTACGTGTATGTATATATATATATAGAGAGACAGACAGACAGAGCGACTGCCACTACTGTTATTAATTCCTAACTCTGCTATATATGATGACTCTCAGGGAACCATCAAGAACTGGGTGAGATGTAATAGGACCATGTCCGACATATATAATGTTATAAGTACCGTTGATTATCATCGTAATTTCACAGAGCAGACAGGTTACCGATCTCTGATTTACAAGTGAGAGCGCATCACTACATATTTCTCTTCTTCTTCTTTTTTCAATATATTTGAGTGCTCGGTGAAAAATATATCAAATGAATAATACTACGTACTGCTCTTCATCTTAAATTTTGTTATTTTCAATCATATATGTTAATACAGTACATTTTTTAACTCGATTAATTAATAATATTCTAATGATTCCCCTCCCCCGCCCTCCGTCTCACAGCGGAGACCAAGACCTGTCTGATTCATATATTGGCACCCTACAATGGATAAGAACTCTGAATATGACCCTCGAAAGTGTTTGGGAGCCGTGGTTTGTGGAGGGTCAAGTAGCCGGGTAGGTACCTCGTTAAGTTTTCAAATTGAAGTCATCATTTCTAGCCTAGCTGTATTGTCAAATTTTAATCAGTTTTCTTGCCTGTATGAAATTCTAGCTAGGATGATCTCACTGGCCTGAAGAACTTAATTTTTTTTTTCTTTTAAAAATCATGGCAGGTACACAATGAGCTTCACCAAGAATAATTACCATATGACTTATGCTACGGTTAAGGTATGCAAAACACCCTGATATGAATAATTGTTTTTTTTTTTCAGATCTAAATTTTTAACTATTTTTAACTATTGTAAATCATGTAGGGAGGGGGTCATACAGCTCCAGAGTACAAGCCTAAAGAAAGTTTTGCCATGGCATATAGGTGGTTCGCCCACTACTATCTGTGAGTTAATTAGATTAGTTGCAATTAAATTTAGGCATGCAACGAATTGACATGTAATTGTAAGAAGTGATTTATGAAACTCTTCCAGCCTACTGTGTTGAGTGTCACATGCAAGGCCATAATTCGATGAACTGTAAGAGAAAAGATAGAGAAGGAGAGGAATACAAGCAAAAATGGTGGACTTCGTGGTAATAAAATCTGGGTTCAAAAAGAAACACAGGCGCCCCCCTCAGGCGGTGAATGATTCACAGTTGGAATCTCCTCAAGTGGAAGTGATGTTGCTTAAATCAGGAAAAACAGAGGAGGCTAGGGACGTTGTTGATATGAGCAAGCATGGGGAAGAAAAAGAGATGGATGGTTTTACAAAAAATGTTGTGCTAGACATTGATATAGAACAGGAGGTGGAAAATGGGGCAGAAAAAGGCCAAGGCACTGGGAATAATTTTTTTTTATGAGGTGGTGCAGAAAGACATGGAGGAGGGGATGCAAGACGATATCAATGAGTTAATTTTTCTCCTACTCGACCACTCCATAACTGAATAGCCATCCAAACCGAGGCACTAGATTCAAGAGTTCCCTCCATGCGGCTTGTACACCGACGCAACCAAAGCCTCCAAGTGATGATGAGAGGAATTAAACCCATCAACTGTCCCATTTCTGATCTTTTTGTAGCCTTTTGAAGCCACAATGCAACAATTTCCTGCCACCATTGTCCAGAACACAAGGAATACCCACAAGTACACTTGCTTTTTTCCATACTTAGCAAATTCACATGTTGCCAAAACATGATCTTGGTCTTCATAACCACCATTCACACAACAATTACATTTAGAAACAATAGGAATACCAGTCTTTTTGACCCAATCATCTACACTAAGAGCAAGACTATAAGATTTCCACACCATAACAGAAATATGTTTTGGTAAGCAAGAGTGCCAAACCCATTTTGTCCATTCAAGTTTAGGAGCTTGTACTCTAATGATGTCCCAAGCACTTTTAGAGGAGAAATTCCCATCCAAGTTGCCTTTCCACACCAAAATATCTTCTCCTTCTCGAGTTCTACCAAACGTTTAGAGGACGATCTCCGCTTGCTCCATACTCAAAACTCTTTGAAGAAAATCAATATCCCAACCATTTTCCAACTTGAAATCATTCACTCGAATCTTCGGAAAATTTGTGATTGATAGACTATCACAAAGAGGGCCATCATCTAACCTAAGAGTCTCTCCAAAAAGAGATGTTACCATCTTTAATACGCCATTTGGAATTTCTAAGCACCTCTGGCATACAAGAAATGATCATTCTCCAAAATTTAGTGCCTTTGTTTGCATGGATGAACCAGAGAAATATGATTATGTTTAACCTACTTAGACCGGAAAAAATTTGACCAAAGAGAATCATGTTGGGGTTGAATTACTCTATTTATCATGTCTATAGGCAAGGTAATTCGCCAGCAGATTATTTGGCGCGCATGGGAGCAGAGGGATGTAGCTACACATGGAATAATTACAATGATATTCCACGGTTTGTAAAAGGTTTGCTTAAAACAGATAAGATGGATCTTCCTTATTTAAGAGTGTCATAAGTTGGGTTGATGTTGGTTTCCACTTGCAATTGTTGATTTTATTTTATTGATAATATCCTTGGAGTAACTATGGTTTTCCTCCGTAATAAGTGAGGGTCTCAATAAACGTTGGAAGTTCCGTCCTCCTTATATATATATAAAAAAAAAAATGTAATTGTAAGGTGCCAGGTGATAGTCATATTTAGGCATTAATGCAAGAATTTTGATCCTTGCTAGAAAATCGAACACTATTTCTGTTGATTATATATGCAACGAATAAATGATCTCATGTGCGTACGTACGTGTATCTTTTGAGTTTGCAACATTGCCTAATGGCTCTAAAATGATCAGAATCCTGCACGAGTTATATAACAAGCCAATTCAGACACAAAATTGCATGTTGCGAGTCTTGGATCGAAGCTGTGGCCTACAAATATAATTAGTTACAAATATAATTTCGAACAGGAGGCCACCAAATTACACTAGAAGACCGCTGGCGAAGGTTATAAGGTGGCTTCCCAATATAATTTAGAATAGAATGTTGGCTGCAGGGTGGGGGCGGGTCACATGCACGTACGGTACCAACTAGGGGTGGCAATATGTGACACGACACGATAAAAACCGGTTAGGGTTTAGCCTTAACGTGTTCGGGTCAAAACGGGTTGACCCGTTAAGACACGATTGCTTAACGGGTCACTAATGGGTCAACCCGTTATGACCCGTTAAGAAAATTAAATTTACCTTTATACCCTTAGACTTAAAGGGTAGGGAGGACGCTCCACTTCCTTCTTCAAGTTCTAAATTTGTTTAGATCTGTGTTTTTAATTTTTTATTATATTTGAGATTGTAACATTAATATATTTACATTGTATGTTTTGTTTATTATATTTGGGATGTAATTTTAATAACAAATATTATTACAAATTGTGTGGATCATATTTGTTTGGATTGTAATTTTAGACTTGTAGTTAGTTTTTTATTTTTTATAGATATTATTTATATTTAAATATTTATATAAAATCAATTAAGTCAAACGGGTCGTGTCGTATCGTGTATGTCCAACTCATTAACGTAAACGGGTTGAAACGGAACGGGTCGTGACGTGTCATGTCGTGTCAATTTATTTCTTATTCATTAAATGGTCATAACGGGTCGTGTCGTGTCAACCCGTTATCTTATCGTGTCATGTTCGGGTTTGGAATTTTGACACGAAATCCTTAACGGGTCGTGTTCGTGTTGACCCGTTAAGTGTAATGTACATACCTTGACACGACACGAACACGACACGAACACGACCCGTTAACACAATTTGACACCCCTAGTACAAACCATTAATATTGTTAAGATAAGACCGCATTAATATTGTTGTTCCAATCATAAATATTTAATGGTAATTTATGATCAGTTGTAAGGACCTAATTTAGTCTCAGAGAAACCATGAGAGAAGAGGAGTGACAAACTCCAAACACACCCATTACATGATGACTTCTTTCATCTTTGCTTCCCTTTCAACTCAACAGTACACTCACTGCCTTTTGTGTGTTTATGGTATATATAGTCTAGTCTATCTATGCATTATACATGTTTGTTCATAGTCCTAAGAAATGAAGTAACTGATACCATAAATGAATCATAACACTTAAAGTCATAAAGCATAAAGATTCATAAATGTTAAGGGTTACAATTAAAACTTAAAAGTCCCAATGATTGCAAATAGGAACACAGACACGACCTGGAATAGAGAAAATAAATGACTATGGAAGTACTAAAATCATACCACAACTAATTAATATCTGCCATAAAAGATGTTTGCAGATATTACATATTCAAGGTCTCATGCAATAAGCATATGAAATTATGAATTCCATCGCCAAAGTTTGAACATCTCTTTAATATTCTTCGCAACAGTTTTGATCAATAGGAACACAAACAGGACCTGGAATAGGGAGAATAAATGACTATGGAAGTACTAAAATCATACCACAACTAATTAATATATGCCGTAAGAGATGTCTACATATATCACATATTCAAGGTTACATGCAATAAGCATATGAAACTATGAATTCCATCGCCAAAGTTTGAACATCTCTTTAATTTTAATAATTTTTGGAGTTTGAGGCTAATAGAAAATGCTTTGCAGTTTTAAGAACATTTTCCAATAATGTGATATGCTGTCAACATTTGTATTACCATGTCCGTTCATATTCTGTGCTAACATTTAGATGGCAGTACTTGACTATAGGTGAAAAAAAAAAAAAGATTTCAATACTTGACAAAGGAATATATATTTCTTTATCCATGCTGATATATGACCCTGAGAAGAATGTAAGAAACAGGGAGGGGATTATACTAACCTCCATATCAAGCCTGGTGTAGGTAAAATAGAATACAATCTCTTTGACATACCTTTGTAGTTTTTGTGCCTGAAACAAGGAAAAAGGCCAAACAAAATAACAAAGTCCTAATAAAATTGCCTTGCACGTTACGAGATTAGAGAATTCTTCGCCCAATAGTTTACATGAATCCATCATTAACTCTGTCACAAATTTCTTCATCCTAAATACCACAAAAACATGCAAGCATCTAGATCGGCTACATACTAATGACTTGGCCGAAAACGTTTTGATGATTTAAGGGTCGAGATTCGAGAATGACATGAGGAATGTCAGATCTAAATACTTGAAACCTAAATAGAGTCACTAACCACCCGAGCCAAGAAAACCCAAAAAACCCACAAACCCACTATAACACCTCATTCTCGTAGGCTAGGAGTGTCACGTGTTTTCATAAAATAAACCCGGTAAGATATATCATATTTAATAACATGAAATTAGCATTTATTTCATAAAAGATTTGTCTAATAAAATGTCATCCAAAAACTTAAATGAATAAACAGAATAAATTTATATAATAAAAGTAATTTTATTCTAGAAAATCTTAAACTAAATCAACTGCTCATTCTAATCTTGGCCTGCCTGCTCGTGTTCATCATCCTCACCTGGGTGGTTAAAATACATGAAATAAACTAAAATAAATCGAAGACTCAGCAAGAAATACATCACAACATAAACATAATAAACATAAGGTTTTCATAAAAGTTTTCATGCTGAAAGCTTAAATTCATGACCATTCATACTGATGTTTATGCTATGCATGACTGATTTATCTGAATTAACTGACTAATCTAACTTAATTGATTAATCTGACTTGTCAACATACTTAACCTTGTGTATGAGGTTGTGCACCGGCCCCACGTCCCACTGCCGAGAGGGGAGCCGCTGATAGTATTCTGGCATACTATGGTAGATCACGCTTGAGTCTGTGGCTTGCACATCCACCCTGAAATTGAACTGCATTGGTACTATGCATCTAAATGGCCATCTAATTAACTGATTTTATCTTATCTTGCACTTGAACTTAAGATAGCTTACGTGTCTTATGTACATGAGATGCATGTTATAATACATACATAATTATAATTTCTAAATCTAAACATGATGCAGAATGACGTAATTGTATGCTATGTTGGATGACATGTTTGCATATGGCATGAGTGGTATATAAAAATGGCTGTCAAAGAACTGGCAGTAATAATAATCTATATAAGCTGAACTGTGATGATCTTAATTTGTGATCAAATTACTTACCTCTAAGCACTACTTTCTGAATCTCCATTTGTAGCTCGTCACCTATACGAAGTATTAACGTCACTAAATCTATCTAGGAATTATCCCACTTAATTAAATTCATATCGTAGAAAATAATCTGTTTATCACGAGAATCAGTGAATATTGATGTCTTAGACTATTGAAAATATTAATAGCATATTTTTACTTCCAAGATATAACTTAGTATAATACTTGGGATATAAATTATAAAAAAAACCTCAATTAATTATTAAAATAGGTTTCCTTTCTTAACATAATTATTCAATCTTATAAGAAATTTAATAAATATTAAGATCATTTAAATATTCTTAACATATTTCTTTATTTTCAATCTACAACTTTAATGGCATAATTATATCAAATCTATTGCCATAAACAGTAGAAAATCTCTTCATATGATAGACATTGAACTTAAAAGCGTTTAAGAATAAAGATTAAACTGCTGGAATTTAAATACTAACATAATATCTAATCTTTCAAATATAATTTAACTATATATATTTGTATCTAAAATAATTGGTGGAAACATTTGATTAATAGACTTAATCATATTAATTACACTTAAATTAATACATAATAATATTATTCAAAACTCATAACATATTCCTTATTTTCTATTTAAAATATAACTTAATAACTTTATTAAAATCGGACTAAATAAACAAAGGGAATATTAACTAAAATATTAGACTCAATAGTATACTTTAAAATACATTTCAAATTCTTTAAACATTTTCTTATAAAAAAAAACCTATGATTAATATATTTATTTAATAAAATTAAACTTAACTTAAAATTTTAAGTCCAACCCCACTACAAATAAAATAATCAAGCAGTTCAAGGCCGATTAAAACAATATAATAGTTTATGAAATGCCCTATGTGAGAAGACAGCCTACGTAGTTAAGACACAAATCTGACATAGACGCTTAAGGGCAGAGATGTAATTTAACCATGATTCTTCAAGGTGTTTACGGAAGGTTACACAATAATGGTTTAAAGGGCATAAATGTAATTATCTTGTTTAGTGGAGGGGCTTTTTGGGAATGGCTGAAACAAAACACACGTAAAGGGAAAACAACTTACGGCAAGACTGGTCAAACTTGCATATACTTTTTAAGTAATGCTACATACAGTCGTGAAATGCGCAAATGCCGTGCAATCGTTTTGAAAAAGAGTGGAGTCTATTATTAAAAATTAATTTCTTTTCATATAGGTCTCATATTTATTCACTTTTTTCAAACCGACTGCACGTTACTTGTATACTCACGACTGCAAGTATCATTTCTCAGTAAAATAAAATAAACAAAAGGCATGAGCAAAGCAACGAAGTAATAATAATAATAATAATAATTGTAGAATATTTATAATTATATGAAAAATACATAAAACTTATTTTATGGCCTAATCTTAGGATTGGGTTGTTACACCCACAAACACGAAAAAAAATAAATAAATAAATAAAAAGGGAGTGTTTCAGTATGCATATGCATGAAACATATGCAAATCCAAAGAAAAACTCGTAACCATTATCTACAAACAAAACTACCCTAGCATTCGAAGTCAACAAATTATCCAAACCAAGCCCCAACTAAGACCGACCTACTAATTCTTCCCACCTTAAGCTTCAGAAACCTATAACGCCACAACCAATACACAAAAATCAGACTAATTTTCAACCTTAACACAAAGGATATGAACATTTCAGAACCATATCCTTAGATCCTTTGCGAAAACTATAAAATATACCTTTTGCATCCAAAAATACAGCATCCTTCAACATTCACAATACGCATCCAAATCTACAAATCTCTACGAGTCCTATACCATATCTCCACGAGTCAAAAGCTACAAAACCCAAAAAGAAAAAATAACCCATATTTAAAAAAAAAAAGAGCAAATTCAACAAAGGATAATATATGTTACCGAAAGCTCACTGGCGAGATAGACACGACTGCGAGAGAGACGGTGTCTAAAGCTTGAAATAGAGAGACACGGTGGCTAGGGTTAACGATTGAGAGAAAGAGAGAGAGAGAGAGAGAGAGAGAGAGAGGTCTAAGCAGATCAAGTAATATACCAAGTAATATTAGTTAAGAGAGAGTGTTTGGAGAGAGAGTGTGAGATACGAATGAGAAGTGAATGAGAAGGGACCAGTAGATGCTTAACGAGTAATATACCAAGTAATTAAATGAAAGAGAGAAAGAATATCAAGTAATATATTAAATGATAATGAAATAATTTACGTAATTGGCAAATTTTTTATCTACTATATATGTTAAAATGTGATTAATAATAATGGCTAATAGTTTTATTTACTGCTAGGAGATGAGCTCAGTTTTTTCTATGAAGTTTCTTTGTGATTTGATTAATTTGCTTATATTAAGTTAAAATAATTATCTTTATCTGATGGATTTATGTCCACTTCTAATCTTTAGTTAATTTGTTCTTTATCTCGGATAATTTGTTTCATGGTGATTATTCTGATGCATTTATTCATGATTTAATTAATTTGCTTATATTAAGTTAAACGATTGATCTTTATCCGATGCATTTATGTTTATTTTTTAGTTTTATCTGATGCATTTATGTTCAGTTCTGATCTTTAGTTACTTTGTTGTTTATCTAAGATCATTTGTTTCATCTAACCGTCACATCTTCTATTTATACACTGTGTTTTTTAGATATGCATTTAAATTTTAAGATATATCCAGTATATGTATTCTTCTCAGGATATGGGAAAGCAAAAAAACAAATCCAATCTAGAAGACATTGGGAAAACTTTAAAGAGACAGATTCTGAGTTTATCAACAACGGTTGCACTATACAATTATCACCGATCCCTTCAACATCCCAATGATAAACCATTAAAAGCTACTGTCGGTGGAATCCACTATACTGGAAATGTGAAAAGTCTGATAAAGAGTTTCGAACATGAAGAGAGATACTAGAGAAAGAATTCTAAGAGATAAAATTGTTCATGTTATGCAATCTCAGAGGAAAATTCGGATGAAGGCAGTAATGACATAGACAAACCAAAACACCCCTCTACCAAGAATCGAAGAAGTTGGTCATACCAAAAAATGTGGTCAAAATGGTGGCATCTACACAAAACATTAGGTTGACTATGATGGGTGTGACACTAAACGACGTTCTGTTTTTCTAATGCCTTAAAATAACCATCAAAGTGGTACTGCATTTACATCATCATGGGAATCCAATGCACATAACTGAGATGATTGTGTATCAAATAATGATTCACGGAAGCATGGTTTTATAATGAATGATGTTGCAGCAAATGAATCAAGGAATCCTCAATATGGCACCGCACCTTACTCTACACGGTTTAATTTGTGCATCAAGACCAAAGCAAGAATGTGTGTTATAATACCTACCCAGTGTTTTGACTTTGACATACCCAGTGATGATAGTCCAACTCCAAAAATAAAAGCAGTGGTTGACCCTGGTCCAAGCTACCGATCCATGTTAGTGAACAATACACAAGATGATTTTCCCATGCTCAATTTAAAGTCTGAAGGCCGCCAATAAGATCCAATATATTATGACCCTTTTATTGATCCAAAACCTTATATTCCAACTATTCCAAACTATTCACCTTCGTTACAAGGTCAATGCAAATTTGAAATGGCATCGAATGATTTTGAGGAATGGAGCCGTGATTAGCAGATTAATGAAGGCATATGATATTTATTTTTCGATTAAAACTATGTATTTTTTAATTTGAAGTTTGTTACCAATTTTCTAACAATAATTTATTTGATGAATATGTAATGTATCAATGTATTACCATTTTATTATAATTACTAGCAAGGACTCTGCTATACTCGGTTGAAATGTATGGTGTAAGTGAAGACATTTAATGAAAAGTTGGTGCGATTTTGTTTTTCCATCCCATGATTATTTTTTTTTTAAATACATGCCATGATTTCTGGTCGCTTGGCCACCGTCTCAATTTTCATTCTTTTGTAATTGTCAAGCATGTGAATTAAGGAGGCTCACATGTAAAAAACAAACCAATAAAGTCTCATGCATTTAATTCAGAAAAACAGATCCAGCTAGATCAAGATGAAAATTAATAGTTTGTGATAGTTTTAAGTTTGTGACTATTTCTATTATTCATTAAAATTTAAAATGGAAAATGCTAGACTAGCACGTCGTAGAAGATGAATGATTATAAATGATATAAGAAGTGGAGAAAGCATGCGTCGTGATTGTAAACATAGTGACAGTATAAGTGATGAAATAGTTGTGCGATGTAGAAGATGAACGATAATGGATGATATAGAAAGTGAAGCAAGAATGTGTATTAATGGTGAACGAAACAGAGATAGTACAACAGACGAATATCTAAATATATATCTATATAATCCAGCATAAATGACGGTCCGCACATTACGCAGATTATAGGCTCATATATATAATGGGTAAGATTAATTTTTGTATTTAATTTATATAACAAAAGAAATGGGCCACATAATTATATCAATAAAATTAATTGAAGACAATCCACCGTCGATATTGTCAATTGAACCTCAGACCCCCAAAATAGACATTTGAAAAAAATAGCCCCAAGAGATTGCTTTGTACGTAATCTAATTAATACTGTAGAATAAAAAAAATTCCATTCTCAACTCTAAAGTCAGTGTTTAATTAGAGCATACTTAATAAAATATTTACATGTCATGTTTTGATTTGGAAGATCAGAATTTTGAAATTAAATCTTTTCCATATCAAATCTTATCATTTAAGTTATATGGATGTGTATTCTACTTTACATAAATTTGAAAATAGAATAACTCTTTCGAGAATAATCTACCAACCATTTAGTTGACATATCTTACGAATTTCATATAATTAATTGGTGACATATCACCAATATATTATTTTGACTTATTTTGTATTTTAGCTTTTGATTGGTGACGCGTTAATTAGTTTGTAGTAGCAAAACTTTGTAGGGTTTTGCTATCCTTCCCCAGTGTTTACAAGTACTACGACAAAATGATTGGATAATTTCGATTACTCGATTAAAAAAAAATCGATTACTCGATTAAAAAAAAATCGATTACTCGATCATAAAATGTAAAGTTGCATACAATCAAGCCAATCCATGCACATTTTAAAGGTGTGATGTGTTATATATGAGTGTAGAGGATATTTTTTGACTGTGTTTCGAACTCTTGGAATGGTGATGCTATTGGGGGCTCAAGTTTGTATATGCTTATGACTAAACTTAAAAGACTCAAAACCGCTTTGAGAGAGTGGAACAAGCATATTTTTGGGAGGACTGAAACCCATATAGCGGCACTTGAGGATCAGATAAAGGGTTTGGAGGCCAGATTGCAATCTGAATACATCGAAGATGTAGAGGATGATCTCGTTGCATCACAATTGGAGCTATCAGTTTGGTTGGATAGGGAAGAAAAACGCTTAGCCCAACAAGCTGAACAAGGTTGGATTCAGAAGGGCCAAGCGACCTCTATGTTCTTCCGTGCGGTCAGTCATCATAAACATAAAGAGGTGAAAGAGATGAAGCTTGCAGACGGTAATATTCTTTCCTCACCAGAGCAGATTCATGAAGGGGCTATTTCTTATTTCTCACAATTCCTGGAGGTTGGTCCTTGCCGTGAAGAGCCGATCTTGGGGGGTTTGGCCCAACCGATTATTTCGCGGGGTGAAAATGACTTCCTTTCTCGTACTCCTTCATCCCAGGAAGTTTATAATGCTCTTTACTCCATTTCGGAAGATAGTAGTCCGGGTCTTGACGGGTTTGGGTCGGGATTCTATCGATCTTATTGGCACATAGTGGACAATGAGGTTGTTGACGCAGTGGCAGAGTTTTTCCGAGGTAAGAATCTTCCGAAGTTTTTCAATGCTACTTTCTTGGTTTTAATTCTAAAAGTGGATAATCCGAAGAGTTTTGATAAGTTTAGGCCGATTAGCCTGTGTAACGTGTTTTATAAAATGTGCACTAAAATTATGGTTAATCACCTCTCCCCCCTGCAGCATTTTTGAGAATATTAGTGTTACACAAGAAATGATCCGCTCTATTAACAAACCGGCACATGGTGGAAATGTACCTTTGAAGATTGACATGACTAAGGCTTATGATATTGTGGACTGGTATTTTCTTTTGCATGTTCTTAAAGCTTTCGGGTTCTCAAAATTTTTTTGCATGTTGATTCGACAATGCATCACTAATCCTTGGTTCTCTATGATCATGAACGGAGTACCCAAATGTTTTTTCAAAGAAGGTAGAGGGTTGAGGCAAGGTGACCCTATCTCTCCTTATTTATTCATTCTTGTTGAGGAAATTTTTACAAGGATGATAAAAAAGCAGGTGGAAATGGGCAAGATCACTCCATTTTACCATCCGAGGGGTAACCCCATTATTTCTCATTTGCTCTACACGGATGATATGATGCTATTTTGTAATGGGGGCAAAGCTTCATTAAAAGCTATTTCTGATGTGTTGAAGACGTACGAACAATGGTTGGGGCAAGTAGTTAGCAAAAACAAGTCCTTTATATTTTTCTCTTCGCAGGTTTCTATCTCTAGACGTCGGGCTCTCCTTTGATTCACAGGTTTTAAGGAAGGGACTTTCCCTTTTAAATATCTGGGAGTTCCTATTATTTCAAGAAGACTGAAAATAGCTCATTTTGATGACTTGATTGCTGAAGTTCAATCTAGATTGGAGGGATGGCAAGCCAGAATGTTATCCAGTGGGGCACGTCTGATTCTCATTAAACATGTGCTTCAAAGTATTCCCATTCATAGCCTTTCTATCTTAAGGACGCCTAAAATTGTTCTTGAGAAACTTCAAAGAATCATCAATACCTTTTTATGGGGTGTGAAAAAGCTAAGAAAAAATGGCGTTCTTGGGTGGATATTTATAAGCTTGTCTCGGAAGGCGGGATGGGTATTCGGAGTCTTCAAGACGGGCAGACATCTCTTCATATGAAGTTAGCTTGGAACCTGTTGCAAGGTATATCTCTTTGGTCCAATTTTTTCCATGCTAAATATGTTGGTGATAGACATATTTCTATGATGGATCCTAAGAAAGGGTCTGTTTTCTGGAAGATGATCTTGCAAAGTATTCATTTAGTGCAAGCTAATTCTAAATGGAAAGTTTGGGAGGGTAAGCTCCTTTTTTGGCATGATAAGTGGGCTAATAATGCCCCTCTTTGCGACAATACTCAGATTTCGGATATGCCAAATCTTAAGTTGGAAGATTGTAAAACTGGGTTGGGTTGGAATATGGAGATTTTTGCTCAGTTGGTTGGTCATCAAAAAGCTGAAGACATTATTTTGCAGCTGGGTCAGGTTAAACATGGGAAAGATATATTGATATGGCTCACTAATGCTGACGAAAACTTCTCTACTAAGAGCGCTTGGAATTGTATTCACTTTAGGGGTTCAGATTTCCCTTGGGCAAAATGGGTTTGGCATCCTGCTCTTCCAAAAAAAATTTCGATAACTATGTGGAAGGCCATACATAATTGTCTCCCTATGGATGACAGACTTTGCAGAATTGGTATTTCTATTGCTTCCCATTGTGATTGTTGTTCCAGTTATACTTATGAAGACCTTAATCATATTCTTGAGGGAGGAGATTTTGCTGGAAAAATTTGGCGTATCTGTTCGGTGGTTCTTGGAGTTCCTTGGTTGAAAGGTTGCTCTTGGAGACAGAGGGTGGAATGTTGGTATAGGCGGGCTAAGAATTCTAATCGCCCTGGTCAACTGTTGGGACTTCTTCCTGCGATCATTACTTGGCGGCTATGGGGGCATCGCTGTAAGGCCCGGATGGAAGGAGTAATGGAATTGGTCCAACAGGTTTGGTGTTCCATAAAATATTGGGTTTCTTGGATAGCAGTAAAACTAAAGGATGTTAATTTGCTCAATCGGCGTGATGAAAGTATTTTAAAATGTCCTAATATGCCTTTAAATGTCATGAGGAAAGAGATTGTCATCCCGGTCAAGTGGAAGCATCCTAAGCAAGGTTGGGTCAAGTTGAACGTTGATGGTTGTTCTCTAGGTAATCCGTGCCCTTCGGGTGCAGAAGGCATTATTCGAGATGAAAAACGTGACCTGGTTTGTGGGTTTGCAATAGCCACAGGGCATCATTCGAACAACTATGCAGAGTTGATGGGTTTATTTCATGGGCTTCGACACATTGGTTTGCTGGGTTTTTTATTTATGGAGATTGAACTTGATTCCATGTTAGTGCTAAACTGGCTGAAGAATCAGAGATGTGGCTTGTGGTACATGGAAAATTATTGGGATGAAATTCAGAGTCGACTAGCTTGGCTTAATGTTTCATTTGTTCACTGTTATAGAGAATGTAACTCGGTTGCGGATGGCTTAGCTAAAATGGGTGTTAATGGTCTTACGGACTCATGGTTTTCTCTACCTGAGTTGCCTCCTTCCATCAGAGGGAACATTAGGCTGAATAGAGGGGGCCTCCCTTACATACGGAAAACTCGAAGAAGTTGCTAGCGAGCTATGTGCGCTGGTCTTACTGGAGGTATGTCTTTCTCGTACTTGATCATTTTATTTCTTACTCTATGTTCGTGCAGATTTTTCTTGCAGGTGGTTGTTTTGGAGGCATTTGTATTGTGGTTGAGCTTATTTGGATTTTTTGAGACTTGAGTTTTGGTTTTATTTTAATATTTGTAGTATCAAGATCTCGGGTTGTAATCACGATTTTCCTCTGCCACAAGTGAGAATTGATCAATTAAATTGGGATAAGGTCACAAATAGACATGTGACCTTCGGCTCTTCTTTTAAATACATATATATACATGTATACATATACATATACGTGTATACATGTATACATATACATATACACACACGAGTGTAGGTATGATAACTTGGTCTAAATGAAATTAGCGAGCTAACTACCAGTACTTAAACCTACCCATCAAGACAGTCACCTTCTCTTCCTACATTTCCCATAAGCTACAGAAATTGATCATATGCCATTAAATAATATCCCTTCGATTATCAGTATCATGATAGGCTTGCTATTCTATAGTACTATATTATTTTTTATTATTTTATTTTAAGTATTATTCTAACCTCCTTAATCATTAAGAAAAAATTAAAAAAAATATATAAATTTACTAATAATCACTTTCTTAACTATTAAGTAAAAAAAAATTAAAATAATAGTAATTAATCCATGATAAGAGAGTAATAAGTCTATCATTATTCATAGACATATATTGGAGCCGGAGATGATGGTACATAGCACACTAGCTAGATTATTAGCTAGCAAGGGAAAGCTGATTATGTGCAAACGCAGGGCACTTTAAGGATTCTTACCTACGGTATTATTTGTGCTTCTAGCCATCGGGAGATACTCGGAGGTAAAATTATTAGGATGATCATTCTCTCATAATCAGGTCAAAATCTTTATTAAACTGTAAAAGAAAGAAATACATTTTCTAACTATTATTATTATATTATTATAGGTTATAGAAAATTAAAGATTTAATTATTAATATTTATGTTAAAATATTAATTAACACCTTTATCATGCATTTGGTCGCTGGTAACTTGGTGTATACGAACTAGGAAGGTAGCTCCGTAGCTACCAGTTTTTAAACCTACCTGTCAAGATACAGTCACCTTCTCTTCCTACATCATTTCCCACGAGCTACACGTACAAATTCAAATTAATGATATCGTCGGTACCTTCGATGAACACGTTACAAGAAAAATAAATTTTTATGATTAATTTATTATAATTAAGAAATTAAATAATCATTTTGTTTAAATTAATTGATCGGTTAATAATATTTTTCTTGTAATGACAGTATCAATAGCAAGGCAGCCTAGTAGATATATATATATATATATATATTTTTTTTATATATATATATCGGGCCGGGGATGATGGCAGCACATGACTAGATTTATTAGCGAGCTGCAAAAGCTGGTTATGTGCAGGGCATGACCTTCATGAGTACCACCTCTGAACTCTAAATATTGATCAGTTGTAGCAGCGGCATCAGCTACAGTAGTAATAGTATAGTAGTAATCTGACGATGTGGTTGTCTGTAGCTGTACTTGTTCAGGGATTGCTCCTGATCTCCAACTCGGTTGAGTCGCAGTCCATCATCGACACTCTTCCAGGTTTCCCTGGCAAGCTTCCCTTCAAACTCGAAACTGGGTCAGTGTGTATAACACATGTTGCATTATTGCATTCCATATATATATATGTATGTATAGTGAGATCAGTTTAATTATATGCATGGTTCTGCTTTTACATGAGACGAAGGTACATTGGCGTTGGAGAGTTGGACGAGGTGCAACTGTTTTATTACTTCATCGAGTCTGAAAGGAATCCAAAGGATGACCCTCTTGTGCTTTGGCTCACCGGTGGTCCTGGTTGTTCCGGTCTCTCGGGCCTTTTATTTGAAATTGGTATCATATATTTCTTCCAGCTTGTAGCCATCTCTGTCTGATCTCTCTGTTATTTAATTTTTACAAATCATGGCTGAAAAAGTCTTCCTCAACTTAATAATAATTTTCGGTTTCAGGGCCGGGTCCACCTTTCCTGAGAACGTGTTTCGCACCCTATAGTTAATTTAACTAGCATGATACTTGGAAGATGTTTTTTTCCACGAAGGGTAGTGATAGGTTGCTATTCTATTACTATTTAAGTGCATTTCAGATTTTTTAAATTTTTTTTATCATTTTAATAAAAAATTAAAAAAAAATAAATATAAAAAGAATAATAGATGAATAGTAGTAACCGAATGATTATTAGAGAAATAATATTTAAGAGTACAGCAGATCGTTCTTTTTTAGATTTTTTTTTTTTTTTTTTTTTTTTTTCTTGAAACGAGGACAAGTACACATGAGAGCATGGTTGTTGCAGCCAAAGTTATCATGAAGGGTCGATAAAATATTAATGTTCACATGAATATTAAAAATATTAATGGTTTGTTCCGTTTTTTCTGTGGTGTATTTGTCCGTACGTGCCTCAACCACATGGAGGCTGTATTATTTTGAATAATATGTGATTATTTTTTGTTTTAACATAATTAGTTACTATTTGCTGTTTGGTGTGCTGGAAATTTATCCGCTTACCTTTTTATTACTACTTAAAAATTTTAAATAGAAAGAAAGATAGACACGTCAAGTAAATTTTACAATATATATATTGTAAGATCAACTTCTTGTGTCTATTTATTTTCTACTCGAGAATCTTAAATTCAAACATAAACTTTTTTTTTTCTTTTTTTGTAAGGGAGTGAGGTTCCGAACCTAAGTTTTTCATTTTGAGATCGAATTGGGTTATATGTTATCGGCCATCAAGCTTTTAGCAAATTCAAACATAAAAGTGTGCTGTGGACTACTAATTTTTGCTAATTCATTGACTCTATGATTTGGCATTTGTGTGTATAGGTCCCTTTACTTTCGACTATGCAAACTCTAGTGGGAACAACCCAACGTTGGAATTGAACCCGTACTCGTGGACAAAAGTAAGATATATTATTTGATGTGTAAACTAGAACATAACATTTTATGATCGAAGTAATTTGGGTTAAACTTTTAGATTGCGAACATAATATTTTTGGATGCACCGGTCGGTACTGGATTCTCATATGCAACAACTTGGGAAGCATACAACAGCAACGATACATTGTCAACAGCACAAACCTATGAATTTCTAAGAAAGGTGAGCGGACTCGGATTAATTTACCAAAGGGCCGGGGTTTAATCTCAAGGTATATATATATATACACACATGCATTTGGCAGAAAATTAAGAGCATCTCCACGATCACAGTTCATCTAACCTAACCCAACCGACGTTAGAATTAATTAGTAGCTTTAATTGTAATATTTTAAGATAACTCATGCATCAATATACAAACATATAGGTATCGTTTGGATATAGAAATAGTTTCATCTCATCTCATCTCATCATTAAAACTTTTTTAAATTCGCACACAAAATATAATAAATAATTCAATTTTTTTAAATCTCAAAACAATAATTAATATTAAAAATAATATTGTAACAATATTTTATTCATGAACTTTCAACTTTCATCGATCTAAAACTATCTCATCTCATTTCATTATTCAAACAGGACATATACTTACGTTATTTGAGACTTTGTTATATATACTGTAGTGGCTCATGGCTCATTCCATGTTTCTCGTCAATCCTCTCTACATTGCCGGCGATTCTTATTCTGGAAAAACTGTCCCGATCATCGTTCAAGAAGTTTCAAACGGTAAATTATTAGTTAAGTTTCGATCCAGTTTCATTCTAAATAAACTTTGTTAATATGATTTCAAAATTTAAACAAATTCGTATATATTTTGTTGATCGCATTAATTTCCTTTTCGTTTCATCATTATTTGGAAGAAATAGGAGAACGTCTTTCTTCTTATCCTTCTTGTTATCTTATGTGTTAGAATATAAATTATATTTGAGTCTTAGGGTTTGCAAGTCTCATTTGAAAAAAAAAAAAAAAAGGGTAAATCTAAAACTTAATTAAAAATAATTTTTTGAATGATGGACTCTATTTTTTTTTCCAAATATAGTATGCGGAGCATGATTACTCATCTTCATGTGCATGTTGTAGGTAACGAGATTGGACATTCGCCACCATTGAATCTCAAAGTATGTACTTATAGCAATATATATATATATATATATATATATATATATATATATATATAGTCATTTGAATTGCATTTAGCTCAATCGTATTCATTATTAATCATGTCTTATATCCGATAGACTTATAGTTTCGAAAATTCGACACAGGGTTTTGTGATTGGTAACCCACTAACACATGAGATTTGGGACACTAATGCAAGACTTAAATTCGCTCATCGAACAGCACTTATATCCGATAGACTTTATCAGGTAAAGTCCTGATCGATCTTAATTAGTTAGCCAATGAATGCTTTTAGACTTTTAGTAATATTTTTCTACACGGAGTTATACTATACTTGTTATTAAGAATCTATATAATTCTATTTCCAATATTAATTACCGATACTCTTTTGTAATTTCATTTCATTTTTGGCTACAAAAAAATATATATATCTCATTCTAAAACTATGTAATTTATTATCTATATATGTGATTATAGTCAACTAAAAGAAACTGCCAAGGAAGCTATATAAATCCGGATCCAAACAATACACAATGTGTAGAAGATCTTCGAGAGGTCAATGAGGTGAGTAGGATTACTTAAGAACATTAATTCTGGATTACACAAGTCATGATGTTGTCAATTAGTTTGATCGGGCAATGAATATTAATTTAGCGATGGAATTTGTAGTGCATAGCCAATATATATATTGCCCAAATCTTGGAACCAAATTGCGCTTATTCACAGCCTCCAAAGCCGAATAAACTCTGGAGTTTGAGCCCTCATCTCGATGATAATTTCATAGATATACTCCATTCAACACCAGATCAAGTTCTTGAAACATGGTGTCGGGTATATCTCTCTCTTTCAATTCTCTCACTCACACACACACATGTACACAAATTTCAACTCTTCGAGATGAGATGTGCTAGGCTAGCTCTATCAAAATTATGACTATTTTATAATCATTCAGCATATTTATTTTTTCCAGTTCTATAACTATGTGTACTCCCTCATTTGGGCGAATGATAAATCGGTGCAAAAGGCTCTCCACATTCGAGAGGTATATAGTAGTATGTATGGTAATTATAATCGAGATAGAATTTGAATTCATTACGGTTTGATGATCACTAAGTATATGTTTAAGTTGGCCTATGATTGTTCAGGGAACCATAACAGCCTGGGAGAGATGCAATAATAGCCTACCATATACACACAATATCATAACAAGTATTGATTACCACCGAAACCTCACCAAGAAAGATCTTCGAGCTCTGGTTTACAGGTACTACGTACGTACTAGATCTATGTATGCACCTTCTATGAGAATTTCGCTACTCATACTTATCGATCGAACAAGGAACTACTGTAATAAATTCCTGTGATTGCCATGCCAAGCTTATGCCCTCCCTCTCCTGCCTTGGGCTTAGCTTGGTGTGTCAGTTTAACCCTTGTAACGGTGATCACGGTTTTGTTATAACCATGATTTTCCTTCGCCTCAAACGAGAGTAATCAATAATATTGGGGTGCCGTCTTCTTAAAAAAAAAGAGTAATATATATATATATATATATATATATATTTGGAAAAGACTCTATTTCAAAATTCTCTAAGCTTTCCTAACCTGAAGAGCTTCTCTTCGTGCATGTAGTGGTGATCATGACATGTCAATTCCATATGTGGGCACATTAGAATGGATTGAATTACTGGACTTGTCTATAAACGATGACTGGAGACCTTGGTTTGTTGATGGCCAAATTGCAGGGTGAACTTCCATGACCACCTTAATTTGTGACCCTACTCCTTTCTAGTCAGTATGATTTTCCATTTTCTAAATTTGCTACCATCTCATGCATGATAAATCTCAATTTGTTTTCTTCAGATACGTCACGATCTATACAGAGGAAAAGTACAGTTTGACATTCACAACTATAAAGGCAAGAATTATCCATGCTTCGCAATATAATTCCCTATATATATCGTACTATTCAAGAAAATATGTTATGCATATATAATGTCGTTTTGGTTTGTGCAGGGCGCGGGTCACACAGCACCGGAGTACAAGCCTAAGGAATGCCTTGCCATGATCGATAGATGGTTTGCTTATTACTTTTTATAGTGAGAGTTGTAGCTCCAAATTATGATCAAACGGCTCATTTCTCATTGGAGTGAGCTCGTTTTTCTAATTATTATGTAATAATTGGAGAAGTACCTACAAGTTGCATGCAAATGTTTGTCAATAAACTAACTGTACGTGCAATGTTTTATAAGTTTTGCTATGTACAAGTTTGCGTACCAATATGTGTACTAATGTTGTTACCTTCATATTCTAAATTTAAATTAGCATTATTTTCAATAAAATCTACTTTATGACCAATCATATTGAATGAGTGCGCGTATTAGTGCGTAGAATCGCTTACAATTGGATTTTTCCATGTTCTATTAGAGGTAAATCCCGACAAGAGGCGACTTTATCTGAGATGCAAAATAGGATAACTAATATGTGTGGAGAAATAATACTTGCAGTCGTGAGTGTGCAAGTGCCGTGCAATCGCTTTGAAAAAAGTGAATAAATATGGAACCCACATGAAAAGAAATTAATTTTTTAATAATAGACTCCACTCTTTTTCAAAGCGATTACACAGCATTTACGCATTCTACGACTGTATGTAGCATTACTCTTACAGAGAATTAGCTACGTAATACTTTAGCGAATACCCTTGCCTAGCTCTTTCGAAGCCTTGGAAAAAAATGTAATTTTTTCTTCACTGGTTCAACTTCCTAAACATAAGTTTCTCTTCTCTAGGTGCTTCTAACCTTCGCCATTAACTCCAGTCTTATTATTTTCTTTTTATGGACTACTTGTAAATCTTTTATTATAAATTTTCACTTTTAAATTTGTTAGGAGCTTGATTTTGGGATTTTGGTTGTAACCCGCATACTCTTTTTGTATAAGAAATTATTCCATTATGAGTAAGGGTTATCAATAAAATTGGATACCTTCCTCTTATTTGGAAAAAAAAAAAAAAAAATTAGGGTTATTCATATTTAGGCATATTTAACTCTTCCAAGCATGATTCTATAACTATATATAATGGTAACTTTGGAAATGCCCAATTATCGTATTATACAATAGTGCTGGTGCAACTAATAAAAATTAATAATAAGGACAAACGGAAAGTGTGTATATATTTTGTTTCTTGAATAGGAAAGGCTCAAGTACTCCAATCCACCATGCTCTCTGCATGTCCGCCCGATCTTGGATCAGAAGTTGCCACGTCACTGAAAATTGAAGTTGTGGTGATCGATCTACATTATACCGGCTCTTATGACGAAGGAAAATGCAATGTTAATGGCGCTGGAGTATATTGAGAGATGGTGTGAAAATGGTAAAAATTTGAGAAGATTTCAAAAATTGAGATAATATAGCAGGAAAATGTGAAAATTTAGACAATATTGTATACATTTCAATATTTTAATCATAACTTTCACTATAAATATTATAATTGGGCATATATGACAGCTTAAATTCAAAAAATTCTATTTGGTGGGCACCTCGTGGTCACCAACTACCAACTACGACTTTGTGATGACCCGGAAATCAGCCCTTTTTCCCTAGACTTCACATGGACTCTGGTCTACATACAACAGGTACAGGTCAATGGAATAGCTAGCGTCCATGCACGTACGTACGGTGGGGATTTACTGTTACTATTCATTCTCACATTTCATATCTATAATTTTTTTATAAGATGTAGAGATATTTTTCATAAGATTTATGAGTATTTTTTATAAAATATAAAATATAAAATGATAAATAGTGACTGATAGAAAGAATTTTATTATAGTACAAATAACTAGGCAAAAAATAAAAGCATGCTAAAAGGTGGTTGTGGCTCCTTGATCGTCGGGTAGTCGAGTTGCTGTGTGTTGTCAGTCCTTTAATTAAATTAATTAAGAAACTAATGAGAAACATACTCAAAATAATAACTATGAAAACTGAAGCATGAAATTACACACGACGTGAACCACCTAATAGTTTTTACTTTTAAGTTTTGCTGCCTACAAGTAAATTTCTATATCAATCTGCATATTAATGTTGTTACCTTCATATTCTAAATTTAAATTAATATTATTTTCAATAAAATCTACTTTCTGATCAATCATATTGAATGAATATGTGTATTAATATGTACAATCGCTTATAATTAGATTTTTCCTTTATTTTTGGACTGGATTTCAGTAAACTTAATTGATTTCAGAATCTATCAAAAAGCTTTGGTTTAAGACCAGTAATTAAATAAATCCGTTCCGCGTACATGGATGACGCCACTACTCCTTTCAGCCCAATAGCCATAAATTGAATTGAGGTGAATTGAGTTGATTTAAAAAAATTATGACGATAATTGAAATGAATTTAATTTCCAAACCAAGCCTTACTTCAAATACTCAACCCAGATACAATCTACCTCACTAAAAACAAAATCATGACTTTATAGTCATACACATACTTTTGCTCTCAGGTATTAACCAGACACGGTGCCATCTTGTTCAGTTGCAGCTTGGCACTCCCTCTCATCTCCTTATTGTAGCCTCTTGGTTTTAGTTAGTCCCCACCAAGAAACGTAGAGACACCGAGGAAGAGAGAGATGATTGGATGTGATCTTTCCGACAACATTGGGCAACCAGAAGACAGCCCAGAGCAGGTACTAACCGCCTCCACGTGGCTAAGAAAAAAGGGAACTGGGATTCGGGCCTGGATGGTGGTCGATACATTGGGCAAGGCACATGTGGTGGAAGCCGGGAAGCATGCCATCATGCGCCGCACGGGTCTCCCCGCCCGAGACCTCCGGATCCTCGACCCAATTCTCTCCTACCCATCAACCATTCTAGGCCGTGAGAGGGCAATCGTGATCAATCTGGAGCATGTAAAAGCCATAATTACGGCTCATGAGGTTCTTTTGCTGAATTTGCGAGACCCATCTGTGACTCCCTTTATTGAGGAGCTCCAGAGGTGTCTTCTGAGTCACCACCACGCATCTAAACATCAGGTTGGTTGGTTGTCTTCAACCCTTCCTTGGAATAGGATCTTTTCCTATCCTAGTCCATGATTTCGTAAGGTTCCCTTAGTTTCGTTTTCGTTATTAATTAGTTTAGATATACTTTGTCAGTTTGTCTCTCCTTAATACCATCATTTCGTCATGCCATCAATCATGTATGACACGTGTGCTACGTATTTAGTTTTGCTGGCCACATGTGGTTTAATTCGTAGCTAATGCGCTATATCCTCTTTATATTAGCTAGCCACGTGTTTGAGTTTCATCCTACTTATTAAAAAAATAAAATAAAATGTTCGAGTTTCATCCTAAGTTCAAATCATTTTCTGTTTATTTTGTCCTTACTATTTAAAGATTATAATAACATCATAGGTTCAACCTATGATTCAAGTTGATTACTAGACTTTGTCCAAAAAAAAAAAAAAATTTGATTACTAGACCAATATGGCTTTTAGATAGTACTTGAGGAGTAGACCAGACCTCCTTTTCTTTTCTTTTCTTTGTGCTGGTTTATTGTTTCTTTTTGTAGCTTTTGTTATTTATTGTGTCGCTTTTTCAGGAGGGCAATGGTGATGGTTCAAACGGGAAGAATTTGTATGAACTAGATATACCGCAGTCAAGGGTGTCTGAGAATCGAGATGAGTCGAGTAAGGTGGAGGGGAAGCATGACATTGAGAATCAAGATGGATCAGCAGTTCTTCCATTTGAGTTTGTGGCATTGGAGGCATGCCTCGAGGCTGCTTGCAGTTGCTTAGAAACCGAAGTAAATGTTATTCCCTTTTCCATTTGATAGTTTTTTCTTGCGTGTCAGCTTGTGTGTGTCTGTGTGTCTGTGATGTAGTTTACTTTTATTTCCTCTCCGTTGTCACCAAACTAGGCACGGACGTTGGATCAGGAGGCTAATTCTGCGTTAGATAAGCTGACTTCAACGATTAGTACTCTCAATTTGGACCGTGTTCGCCATATTAAAAGCCGCTTGGTTGCTATAACCGGACGTGTTCAAAAGGTTTTGTTGTGTTAGGATTGAGAACCAATATGCATTTTATCAATCAGTTAAGATGATAAACCATTGTACATGGTTGTTCGTATATAGTTTGGATGACAGAACAATTGAACCACACTATTGTATTCCATATTTGCTTTTAATTGTGGTACTCATGCTCATGATGTTCGGGTAAGAGATCAATTAGAAAACTTGCTAGATGATGAAGAAGATATGGCTGAAATGTATTTGACAGAAAAGTTGGTTCATCAAAACCTAGAAGATTCTTCTGATTCCTCAATGAATGAGATAGATGAAATGGTTGATGAAGCCTCTCAATCAGATATGCATGATAGGCACGTAACTAAATAAGTCTCATTTTTATCTTATAAATTACAACCTTCTATTGGCTTCTGTCGCATCTAGAATTTCCCATTGCATTTTATCAGGATGATGCCTCCCGAAATATCTTTGCAAACTGGTGGGTGTTCCAATGTTTACAGAGGTGGACATAACCCTGACAACCCTGGTGGGAACCGCACTAGCACTAGTCACAGTGGTGGGAACAAGAACCTTGATATAAAGGAGCTTGAAATGGTCTTGGAGTCATATTTTGTGCAAATTGACGGTACATTAAACAAATTAACCACGGTATGCAAACCCATTTTACCACTCAATTTTCTCTTAGGGGTTTTCTCTTTCCCTTTCTTATAAACATAGGTACCAACATAGTTCAAAAACAATTGTTCTCGTGGCAAAAGAATTTGGGATTTCTCTAAAAACAAATCTCTGTTGTGGTTTCTTTTATTTCAAGCATGCATTCGATTGACTTTTCCTTTGCTAGCATACCTCATTCTTTTCTCGTGGTTCTCTTGGAAGCTGAGGGAGTACATAGACGACACAGAGGACTACATCAACATAATGCTGGACGACAAACAGAACCATCTCCTGCAAATGGGGGTCATGTTATCAACAGCAACTCTTGTGCTGAGTTCCTTTGTTGTTGTGGCTGGCATTATGGGAATGAACATCAGAATAGAGTTGTTCAAGGATCAGGTATTAGGGCCAAAAAAGTTCATGTGGACTATTGGGGGAAGCACTGTTGGAAGCATATTCTTATATGTCTTTGCTATTGCCTTGTATAAACGCAAGCGATTGCTAGAACGGTGAAGAGAGATAGGCCATCAATTTCATGCATCTTTGTGCTGGTCCTGCTGGACAATACTATATAGACGCCCATTACACCACAACAAAATGTTTTCATCATAAGGTAAATCAAGCAAACCACAATGTTTAATACATTCATTAAATTCAGCTTTAGCACGGGGCCGCATAATACCACCAACTTTCTCATCATCTCTCCGAATAATATTAAAATCCCCTCCAATGAACCAAGGACAGCTCCCCGGGTCTTGAGTCTCCAAAATCTCCCAAAGCTCTAATCTCTTATTGCGGAAACAACTTGCATGCACAAATGTTGCAAGCACTCTCAAATTACCATGGTTAAACCAACCACTAGTAGTCTGATCCAACATTGAGGCCACATCAAACTCAAGATCATCATCCCAAAAAAGCCAAATTTTTCCCCCAATCTCAGCATTATTCACACAGTTCATCAAATTCATCCATCTCACCCAACAGCGACATTTATTTTCACTAAGAAAATGTTCTAAAAGAGCCACCACAAAAGGGCGACATTTATTTAATAAATGCCGAAGCCTACTCTTCGACAAAATAATCCCCCTAATATTCCACATTAATATGTTCAACATCAATGAATGAATTTTTTTTGAGCAAGTACGTCGCTCCAACACCACAATAGATTTTTCCTTCCTCACCCCTTGAAGCTTCTTCAATGGTACGTGCATATCCGGATCAGAGTCAAAACACTTCACTGCCAACTCATTCAATTCCTCCTCTGGGTCTACATTCGACCTTGCTCCTCATGTAAAAATAGCTCATCTTCTCTACTCCATTCCTCCCCTATGAGACTCATATCAGCCATCCCTCCCAATTCAAATTATAATGCCTCATCAATAAGTTTAAGAGAGCTTCTAGGAGACAACCCCAAAACCTCCCCAAGCCCATCTTCCCTCTCAACCTCCAGTTCCGTTAACTCAAACCAGGTCGCCCTCCTTGTTGGATCATCATCAGACAAAACCGACCCCCCCTCCACATGCTTTAATTTAATCTCCTCAACATTTAAATCCACTCCATCCGATTCCTAACAATCCCATTGATTTTTTACGGAACCTGACCAGCTACAGAAATAAACAATACCTCTTGTAACCCATAATTCACCTCTGTCCGCTTCATAACAGCATCCAAAATTTCTTTACGACGTGATTCATTAAAACCATTCATTACTTTAACTTCTTGTTGTACCTTTGGTTTCTCCTGCTCCTTCGAGCTCCCCCCTTTCCACACCTTCTTCGTCTTCTCCAATTTCCCCACTCTCAGTTTTGCATTTCCCCCTCTGTTTTGATTGCCCTCTTTCCGTTTACATTGATACACCAAATGCCCTTGCTTCCGGCAATGTAAACAGAAGGCAGGAATTGTTTCAAACACCACTTACTGATAATGGCTACTCTCCACCCCTAGAGGCCCCAACCAAAATGAATGACATAACGGTTTAGACACATCAACCTCAACACAAATGCGCGCTGCATCTGGCCGTGTCACACACGTCATTGCATTATCCTGTTTCAAGAATCAGCCAAATCCACCTCCAATACTCCTCAAGATTGATTCGTGAAAAATTTGGGGGTAACCCGGCAAAGTGATCCAAATCGGAACCCAAGGCGAGTCCTCCTCCTCCACAAACTCGGGCGTCTAGTGGGAAATTCTGTAAGGAACCCCTACTAGTTCCGCATTCCTTCGAGCCATCATAAAAATAAAATCTTCTTCATTAGAAATCCTAACCAGCACATTCCGCGGATTCCGTAACTGCCCCACCACAAGAACAGATCGCAACCCCCCCAACGACTCCGGATGAAGCCAGGCACATGGTCTAGCGACAACCTTCTACGCAAGAATTTAAGCACAACAGGGAACCTAAACAGCTCCACCGATTGATTTGTTTCATTCTTAGAGAACAAAAATAACATCTCCCCCCCTCAGAGAAACAGGGCTCCCAAAACGGTATATTAACCTCAGGCAGTACTTGAGGTCTTGCGACGATTTCAGTACTTAACTATACGTATAAAAAATAAAAATAAATAAATAAAAAGATTTCAGTACTTGACTAAGGAATGTATATTTCTTTATCCATGCTTATATATGACCCTGAGAAGAATGTAAGAAACAGGGAGAGGATTATACTAACCTCCATATCAAGCCTGGTGTAGGTAAAAGAATATAATCTCTTTAACATACCTTTGCAGTTTTTGTGCCTGAAACAAGGAAAGAAGCCAAACAAAATAACAAAGTCCTAATCAAATTGTCTTGCACGTTACGAGATTAGGGAATTCCTCGCCCAATAGTTTACATGAATCCATCATTAACTCTGTCACAATTTTCTTCATCCTAAATACCACAAAAACATGCAAGCATCTAGATCAGCAACATACCAATGACTTGGTCGAAAACGTTTTGATGATTTAAGGGTCGAGAATGACCTGAGGAACGTCAGATCTAAATACTTGAAACCTAAATAGAGTCACTAACCACCCGAGCCAAGAAAACCCACAAACCCATTATAACACCCACTTCTCGTAGGTTAGGAGTGTCACGTATTTTTCATAAAATAAAACCGACAAGAGATATCATATTTAATAACATAAAATTAACATTTATTTCATTAAAGATTTGTCACATGTAGATTATTTCATTAGTCGCTTGGCCACAGTCTCAATTTTCATTCTTTTGTATTTGTCAATCATGTGGATTATGGAGGCTCACATGTAAAAACAAATCAATAAAGTCTCTTGCATTTAATTCAGAAAAACATATCCAGCTAGATCAGGAAGAAAATTAATAGTTTGTGATAGTTTTAAGTTTGTGACTATTTCTATTCTTCAATAAAATTAAAAATTGAAAATGCTAGACTAACACGTCGTAGAAGATGAATGATTACAAATGATATAAGAAGTGGAGGAAGCATGTGTCGTGATGGTGAACAAAGTAGTGACAGTATAAGTAATGACATAGTTGTACGACATAGAAAATGAATGATAATGTATGATATAGGAAGTGCAGCAAGAATGTGTATTGATGGTAAACGAAACAAAGATAATACAACAGACAAATATCTAAATATATATCTATATAATCCAACATAAATAATGGTCTACACATTGCGCGGATTATACGCTCATATATATAATGGGTAAGATTAATTTTTGTATTTAATTTATATAACAAAAGAAATGGGCCACATAATTATATCAATAAAATTAATTGGAGACAATCCACTGTCGATATTATATCATTTATCGTGTCGATTGAACCTCATACCCCCAAAATAGACATTTGAAAAAAATATCCCCAAGAGATTGCTTTGTACGTAATCTAATTAATATGGGACCACTTAAATTTATTACTGAAGAATAAAAAATTCCTTTCTCAACTCTCAAGCCAGTGTTTAATTAGGGCATACTTAATGAAATATTTACATGTCATCTTTTAATTTGGAAGATCATAATTTTGAAATTAATTAGAGCAAACTACCAGCACTTAAACCTACCCGTCAAGACAGTCACCTTTCTCTTCCTACATTTCCCATGAGCTACAGAAATTGATCATATGCCATTAAATAATATCCCTTCGATGATCAGTATCATGATAGGCTTGCTATTGATCAATAGTATATCTGAAATTTTTATTTTTTTATTATTTTATTTTAAATATTATTCTAACATCTTTAATTATTAAGAAAAAATTAAAAAAAATATATGCAACTTTACTAATAGTTTCTTCTTTAATTATTAAATAATAAAAATTTAAATAAATAATCAATAATAAAAGAGCAATAAGTCTATTATTATTCATAAACATAAGTCTATCATTACGATGGTACATAGCACACTAGCTAGATTATAATTAGCTAGCGAGGGAAAGCTGCTTATGTGCAGACTGCAGGGCACCTCCAGTACCACCTCTGAAATTTGAAATTTATATATTCAGACCTTGTAGCAGCAGTAGCAATCTCACAATGTGGCTGTCTGTAGTAGTACTTGTTCATGTAATATATTGCTCCTGATCTCCAACTCTGTTGAGTCGCAGTCCATCATCGACACTCCTCAGATATAATTCTATTCATTTTCTCACGTCATTACACGATAAATTATAACTTGATTTTGAAACGTTAAATCATATGTATTTCCATATGAATACATATTTTTCCCCTAATAAAAATTAAGAAATAAAAATAAAAATAAAAGTAAAAAAGAGTTGAACAGAACGATATATGATATTTCATCCATTCTTATATAAGAGTTTTATTTAAACTTTATGTCTCATACACATATATTGATAGAGTTTAGAATAACTCAAAACTTATTAATTAATAAATGAGTTATAATAGCTAAAAAAACACTTAAAAAATAAGATTAACTCTATATCTCTAATCACAATCAAACACAAAGTTTTAGATTTCTTGATAACCAGAAATCTATAAATAGTATTGATAAGGAGTTAAGGGTTCTCACTTACAGTTTCATTGTGCCTCTAGTCATTGGGAGACACTCGGAGGTAAAGTTATTAGGATGATCCTTCTTTCATAGTCAAGTCAAAATCTTTATCAAACTAGAAAAGAGAGATACATTTTCTAGCTATTATTATTATATTATTATAGATTATAAAAAAAGACTTAATTATTAATATTCATATTAAAATATTAATTAACACCTTAATCAAGCATTTGGTCGCTGGTAACTTGGTGAATACGATCTAGGACGGAAGCTCCGTAGCTACCAGTTTTTAAACCTACCTGTCAAGATATAGTCACCTTCTCTTCCTACATCATTTCCCACGAGCTACACGTACAAATTCAAATTAATGATATCGTCGGTACCATCGATGAACAGTACCAATTAAGTTACCATGGCAGCCTAGTACATATATATAATATATATATATATTGGGGCCGGGAATGATGGCAGCACATGACTAGATTATTAGCGAGGGAAAGCTGGTTATATGCAGACTGCAGGGCACCTTCAGTACCCCCTCTGAAATCTATATATTCAGACGTTGCAGTACTCGTAGTAGTAATCTAACAATGTGGTTGTCTGTAGTGGTACTTGTTCAGGGATTGCTCCTGATCTCCAACTCGGTTGAGTCGCAGTCCATCATCGACACTCTTCCAGGTTTCCCCGGCAAGCTTCCCTTCAAACTCGAAACTGGGTCAGTGTGTATAACACATGTTGCATTATTGCATTCCATATATATATATATATGCATTATTGTATAACACATGAATATTAAAGGTTTGTTCCGTTTTTTCTGTGGTGTATTTGTCCGTACGTGCCTCAACCACATGGAGGCTGTATTATTTTGAATAATATGTGATTATTTTTTGTTTTAACATAATTAGTTACTATTTGCTGTTTGGTGTGCTGGAAATTTATCCCCTTACCTTTTTATTACTACTTAAAAATTTTAAATAGAAAGAAAGATAGACGCGTCAAGTAAATTTTACAATACATATATTGTAAGATCTACTTGTTGTGTCTATTTATTTCCTATTCGAAAGTCTTAAATTCAAACATAAACTTAATTTTTTTTTTATAAGAGGGTAAGGTTTCGAACCTAAGTTTTTCATTTGGAGGTCGAATTGGGTTATTTGTTATCAGCCATCAAGCTTTTAGCAAATTCAAACATAAAAGTGTGCTGTGGACTTCTAATTTTTGCTAATTCATTGACTCTATGATTTGGCATTCGTGTGTATAGGTCCTTTTACTTTCGACTATGCAAACTCTAGTGGGAACAACCCAACGTTGGAATTGAACCCGTACTCGTGGACAAAAGTAAGATATATTATTTGATGTGTAAACTAGAACATAACATTTTATGATCGATGTAATTTGGGTTGAACTTTTAGATTGCGAACATAATATTTTTGGATGCACCGGTCGGTACTGGATTCTCATATGCAACAACTTGGGAAGCATACAACAGCAACGATACATTGTCAACAGCACAAACCTATGAATTTCTAAGAAAGGTGAGCAGGCTTGGATTAATTTACCGAAGGGCCGGATTTTAATCTCAAGGCATATATAAATATACACACATGCATTTGGCAGAAAATTAAGAGCATCTCCATGATCACGGTTCATCTAACCTAACCCAACCGACGTTAAAATTAATTAGTAGCTTTAATTGTAATATTTTAAGATAACTCATGCATGCATATACAAACATATAGGTATCGTTTGGATATAGAAATAGTTTCATCTCATCTCATCATTAAAAAAATTTTAAATTCGCACACAAAATATAATAAACAATTCAATTTTTTTAAATCTCAAAACAATAATTAATATTAAAAAATAATATTGTAACAATATTTTATTCATGAACTTTCAACTTTCATCGATCTAAAACTATCTCATCTCATCTCACTATTTAAACGGGACATATACTTACGTTATTTGAGACTTTGTTATATATACTGTAGTGGCTCATGGCTCATTCCATGTTTCTCGTCAATCCGCTCTATATTGCCGGCGATTCTTATTCTGGAAAAATTGTCCCGATCATCGTTCAAGAAGTTTCAAACGGTAAATTATTAGTTAAGCTTCGATCCAGTTTCATTCTAAATAAACTATGTTAATATGATTTCAAAATTTAAACAACTTCGTATATATTCTATTGATCACATTAATTTCCTTTTCGTTTTCATCATTATTTGGAAGAAATAGGAGAACGTCCTTCTTGTTATCTTATGTGTTAGAATATAAATGATATTTGAGTCTTAGGGTTTGCAAGTCTCAATTGAAAAAAAAATGGGTAAATCTAAAACTTAATTAAAAATAATTATTTGAATGGTGGACTCTACTTTTTTTTCAAATATAATATGCACCCTAAAAGTACTGTACCTAGCATTACTCGTATTAAAAAGAATTAAACATGATCTCCGCTAGCAGCTCAATGAATAACAAAAACAGATTTTTATTGTTTTTCTATAAATGTTTGTTGTTGCGGCATGGCATGATTACTCGTCTTGATCATGTGCATGTTGTAGGTAACGAGATTGGACATTCGCCACCATTGAATCTCAAAGTATGTACTTATAGCAATATATATATATATATATATATATATAGTCATTTAATTGCATTTAGCTCAATCGTATTCATTATTAATCATGTCTTATATATATCCGATAGACTTATAGTTTGGAAAATTCGACACAGGGTTTTGTGATTGGTAACCCACTAACACATGAGATTTGGGACACTAATGCAAGACTAAAATTCGCTCATCGAACAGCACTTATATCCGATAGACTTTATCAGGTAAAGTCCTGATCGATCTTAATTAGTTAGCCAATGAATGCTTTTAGACTTGTAGTAATATTTTGCTACACGGAGTACTATACTTGTTATTAAGATTCTATATAATTCTATTTCCAATATTGTATACAATGTATAGAAGTAGTACCGATACTCTCTTGAAATTTCATTTCATTTTTGGCTACAAAAAAATATATATATCTCATTCTAAAACTATGTAATTTATTATCTATATATGTGATTATAGTCAACTAAAAGAAACTGCCAAGGAAGCTATATAAATCCGGATCCAAACAATACACAATGTGTAGAAGATCTTCGAGAGGTCAATGAGGTGAGTAGGATTAATTAAGAACATTCATTCTGGATTACACAAGTCATGATGTTGTCAATTAGTTTGATCGGACAATGAATATATATTAATTTAGCGATGGAATTTGTAGTGCATAGCCAATATATATATTGCCCAAATCTTGGAACCAAATTGCGCTTATTCACAGCCTCCAAAGCCGAATAAACTCTGGAGTTTGAGCCCTCATCTCGATGATAATTTCATAGATATACTCCATTCAACACCAGATCAAGTTCTTGAACCATGGTGTCGGGTATATCTCTCTCTTTCAATTCTCTCACTCACACACACACATGTACACAAATTTCAACTCTTCGAGATGAGATGTGCTAGGCTAGCTCTATCAAAATTATGAACTATTTTATAATCATTTAGCATATTTATTATTTCCAGTGCTATAACTATGTGTACTCCACCATTTGGGCGAATGATAAATCGGTGCAAAAGGCTCTCCACATTCGAGAGGTATATAGTAGTACGTATGGTAATTATAATCGAGATAGAATTTGAATTCATTACGGTTTGATGATCACTAAGTATGTTTAAGTTGCTGTGTGATTGTTCAGGGAACCATAACAGACTGGGAGAGATGCAATAATACCCTAACATATACACACAATATCATAACAAGTATTGATTACCACCGAAACCTCACCAAGAAAGATCTTCGAGCTCTGGTTTACAGGTACTACGTACGTACTAGATCTATGTATGCACCTTCTATGAGAATTTCGCTACTCATACTTATCGATCGAACAAGGAACTACTGTAATAAATTCCTGTGATTGCCATGCCAAGCTTATGCCCTCCCTCCCCTGCCTTGGGCTTAGCTTGGTGTGTCAGTTTAACCCTTGTAACGGTGATCACGGTTTTGTTATAACTATGATTTTCCTTCACCACAAACGAGAGTAATCAATAATATTGGGGTGCCGTCTTCTTAAAAAAAAAAAGAATAATATATATATATATATATTTGGAAAAGACTATATTTCAAATTTCTCTAAGCTTTCCTAACCTGAAGAGCTTCTCTTCGTGCATGTAGCGGTGATCACGACATGTCAATTCCATATGTGGGCACATTAGAATGGATTGAATTACTGGACTTGTCTATAAAGGATGACTGGAGACCTTGGTTTGTTGGTGGTCAAATTGCTGGGTGAACTTCCATGACCACCTTAATTTGTGACCCTACGCCTTTCTAGACAGTATGATTTTCCATTTTTTTAATTTGCTACCATCTCATGCATGATAAATCTCAATTTGTTTTCTTTAGATATGTCACGATCTATAAAGAGGAAAAGTACAGTTTGACATTCACAACTATAAAGGCAAGAATTATGCACTCTTCGCAATATAATTCCCTATATATATATATATATATATATCGTATTCAAGAAAATATGTTATGCATATATAATGTCGTTTTGGTTTGTGCAGGGTGCGGGTCACACAGCACCGGAGTACAAGCCTAAGGAATGCCTTGCCATGATCGATAGATGGTTTGCTTATTACTTTTTATAGTGAGAGTTGTAGCTCCAAATTATGATCAAACGGCTTCTTTCTCATTAGGGTGAGCTCGTTTTTCTGATTATTATGTAATAATTGGAGAAGTACCTACAAGTTGCAAGTGTTTGTCAATAAACTTTGGAAATGCCCAATAATCCCATTATACAATAAGGACAAACGGAAAGTGTGTATATATTTTGTTCCTTGAATACGTAAGGCTCAATTCCAATCCACCATGCTCCCATTTCCGCCCGATCTTGAATAAGAAGTTGCCACGTCACTGAAAATTGAAGTTGTGGTCTACATTGTACTGCTCTCATGACGAAGGAAAATGCAATGTTAATGGCGCTGGAGTATATTGAGAGACGGTGTAAAATGGTAAAAAAATGTGAAGATTTCAAAAATTGAGATAATATAACAGGAAAATGTGAAGATCTCGAAAATTGAGATAATAATATTGTATACACTTCAATATTTTAATCATAAGTTTGACTATAAATAACATAATGCGGCATATGACTTAAATTCAAAAATTTATATTTGGTGGGCACCTCGTGGTCACCAACCACGACTTTTTGATGACCCGGAAATCAGCCCTTCTTCCCTGGACTTCACATGGACGACCTTTAGTTCTGTTTGGACTCTGGACTACAACAGGTACAGGTGTTGTACAGGTCAATGGAATAGCTAGCGTCCATGCACGTACGTACGGTGGGGATTTATGGTTAATATTCATTTTCACATCTTACACCTATAATTTTTTTATAAAATATAGAAATATTTTTCATAAGATTTTTCATAAGATTTTTTTATAAGATGTGGAGTCTGAAATGATAAATAATGACTGATAAGTAGAATTTCATATTACAAATTAGGGGTATTCAACCAAATATCCAACCATAACCTGATTCGGATCTAGATGCTAAAATATGAGCGGTTATCTACCCAGATTCAATCCGGATATCCGGATTGTAACAGGATATCCGGATTTAATCCGGATCAGTTTTAATTTTCCTTTTTTTTAAAAAAAAAAAAAAAGACCTTCAAACTTAAAAAAAATGTTTTTATAGCACTTGTTTTATTAAAAATAAAAAATAAAAATCTGATATGCTTAAATTGCCCAGTTTTTAAAAAAAAAAAAATTTAACACTTTTAACCAAATTGCGCTTATTCACAGCCTCCAAAGCCGAATAAACTCTGGAGTTTGAGCCCTCATCTCGATGATAATTTCATAGATATACTCCATTCAACACCAGATCAAGTTCTTGAAACATGGTGTCGGGTATATCTCTCTCTTTCAATTCTCTCACTCACACACACACATGTACACAAATTTCAACTCTTCGAGATGAGATGTGCTAGGCTAGCTCTATCAAAATTATGACTATTTTATAATCATTCAGCATATTTATTTTTTCCAGTTCTATAACTATGTGTACTCCCTCATTTGGGCGAATGATAAATCGGTGCAAAAGGCTCTCCACATTCGAGAGGTATATAGTAGTATGTATGGTAATTATAATCGAGATAGAATTTGAATTCATTACGGTTTGATGATCACTAAGTATATGTTTAAGTTGGCCTGTGATTGTTCAGGGAACCATAACAGCCTGGGAGAGATGCAATAATAGCCTACCATATACACACAATATCATAACAAGTATTGATTACCACCGAAACCTCACCAAGAAAGATCTTCGAGCTCTGGTTTACAGGTACTACGTACGTACTAGATCTATGTATGCACCTTCTATGAGAATTTCGCTACTCATACTTATCGATCGAACAAGGAACTACTGTAATAAATTCCTGTGATTGCCATGCCAAGCTTATGCCCTCCCTCTCCTGCCTTGGGCTTAGCTTGGTGTGTCAGTTTAACCCTTGTAACGGTGATCACGGTTTTGTTATAACCATGATTTTCCTTTGCCACAAACGAGAGTAATCAATAATATTGGGGTGCCGTCTTCTTAAAAAAAAAGAGTAATATATATATATATATATATATATATATATATTTGGAAAAGACTCTATTTCAAAATTCTCTAAGCTTTCCTAACCTGAAGAGCTTCTCTTCGTGCATGTAGCGGTGATCATGACATGTCAATTCCATATGTGGGCACATTAGAATGGATTGAATTACTGGACTTGTCTATAAACGATGACTGGAGACCTTGGTTTGTTGATGGCCAAATTGCAGGGTGAACTTCCATGACCACCTTAATTTGTGACCCTACTCCTTTCTAGTCAGTATGATTTTCCATTTTCTAAATTTGCTACCATCTCATGCATGATAAATCTCAATTTGTTTTCTTCAGATACGTCACGATCTATACAGAGGAAAAGTACAGTTTGACATTCACAACTATAAAGGCAAGAATTATCCATGCTTCGCAATATAATTCCCTATATATATCGTACTATTCAAGAAAATATGTTATGCATATATAATGTCGTTTTGGTTTGTGCAGGGCGCGGGTCACACAGCACCGGAGTACAAGCCTAAGGAATGCCTTGCCATGATCGATAGATGGTTTGCTTATTACTTTTTATAGTGAGAGTTGTAGCTCCAAATTATGATCAAACGGCTCATTTCTCATTGGAGTGAGCTCGTTTTTCTAATTATTATGTAATAATTGGAGAAGTACCTACAAGTTGCATGCAAATGTTTGTCAATAAACTAACTGTACGTGCAATGTTTTATAAGTTTTGCTATGTACAAGTTTGCGTACCAATATGTGTACTAATGTTGTTACCTTCATATTCTAAATTTAAATTAGCATTATTTTCAATAAAATCTACTTTATGACCAATCATATTGAATGAGTGCGCGTATTAGTGCGCAGAATCGCTTACAATTGGATTTTTCCATGTTCTATTAGAGGTAAACCCCGACAAGAGGCGACTTTATCTGAGATGCAAAATAGGTTAACTAATATGTGTGGAGAAATAATACTTGCAGTCGTGAGTGTGCAAGTGCCGTGCAATCGCTTTGAAAAAAGTGAATAAATATGGAACCCACATGAAAAGAAATTAATTTTTTAATAATAGACTCCACTCTTTTTCAAAGCGATTACACAGCATTTGCGCATTCCACGACTGTATGTAGCATTACTCTTACAGAGAATTAGCTACGTAATACTTTAGCGAATACCCTCGCCTAGCTCTTTCGAAGCCTTGGAAAAAAATGTAATTTTTTCTTCACTGGTTCAACTTCCTAAACATAAGTTTCTCTTCTCTAGGTGCTCCTAACCTTCGCCATTAACTCCAGTCTTATTATTTTCTTTTTATGGACTACTTGTAAATCTTTTATTATAAATTTTCACTTTTAATTTTGTTAGGAGCTTGATTTTGGGATTTTGGTTGTAACCCGCTTACTCTTTTTGTATAAGAAATTATTCCATTATGAGTAAGGGTTATCAATAAAATTGGATACCTTCCTCTTATTTGGAAAAAAAAAAAAAAAAAATTAGGGTTATTCATATTTAGGCATATTTAACTCTTCCAAGCATGATTCTATAACTATATATAATGGTAACTTTGGAAATGCCCAATTATCGTATTATACAATAGTGCTGGTGCAACTAATAAAAATTAATAATAAGGACAAACGGAAAGTGTGTATATATTTTGTTTCTTGAATAGGAAAGGCTCAAGTACTCCAATCCACCATGCTCTCTGCATGTCCGCCCGATCTTGGATCAGAAGTTGCCACGTCACTGAAAATTGAAGTTGTGGTGATCGATCTACATTATACCGGCTCTTATGACGAAGGAAAATGCAATGTTAATGGCGCTGGAGTATATTGAGAGATGGTGTGAAAATGGTAAAAAATTGAGAAGATTTCAAAAATTGAGATAATATAGCAGGAAAATGTGAAAATTTAGACAATATTGTATACATTTCAATATTTTAATCATAACTTTCACTATAAATATTATAATTGGGCATATATGACAGCTTAAATTCAAAAAATTCTATTTGGTGGGCACCTCGTGGTCACCAACTACCAACTACGACTTTGTGATGACCCGGAAATCAGCCCTTTTTCCCTAGACTTCACATGGACTCTGGTCTACATACAACAGGTACAGGTCAATGGAATAGCTAGCGTCCATGCACGTACGTACGGTGGGGATTTACTGTTACTATTCATTCTCACATTTCATATCTATAATTTTTTTATAAGATGTAGAGATATTTTTCATAAGATTTATGAGTATTTTTTATAAAATATAAAATATAAAATGATAAATAGTGACTGATAGAAAGAATTTTATTATAGTACAAATAACTAGGCAAAAAATAAAAGCATGCTAAAAGGTGGTTGTGGCTCCTTGATCGTCGGGTAGTCGAGTTGCTGTGTGTTGTCAGTCCTTTAATTAAATTAATTAAGAAACTAATGAGAAACATACTCAAAATAATAACTATGAAAACTGAAGCATGAAATTACACACGACGTGAACCACCTAATAGTTTTTACTTTTAAGTTTTGCTGCCTACAAGTAAATTTCTATATCAATCTGCATATTAATGTTGTTACCTTCATATTCTAAATTTAAATTAATATTATTTTCAATAAAATCTACTTTCTGATCAATCATATTGAATGAATATGTGTATTAATATGTACAATCGCTTATAATTAGATTTTTCCTTTATTTTTGGACTGGATTTCAGTAAACTTAATTGATTTCAGAATCTATCAAAAAGCTTTGGTTTAAGACCAGTAATTAAATAAATCCGTTCCGCGTACATGGATGACGCCACTACTCCTTTCAGCCCAATAGCCATAATTTGAAACCACGCACTCATCCACATCAACCATCAACTTTGGGCTTCGTCTGTATTGGGGCTACCTATTTTGGGCTGTCCCACTTAGCTCAGTATTAGTAGCCCAACTTTTAATTCAGGCAAGTACTCGCAAAAGTATGAAAAGAATTGTTACTATTTTTGTACCAAAGGTTTTCCTCAATTGATTACTTTGTGCGTTTAAATGTTAAATTGAATTGAGGTGAATTGAGTTGATTTAAAAAAATTATGACGATAATTGAAATGAATTTAATTTCCAAACCAAGCCTTACTTCAAATACTCAACCCAGATACAATCTACCTCACTAAAAACAAAATCATGACTTTATAGTCATACACATACTTTTGCTCTCAGGTATTAACCAGACACGGTGCCATCTTGTTCAGTTGCAGCTTGGCACTCCCTCTCATCTCCTTATTGTAGCCTCTTGGTTTTAGTTAGTCCCCACCAAGAAACGTAGAGACACCGAGGAAGAGAGAGATGATTGGATGTGATCTTTCCGACGACATTGGGCAACCAGAAGACAGCCCAGAGCAGGTACTGACCGCCTCCACGTGGCTAAGAAAAAAGGGAACTGGGATTCGGGCCTGGATGGTGGTCGATACATTGGGCAAGGCACATGTGGTGGAAGCCGGGAAGCATGCCATCATGCGCCGCACGGGTCTCCCCGCCCGAGACCTCCGGATCCTCGACCCAATTCTCTCCTACCCATCAACCATTCTAGGCCGTGAGAGGGCAATCGTGATCAATCTGGAGCATGTAAAAGCCATAATTACGGCTCATGAGGTTCTTTTGCTGAATTTGCGAGACCCATCTGTGACTCCCTTTATTGAGGAGCTCCAGAGGTGTCTTCTGAGTCACCACCACGCATCTAAACATCAGGTTGGTTGGTTGTCTTCAACCCTTCCTTGGAATAGGATCTTTTCCTATCCTAGTCCATGATTTCGTAAGGTTCCCTTAGTTTCGTTTTCGTTATTAATTAGTTTAGATATACTTTGTCAGTTTGTCTCTCCTTAATACCATCATTTCGTCATGCCATCAATCATGTATGACACGTGTGCTACGTATTTAGTTTTGCTGGCCACATGTGGTTTAATTCGTAGCTAATGCGCTATATCCTCTTTATATTAGCTAGCCACGTGTTTGAGTTTCATCCTACTTATTAAAAAAATAAAATAAAATGTTCGAGTTTCATCCTAAGTTCAAATCATTTTCTGTTTATTTTGTCCTTACTATTTAAAGATTATAATAACATCATAGGTTCAACCTATGATTCAAGTTGATTACTAGACTTTGTCCAAAAAAAAAAAAAAATTTGATTACTAGACCAATATGGCTTTTAGATAGTACTTGAGGAGTAGACCAGACCTCCTTTTCTTTTCTTTTCTTTGTGCTGGTTTATTGTTTCTTTTTGTAGCTTTTGTTATTTATTGTGTCGCTTTTTCAGGAGGGCAATGGTGATGGTTCAAACGGGAAGAATTTGTATGAACTAGATATACCGCAGTCAAGGGTGTCTGAGAATCGAGATGAGTCGAGTAAGGTGGAGGGGAAGCATGACATTGAGAATCAAGATGGATCAGCAGTTCTTCCATTTGAGTTTGTGGCATTGGAGGCATGCCTCGAGGCTGCTTGCAGTTGCTTAGAAACCGAAGTAAATGTTATTCCCTTTTCCATTTGATAGTTTTTTCTTGCGTGTCAGCTTGTGTGTGTCTGTGTGTCTGTGATGTAGTTTACTTTTATTTCCTCTCCGTTGTCACCAAACTAGGCACGGACGTTGGATCAGGAGGCTAATTCTGCGTTAGATAAGCTGACTTCAACGATTAGTACTCTCAATTTGGACCGTGTTCGCCATATTAAAAGCCGCTTGGTTGCTATAACCGGACGTGTTCAAAAGGTTTTGTTGTGTTAGGATTGAGAACCAATATGCATTTTATCAATCAGTTAAGATGATAACGCCCTGTACATGGTTATTCGTATATAGTTTGGATGACAGAACAATTGAACCACACTGTTGTATTCCATATTTGCTTTTAATTGTGGTACTCATGCTCATGATGTTCAGGTAAGGGATGAATTAGAAAACTTGCTAGATGATGAAGAAGATATGGCTGAAATGTATTTGACAGAAAAGTTGGTTCATCAAAACCTAGAAGATTCTTCTGATTCCTCAATGAATGAGATAGATGAAATGGTTGATGAAGCCTCTCAATCAGATATGCATGATAGGCACGTAACTAAATAAGTCTCATTTTTATCTTATAAATTACAACCTTCTATTGGCTTCTGTCGCATCTAGAATTTCCCATTGCATTTTATCAGGATGATGCCTCCCGAAATATCTTTGCAAACTGGTGGGTGTTCCAATGTTTACAGAGGTGGACATAACCCTGACAACCCAGGTGGGAACCGCACTAGCACTAGTCACAGTGGTGGGAACAAGAACCTTGATATAAAGGAGCTTGAAATGGTCTTGGAGTCATATTTTGTGCAAATTGACGGTACATTAAACAAATTAACCACGGTATGCAAACCCATTTTACCACTCAATTTTCTCTTAGGGGTTTTCTCTTTCCCTTTCTTATAAACATAGGTACCAACATAGTTCAAAAACAATTGTTCTCGTGGCAAAAGAATTTGGGATTTCTCTAAAAACAAATCTCTGTTGTGGTTTCTTTTATTTCAAGCATGCATTCGATTGACTTTTCCTTTGTTAGCATACCTCATTCTTTTCTCGTGGTTCTCTTGGAAGCTGAGGGAGTACATAGACGACACAGAGGACTACATCAACATAATGCTGGACGACAAACAGAACCATCTCCTGCAAATGGGGGTCATGTTATCAACAGCAACTCTTGTGCTGAGTTCCTTTGTTGTTGTGGCTGGCATTATGGGAATGAACATCAGAATAGAGTTGTTCAAGGATCAGGTATTAGGGCCAAAAAAGTTCATGTGGACTATTGGGGGAAGCACTGTTGGAAGCATATTCTTATATGTCTTTGCTATTGCCTTGTATAAACGCAAGAGATTGCTAGAACGGTGAAGAGAGATAGGCCATCAATTTCATGCATCTTTGTGCTGGTCCTGCTGGACAATACTATATAGACGCCCATTACACCACAACAAAATGTTTTCATCATAAGGTAAATCAAGCAAACCACAATGTTTAATACATTCATTAAATTCAGCTTTAGCACGGGGCCGCATAATACCACCAACTTTCTCATCATCTCTCCGAATAATATTAAAATCCCCTCCAATGAACCAAGGACAGCTCCCCGGGTCTTGAGTCTCCAAAATCTCCCAAAGCTCTAATCTCTTATTGCGGAAACAACTTGCATGCACAAATGTTGCAAGCACTCTCAAATTACCATGGTTAAACCAACCACTAGTAGTCTGATCCAACATTGAGGCCACATCAAACTCAAGATCATCATCCCAAAAAAGCCAAATTTTTCCCCCAACCTCAGCATTATTCACACAGTTCATCAAATTCATCCATCTCACCCAACAGCGACATTTATTTTCACTAAGAAAATGTTCTAAAAGAGCCACCACAAAAGGGCGACATTTATTTAATAAATGCCGAAGCCTACTCTTCGACAAAATAATCCACCTAATATTCCACATTAATATGTTCAACATCAATGAATGAATTTTTTTTGAGCAAGTACGTCGCTCCAACACCACAATAGATTTTTCCTTCCTCACCCCTTGAAGCTTCTTCAATGGTACGTGCATATCCGGATCAGAGTCAAAACACTTCACTGCCAACTCATTCAATTCCTCCTCTGGGTCTACATTCGACCTTGCTCCTCATGTAAAAATAGCTCCTCTTCTCTACTCCATTCCTCCCCTATGAGACTCATATCAGCCATCCCTCCCAATTCAAATTATAATGCCTCATCAATAAGTTTAAGAGAGCTTCTAGGAGACAACCCCAAAACCTCCCCAAGCCCATCTTCCCTCTCAACCTCCAGTTCCGTTAACTCAAACCAGGTCGCCCTCCTTGCTGGATCATCATCAGACAAAACCGACCCCCCCTCCACATGCTTTAATTTAATCTCCTCAACATTTAAATCCACTCCATCCGATTCCTAACAATCCCATTGATTTTTTACGGAACCTGATCAGCTACAGAAATAAACAATACCTCTTGTAACCCATAATTCACCTCTGTCCGCTTCATAACAGCATCCAAAATTTCTTTACGACGTGATTCATTAAAACCATTCATTACTTTAACTTCTTGTTGTACCTTTGGTTTCTCCTGCTCCTTCGAGCTCCCCCCTTTCCACACCTTCTTCGTCTTCTCCAATTTCCCCACTCTCAGTTTTGCATTTCCCCCTCTGTTTTGATTGCCCTCTTTCCGTTTACATTGATACACCAAATGCCCTTGCTTCCGGCAATGTAAACAGAAGGCAGGAATTGTTTCAAACACCACTTACTGATAATGGCTACTCTCCACCCCTAGAGGCCCCAACCAAAATGAATGACATAACGGTTTAGACACATCAACCTCAACACAAATGCGCGCTGCATCTGGCCGTGTCACACACGTCATTGCATTATCCTGTTTCAAGAATCAGCCAAATCCACCTCCAATACTCCTCAAGATTGATTCGTGAAAAATTTGGGGGTAACCCGGCAAAGTGATCCAAATCGGAACCCAAGGCGAGTCCTCCTCCTCCACAAACTCGGGCGTCTAGTGGGAAATTCTGTAAGGAACCCCTACTAGTTCCGCATTCCTTCGAGCCATCATAGTAATAAAATCTTCTTCATTAGAAATCCTAACCAGCACATTCCGCGGATTCCGTAACTGCCCCACCACAAGAACAGATCGCAACCCCCCCAACGACTCCGGATGAAGCCAGGCACATGGTCTAGCGACAACCTTCTACGCAAGAATTTAAGCACAACAGGGAACCTAAACAGCTCCACCGATTGATTTGTTTCATTCTTAGAGAACAAAAATAACATCTCCCCCCCAGAGAAACAGGGCTCCCAAAACGGTATATTAACCTCAGGCAGTACTTGAGGTCTTGCGACGATTTCAGTACTTAACTATACGTATAAAAAATAAAAATAAATAAATAAAAAGATTTCAGTACTTGACTAAGGAATGTATATTTCTTTATCCATGCTTATATATGACCCTGAGAAGAATGTAAGAAACAGGGAGAGGATTATACTAACCTCCATATCAAGCCTGGTGTAGGTAAAAGAATATAATCTCTTTAACATACCTTTGCAGTTTTTGTGCCTGAAACAAGGAAAGAAGCCAAACAAAATAACAAAGTCCTAATCAAATTGTCTTGCACGTTACGAGATTAGGGAATTCTTCGCCCAATAGTTTACATGAATCCATCATTAACTCTGTCACAATTTTCTTCATCCTAAATACCACAAAAACATGCAAGCATCTAGATCAGCAACATACCAATGACTTGGTCGAAAACGTTTTGATGATTTAAGGGTCGAGAATGACCTGAGGAACGTCAGATCTAAATACTTGAAACCTAAATAGAGTCACTAACCACCCGAGCCAAGAAAACCCACAAACCCATTATAACACCCACTTCTCGTAGGTTAGGAGTGTCACGTATTTTTCATAAAATAAAATCGACAAGAGATATCATATTTAATAACATGAAATTAACATTTATTTCATTAAAGATTTGTCACATGTAGATTATTTCATTAGTCGCTTGGCCACAGTCTCAATTTTCATTCTTTTGTATTTGTCAATCATGTGGATTATGGAGGCTCACATGTAAAAACAAATCAATAAAGTCTCTTGCATTTAATTCAGAAAAACATATCCAGCTAGATCAGGAAGAAAATTAATAGTTTGTGATAGTTTTAAGTTTGTGACTATTTCTATTCTTCAATAAAATTAAAAATTGAAAATGCTAGACTAACACGTCGTAGAAGATGAATGATTACAAATGATATAAGAAGTGGAGGAAGCATGTGTCGTGATGGTGAACAAAATAGTGACAGTATAAGTAATGACATAGTTGTACGACATAGAAAATGAATGATAATGTATGATATAGGAAGTGCAGCAAGAATGTGTATTGATGGTAAACGAAACAAAGATAATACAACAGACAAATATCTAAATATATATCTATATAATCCAACATAAATAATGGTCTACACATTGCGCGGATTATACGCTCATATATATAATGGGTAAGATTAATTTTTGTATTTAATTTATATAACAAAAGAAATGGGCCACATAATTATATCAATAAAATTAATTGGAGACAATCCACTGTCGATATTATATCATTTATCGTGTCGATTGAACCTCATACCCCCAAAATAGACATTTGAAAAAAATATCCCCAAGAGATTGCTTTGTACGTAATCTAATTAATATGGGACCACTTAAATTTATTACTGAAGAATAAAAAATTCCTTTCTCAACTCTCAAGCCAGTGTTTAATTAGGGCATACTTAATGAAATATTTACATGTCATCTTTTAATTTGGAAGATCATAATTTTGAAATTAATTAGAGCAAACTACCAGCACTTAAACCTACCCGTCAAGACAGTCACCTTTCTCTTCCTACATTTCCCATGAGCTACAGAAATTGATCATATGCCATTAAATAATATCCCTTCGATGATCAGTATCATGATAGGCTTGCTATTGATCAATAGTATATCTGAAATTTTTATTTTTTTATTATTTTATTTTAAATATTATTCTAACATCCTTAATTATTAAGAAAAAATTAAAAAATATATATGCAACTTTACTAATAGTTTTTTCTTTAATTATTAAATAATAAAAATTTAAATAAATAATCAATAATAAAAGAGCAATAAGTCTATTATTATTCATAAACATAAGTCTATCATTACGATGGTACATAGCACACTAGCTAGATTATAATTAGCTAGCGAGGGAAAGCTGCTTATGTGCAGACTGCAGGGCACCTCCAGTACCACCTCTGAAATTTGAAATTTATATATTCAGACCTTGTAGCAGCAGTAGCAATCTCACAATGTGGCTGTCTGTAGTAGTACTTGTTCATGTATTGCTCCTGATCTCCAACTCGGTTGAGTCGCAGTCCATCATCGACACTCCTCAGATATAATTCTATTCATTTTCTCACGTCATTACACGATAAATTATAACTTGATTTTGAAACGTTAAATCATATGTATTTCCATATGAATACATATTTTTCCCCTGATAAAAATTAAGAAATAAAAATAAAAATAAAAATAAAAGTAAAAAAGAGTTGAACAGAACGATATATGATAGTTCATCCATTCTTATATAAGAGTTTTATTTAAACTTTATGTCTCATACACATATATTGATAGAGTTTAGAATAACTCAAAACTTATCAATTAATAAATGAGTTATAATAGCTAAAAAAACACTTAAAAAATAAGATTAACTCTATATCTCTAATCACAATCAAACACAAAGTTTTAGATTTCTTGATGACCAGAAATCTATAAATAGTATTGATAAGGAGTTAAGGGTTCTCACTTACAGTTTCATTGTGCCTCTAGTCATTGGGAGACACTCGGAGGTAAAGTTATTAGGATGATCCTTCTTCCATAGTCAAGTCAAAATCTTTATCAAACTAGAAAAGAGAGATACATTTTCTAGCTATTATTATTATATTATTATAGATTATAAAAAAAGACTTAATTATTAATATTCATATTAAAATATTAATTAACACCTTAATCAAGCATTTGGTCGCTGGTAACTTGGTGAATACGATCTAGGACGGAAGCTCCGTAGCTACCAGTTTTTAAACCTACCTGTCAAGATATAGTCACCTTCTCTTCCTACATCATTTCCCACGAGCTACACGTACAAATTCAAATTAATGATATCGTCGGTACCATCGATGAACAGTACCAATTAAGTTACCATGGCAGCCTAGTACATATATATAATATATATATATATTGGGGCCGGGAATGATGGCAGCACATGACTAGATTATTAGCGAGGGAAAGCTGGTTATATGCAGACTGCAGGGCACCTTCAGTACCCCCTCTGAAATCTATATATTCAGACGTTGCAGTACTCGTAGTAGTAATCTAACAATGTGGTTGTCTGTAGTGGTACTTGTTCAGGGATTGCTCCTGATCTCCAACTCGGTTGAGTCGCAGTCCATCATCGACACTCTTCCAGGTTTCCCCGGCAAGCTTCCCTTCAAACTCGAAACTGGGTCAGTGTGTATAACACATGTTGCATTATTGCATTCCATATATATATATATATGTATGTATAGTGAGATCAGTTTAATTATATGCATGGTTCTGCTTTTACATGAGACGAAGGTACATTGGCGTTGGAGAGTTAGACGAGGTGCAACTGTTTTATTACTTCATCGAGTCTGAAAGGAATCCAAAGGATGACCCTCTTGTGCTTTGGCTCACCGGTGGTCCTGGTTGTTCCGGTCTCTCGGGCCTTTTATTTGAAATTGGTATCATATATTTCTTCCAGCTTGTAGCCATCTCTGTCTGATGTCTCTGTTATTTAATTTTAACAAATCATGGCTGAAACAGAAAAACTCTTCCTCAACTTAATAATAATTTTCGGTTTCAGGGCCGGGTCCACCTTTCCCGAGAACGTGTTTCGCACCCTATAGTTAATTTAACTAGCATAATACCTGAAGATTTTTTTTCCAAGGAAGGGCAGTGATAGGGTTACTATTCTATTACTATTTAAGTACATTTCAAAATTTTTAAATTTTTTTATTATTATTTTTTAAATATTTTTTTAACATCTTTAATCATTAAGAAAAAATTAAAAAATATATATAACTTTACTAATACTCACTTCTTTAATTATTAAGTAAAATAAAAAATTAAAAAAATTAAATACAAAAAGAATTATAGATAAATAGTAATAGAATAATAACCCTATCATTAATCAAAAAAATAATATTTAAGAGTACAGCAGATCGTTCTTTTTTAGTTTTTTTTTTTTTTTTCTTGAAATGAGGAAAAGTACACATGAGAGCATGGTTGTTGCAGCCAAAGTTATCATGAAGGGTCGATAAAATATTAATGTTCACATGAATATTAAAGGTTTGTTCCGTTTTTTCTGTGGTGTATTTGTCCGTACGTGCCTCAACCACATGGAGGCTGTATTATTTTGAATAATATGTGATTATTTTTTGTTTTAACATAATTAGTTACTATTTGCTGTTTGGTGTGCTGGAAATTTATCCCCTTACCTTTTTATTACTACTTAAAAATTTTAAATAGAAAGAAAGATAGACGCGTCAAGTAAATTTTACAATACATATATTGTAAGATCTACTTGTTGTGTCTATTTATTTCCTATTCGAAAGTCTTAAATTCAAACATAAACTTAATTTTTTTTTTATAAGAGGGTAAGGTTTCGAACCTAAGTTTTTCATTTGGAGGTCGAATTGGGTTATTTGTTATCAGCCATCAAGCTTTTAGCAAATTCAAACATAAAAGTGTGCTGTGGACTTCTAATTTTTGCTAATTCATTGACTCTATGATTTGGCATTCGTGTGTATAGGTCCTTTTACTTTCGACTATGCAAACTCTAGTGGGAACAACCCAACGTTGGAATTGAACCCGTACTCGTGGACAAAAGTAAGATATATTATTTGATGTGTAAACTAGAACATAACATTTTATGATCGATGTAATTTGGGTTGAACTTTTAGATTGCGAACATAATATTTTTGGATGCACCGGTCGGTACTGGATTCTCATATGCAACAACTTGGGAAGCATACAACAGCAACGATACATTGTCAACAGCACAAACCTATGAATTTCTAAGAAAGGTGAGCAGGCTTGGATTAATTTACCGAAGGGCCGGATTTTAATCTCAAGGCATATATAAATATACACACATGCATTTGGCAGAAAATTAAGAGCATCTCCATGATCACGGTTCATCTAACCTAACCCAACCGACGTTAAAATTAATTAGTAGCTTTAATTGTAATATTTTAAGATAACTCATGCATGCATATACAAACATATAGGTATCGTTTGGATATAGAAATAGTTTCATCTCATCTCATCATTAAAAAAATTTTAAATTCGCACACAAAATATAATAAACAATTCAATTTTTTTAAATCTCAAAACAATAATTAATATTAAAAAATAATATTGTAACAATATTTTATTCATGAACTTTCAACTTTCATCGATCTAAAACTATCTCATCTCATCTCACTATTTAAACGGGACATATACTTACGTTATTTGAGACTTTGTTATATATACTGTAGTGGCTCATGGCTCATTCCATGTTTCTCGTCAATCCGCTCTATATTGCCGGCGATTCTTATTCTGGAAAAATTGTCCCGATCATCGTTCAAGAAGTTTCAAACGGTAAATTATTAGTTAAGCTTCGATCCAGTTTCATTCTAAATAAACTATGTTAATATGATTTCAAAATTTAAACAACTTCGTATATATTCTATTGATCACATTAATTTCCTTTTCGTTTTCATCATTATTTGGAAGAAATAGGAGAACGTCCTTCTTGTTATCTTATGTGTTAGAATATAAATGATATTTGAGTCTTAGGGTTTGCAAGTCTCAATTGAAAAAAAAATGGGTAAATCTAAAACTTAATTAAAAATAATTATTTGAATGGTGGACTCTACTTTTTTTTCAAATATAATATGCACCCTAAAAGTACTGTACCTAGCATTACTCGTATTAAAAAGAATTAAACATGATCTCCGCTAGCAGCTCAATGAATAACAAAAACAGATTTTTATTGTTTTTCTATAAATGTTTGTTGTTGCGGCATGGCATGATTACTCGTCTTGATCATGTGCATGTTGTAGGTAACGAGATTGGACATTCGCCACCATTGAATCTCAAAGTATGTACTTATAGCAATATATATATATATATATATATATAGTCATTTAATTGCATTTAGCTCAATCGTATTCATTATTAATCATGTCTTATATATATCCGATAGACTTATAGTTTGGAAAATTCGACACAGGGTTTTGTGATTGGTAACCCACTAACACATGAGATTTGGGACACTAATGCAAGACTAAAATTCGCTCATCGAACAGCACTTATATCCGATAGACTTTATCAGGTAAAGTCCTGATCGATCTTAATTAGTTAGCCAATGAATGCTTTTAGACTTGTAGTAATATTTTGCTACACGGAGTACTATACTTGTTATTAAGATTCTATATAATTCTATTTCCAATATTGTATACAATGTATAGAAGTAGTACCGATACTCTCTTGAAATTTCATTTCATTTTTGGCTACAAAAAAATATATATATCTCATTCTAAAACTATGTAATTTATTATCTATATATGTGATTATAGTCAACTAAAAGAAACTGCCAAGGAAGCTATATAAATCCGGATCCAAACAATACACAATGTGTAGAAGATCTTCGAGAGGTCAATGAGGTGAGTAGGATTAATTAAGAACATTCATTCTGGATTACACAAGTCATGATGTTGTCAATTAGTTTGATCGGACAATGAATATATATTAATTTAGCGATGGAATTTGTAGTGCATAGCCAATATATATATTGCCCAAATCTTGGAACCAAATTGCGCTTATTCACAGCCTCCAAAGCCGAATAAACTCTGGAGTTTGAGCCCTCATCTCGATGATAATTTCATAGATATACTCCATTCAACACCAGATCAAGTTCTTGAACCATGGTGTCGGGTATATCTCTCTCTTTCAATTCTCTCACTCACACACACACATGTACACAAATTTCAACTCTTCGAGATGAGATGTGCTAGGCTAGCTCTATCAAAATTATGAACTATTTTATAATCATTTAGCATATTTATTATTTCCAGTGCTATAACTATGTGTACTCCACCATTTGGGCGAATGATAAATCGGTGCAAAAGGCTCTCCACATTCGAGAGGTATATAGTAGTACGTATGGTAATTATAATCGAGATAGAATTTGAATTCATTACGGTTTGATGATCACTAAGTATGTTTAAGTTGCTGTGTGATTGTTCAGGGAACCATAACAGACTGGGAGAGATGCAATAATACCCTAACATATACACACAATATCATAACAAGTATTGATTACCACCGAAACCTCACCAAGAAAGATCTTCGAGCTCTGGTTTACAGGTACTACGTACGTACTAGATCTATGTATGCACCTTCTATGAGAATTTCGCTACTCATACTTATCGATCGAACAAGGAACTACTGTAATAAATTCCTGTGATTGCCATGCCAAGCTTATGCCCTCCCTCCCCTGCCTTGGGCTTAGCTTGGTGTGTCAGTTTAACCCTTGTAACGGTGATCACGGTTTTGTTATAACTATGATTTTCCTTCACCACAAACGAGAGTAATCAATAATATTGGGGTGCCGTCTTCTTAAAAAAAAAAAGAATAATATATATATATATATATTTGGAAAAGACTATATTTCAAATTTCTCTAAGCTTTCCTAACCTGAAGAGCTTCTCTTCGTGCATGTAGCGGTGATCACGACATGTCAATTCCATATGTGGGCACATTAGAATGGATTGAATTACTGGACTTGTCTATAAAGGATGACTGGAGACCTTGGTTTGTTGGTGGTCAAATTGCTGGGTGAACTTCCATGACCACCTTAATTTGTGACCCTACGCCTTTCTAGACAGTATGATTTTCCATTTTTTTAATTTGCTACCATCTCATGCATGATAAATCTCAATTTGTTTTCTTTAGATATGTCACGATCTATAAAGAGGAAAAGTACAGTTTGACATTCACAACTATAAAGGCAAGAATTATGCACTCTTCGCAATATAATTCCCTATATATATATATATATATATATCGTATTCAAGAAAATATGTTATGCATATATAATGTCGTTTTGGTTTGTGCAGGGTGCGGGTCACACAGCACCGGAGTACAAGCCTAAGGAATGCCTTGCCATGATCGATAGATGGTTTGCTTATTACTTTTTATAGTGAGAGTTGTAGCTCCAAATTATGATCAAACGGCTTCTTTCTCATTAGGGTGAGCTCGTTTTTCTGATTATTATGTAATAATTGGAGAAGTACCTACAAGTTGCAAGTGTTTGTCAATAAACTTTGGAAATGCCCAATAATCCCATTATACAATAAGGACAAACGGAAAGTGTGTATATATTTTGTTCCTTGAATACGTAAGGCTCAATTCCAATCCACCATGCTCCCATTTCCGCCCGATCTTGAATAAGAAGTTGCCACGTCACTGAAAATTGAAGTTGTGGTCTACATTGTACTGCTCTCATGACGAAGGAAAATGCAATGTTAATGGCGCTGGAGTATATTGAGAGACGGTGTAAAATGGTAAAAAAATGTGAAGATTTCAAAAATTGAGATAATATAACAGGAAAATGTGAAGATCTCGAAAATTGAGATAATAATATTGTATACACTTCAATATTTTAATCATAAGTTTGACTATAAATAACATAATGCGGCATATGACTTAAATTCAAAAATTTATATTTGGTGGGCACCTCGTGGTCACCAACCACGACTTTTTGATGACCCGGAAATCAGCCCTTCTTCCCTGGACTTCACATGGACGACCTTTAGTTCTGTTTGGACTCTGGACTACAACAGGTACAGGTGTTGTACAGGTCAATGGAATAGCTAGCGTCCATGCACGTACGTACGGTGGGGATTTATGGTTAATATTCATTTTCACATCTTACACCTATAATTTTTTTATAAAATATAGAAATATTTTTCATAAGATTTTTCATAAGATTTTTTTATAAGATGTGGAGTCTGAAATGATAAATAATGACTGATAAGTAGAATTTCATATTACAAATTAGGGGTATTCAACCAAATATCCAACCATAACCTGATTCGGATCTAGATGCTAAAATATGAGCGGTTATCTACCCAGATTCAATCCGGATATCCGGATTGTAACAGGATATCCGGATTTAATCCGGATCAGTTTTAATTTTCCTTTTTTTTAAAAAAAAAAAAAAAGACCTTCAAACTTAAAAAAAATGTTTTTATAGCACTTGTTTTATTAAAAATAAAAAATAAAAATCTGATATGCTTAAATTGCCCAGTTTTTAAAAAAAAAAAAATTTAACACTTTTAAAATATTTTTATAAAAATAAATAAATTAAAGAACCAAATAAATAAAAATGAAAAATAAATAATATTGTTGTTACATCATAATGCAGAATATAAATTTACAAAGAACTGGGGGGAAATTTTCTACTGGATTGTCTTTCCATAAGCTGCCAACATCAATTACAACAAAAAAATGAAAACTATAATGATTAGAAACAATAAGTCAAAAAGAACAAGAGAATAAAACTTGAAACAAAACCTCACAAAGACACTATAATAATTATTGTCTTACAGCTTTAGTTCTTGGCTCTATATCACTAAGAAAAAGTCTCCTATTTCTTCTACGAGCACTCTCTGATTTATGTTCCATAACTAGCTCATACTACCAATATTAAATGCACAAAGAAGTTTTATATATATGAAAATTCTTAAGCACAATATCAATTTCAAAGAATTATTACAAAAATAAAGGGAACATTAATAAGAGGGTTAAGTTGAAGTTGAAATTGCTTAAATTACTGAAGTTGATGGAAGAGGGTTACCTTAACAAAAAAAAATGTAGAAGTTAAGTTAAATGGATAAATTAATAATAAAAAATCAAATTTAACAAATAAAAGTGTTTACCTTCGATGTCAACACATTCTACATGCTCCTCCACCTACCAAGAATTAAGTGGTTCACAAGTCAACCAATTTTAACTTTGGGGGGAGAGATGGTGTGGGGTTTTGGATATTCATAGAGGAAGGCACTAAAGAGCTAGTGTTTTCCTCCATGTCCAATGAAATAGGTGATGATCCACCAACACTACCACTAAAGCTATCTTCCATCTGTTTCAAACATAAAAAATAATGTACATGCTTCAGCAAATATAATCACAACGAACAATGACAGCAAATATAATCAATGAGAAAGAGGGTGAGATTACAGATAAAAGCTCAAACAAGCTTGGTCAATTAAACGAATATGTCGTACCATAATTTTCTTTACATTTTACACTTTTTCAAAACACAAAACCAATGTAGTCATGTAAGCTATAATGACCCAAGTTCATTGTGCAAGAGTTATGTAGGAGTATAAGCTAATTATTAATAGTTTTTGTAATTTGAAATTGTACAAAAACCAGAACCAATGTAGTCATGTAGGCTAGGACCAAAGTACTCGATGTAAAGACATTAGTTATTCAATTTACTTTGTACTATGTTATTTGTTTTTACAACTCGGTTTTGGGTGGAAGGAGAGTTCGATTCTTAGCTCACATTTCTGATAAAATATCCTAATGCTCTCTCTTGCTCAAAGAAAACAATGAGCAAGAAAAGAAAGAGGAAAGCAAAGAAAAAAACGCAGAAGAAAAAAATGAAGAAGAAAAAAAAACCAATCATAATCTAAACAAGAATTTAATACAAAAATGATACCAAATCGAGAGATCTATAAGAAGAATTTCATATTGCAAATAGCCAGGCAAAAAATAAAAGCATGCTAAAAAGTAGTTGTGGCTCCTTGATCGTCGGGTAGTCAAGTTGTTGTGTGTTGTCAGTCCTTTAATTAAATTAACTAAGAAACTAATGAGAAACATGCTAGAAATATAAACTATGAAAACTGAAGCATGAAATTAAACACGTGAACCACCCAATAGTTTTTACTTTTTGGACTGGATTTCAGTAAACTTAATTGATTTCAGAATCTATGAAAAAACTTTGGTTTAAGACCAGTAATTAAATAAATCGGTTCCGCGTACATGGATGACGCCACTACTCCTTTCAGCCCAATAGCCATAATTTGAAACCACGCACTCATCCACATCAACCATCAACTTTGGGCTTCGTCTGTATTGGGGCTACCTATTTTGGGCTGTCCCACTTAGCTCAGTATTAGTAGCCCAACTTTTAATTGATTGATCACTTCAATAAAAACAATTGAACCACAATGTTGTATTCCATATTTGCTTTTAATTGTGGTATTCATGCTCATGATGTTCAGGTAAGGGATGAATTAGAAAACTTGTTAGATGATGAAGAAGATATGGCTAAAATGTATTTGACAGAAAAGTTGGTTCATCAAAACCTAGAAGATTCTTCCGATTCCTCATTGAATGAGATAGATGAAATGGTTGATGAAGCCTCTCAATCAGATATGCATGATAGGCACGTAACTAAATAAGTCTCATTTTTATCTTATAAATTACAACCTTCTATTGGCTTCTGTCGCATCTAGAATTTCCCATTGCATTTTATCAGGATGATGCCTCCCGAAATATCTTTGCAAACTGGTGGGTGTTCCAATGTTTACAGAGGTGGACATAACCCTGACAACCCTGGTGGGAACCGCACTAGCACTAGTCACAGTGGTGGGAACAAGAACCTTGATGTAAAGGAGCTTGAAATGGCCTTGGAGTCATATTTTGTGCAAATTGACGGTACACTAAACAAATTAACCACATTCGACCTTGCTCTTCCATGTAAAAATAGCTCCTCTTCTTTACTCCTTTCCTCCCCTATGAGACTCCCATCAGCCATCCCTCCCAATTCAAATTCTAATACCTCATCAATAAGTTTAAGAGAGCTTCTAAGAGACAACCCCTCAACCTCCCCAGGCCCATCTTCCCCCTCAACCTCCAGTTCCGTTAACTCAAACTAGGTCGCCCTCCTTGCCGGATCATCATTAGACAAAACCGACCCCCCCTCCACATGCTTCAATTTAATCTCCTAAACATTTAAGTCCACTCCATCCGATTCCTTACAATCCCATTGATTTTTTGAGCGAACCTGACCAGCTACAGAAATAAACAACATCTCCTACAACCCAAAATTCACCTCTTTCCACTTCATAACAACATCCAAAATTTCTTTACGGCGTGACTCATTAAAACCTACTTTGACTTCTTGTTGTTCCTATGGTTTCTCCTACTCCTTCGAGCTCCCCCCTTTCCACACCTTCTTCGTCTTCTCCAATTTCCCCACGCTCAGTTTTGCATTTCCCCCTCTATTTTGATTGCCCTCTTTCCGTTTACATTGATGCACCAAATGCCCTTGCTTCCAGCAATGTAAACATAAGGCAGGAATTGTTTCAAACACCAATTCCTGATAATGGCTACTTTCCACCCCTGGAGGCCCCAACCAAAATGAATGACTTGACGATTTAGACCCATCAACCTCAACACAAATGCGAGTTGCTTCTGGCCGTGTCACACACGTTGTTTCATTATCTCGTTTCAAGAATCGGCCAAACCCACCTCCAATACTCCTCAAGATTGATTCGTGGAAAAAATTCGGCGGGAACCCCGGCAAAGTGATCCAAATCGGAACCCAAGGCGAGTCCTCCTCCTCCACAAACTAGGGCGTCCAGTGGGAAATTCTGTAAGAAACCCCTGCTAGCTCCACATTCCCTTGAGCCATCACAGTAATAAAATCTTCGTCATTAGAAATCCTAATTAGCACATTCTGTGGATTCCGTAACTGCCCCACCACAGGAACATATCGCAACCCCCCAATGACTCCGGATGAAGCCAAGCACATGGTCCAACGACGGCCTTCTACGCAAAAATTTAAGCACAACAGAGAACCTTAACGGCTCCGCCGATTGATTATTTTCATTCTTAGAGAACAAAAATAACACCTCCCCCTCAGAGAAACGAGGCTCCCAAAACGGTATCTCAACCTCAGATAGTACTTGAGGTCTTGCAACGACCACATTTGCAAAAGCAGGGGACGAAGCAGACGGCCCAACAGACTTCGGAAAGACATTCTGTGTTGCGAGGTGGCCAGAACCACCCAAGTTACCCTGCCCTATTGTCCCAAACAAAAGGCTTGGCGCCGCGCCGATGGCTAGGGCCATCAGCAAAACCCTAATTGCCTAATCACCCCTCCATGTTTTCCGTGTGTTTTACTGTAGCTAAAGTCCAATTTTTTTTAACTTTAGCTAATCCATTGCAATCGGTTTTTGTTGTCTAATAATTCTTCATTTACTTACAGAGTTATACTTACTTGCTTTCTTACATTTGGGCTAATGATGAAAATGTACAAAATGCGCTTCACATACGGAAGGTACGTACGTGTATATATATATATATATATAGAGAGAGAGAGAGAGAGAGAGAGAGAGAGAGAGAGAGAGACTGCCACTACTGTTATTAATTCCTAACTCTGCTATATATGATGATTCTCAGGGAACCATCAAGAACTGGGTGAGATGTAATAGGACCATGTCCTACACATATAATGTTATAAGTACCATTGATTACCTTCGTAATTTCACATAGCAGAGAGGTTACCAATCTCTGATTTACAAGTGAGAACGCATCACTTCATATTTCTCATTTATTTTTTCGATATATTTGAGTGCTCGGTGAAAAATATATCCAATGAATAATACTACGTGCTACTCTTCATCTTCAATCATATTTGTTAATACAGTACATTTTTTAACTCGATTAATTAATAATATTCTAATGATTCCCCTCCCCTGCCCTCCGTCTCATAGCGGAGACCAAGACCTGTCTATTTCATATATTGGCACCCTACAATGGATAAGAACTCTGAATATGACCCTCGAAAGTGCTTGGGAGCCGTGGTTTGTGGAGGGTCAAGTTGCCGGGTTGGTACCTCGTTAAGTTTTCAAATTGAAGTCATCATTTCTAGCCTAGCTGTATTGTCAAATTTTAATCAGTTTTCTTGCTTGTATGAAATTCTAGCTAGGATGATCTCACTCATGGCCTGAAGAACTTAATTTTATTTTTTTCTTTTAAAAATCATGGCAAGTACACAATGAGCTTCACCAAGAATAATTACCATATGACTTATGCTACGGTTAAGGTATGCAAAACACCCTGATCTGAATTATTGTTTTTTTTTTCAGATCTAAATTTTTAACTATTTTTATATATTGTAAATCATGTAGGGAGGGGGTCATACAGCTCCAGAGTAAAAGCCTAAAGAAAGTTTTGCCATGGCATATAGGTGGTTCGCCCACTACTATCTGTGAGTTAATTAGATTAGTTGCAAGGAATTGACATGTAATTGTAAGGGGTCGGGTGATAGTCATAGGCAGGCATTAATGCAAGTATTTCGATCCTTGCTAGAAAATCAAGCACGATTTCTTTTGATTATATATACATATATATATATATTAGGTGAAAGTAACGTGCAATAATACACACACTACAAGAAAAATGGGCTTTTGTGGCCATTTAATTACGGCAAAAATACTATTTGTGATCAAAACAGATTCATTTTAACTGTAAATAATCATTTCGTTAGAATTAAATGGCCACAAATAAGCAGTTTCTTTGTAGTGACGTTTGCTTTGTTTATATTTAATTCTTTTTGTTAAGAATTAATTTTTTATTAATAAAGACGTAATGTTTTTGGTTAATTAAATAACGATGTAATGTTTATATTACTTATAAATAATTACACACTGTGATATATTTATTATTTTATTTTATTAATTTTTAGTTGTAGTGTTTCTATTTGCCTTTTTTTCTATTTTTTTATCTTTTTATTTTATTAAGCTTGTATTTTTCGGATAGGACTTGCTTTTAGTGAGTTTTCTCTGTTTCTTCTCTGCACGTTTCACTTTTTTCACATCTTTAACGAGAGCAAAGTTAATGTGGGTTTGGACTTTGCATCCTTTCGGTGTTTATTTCCCACCGCAAATCAGATCATGACTTGGTATCCTGCTTGGTATTTGGGTTTTTTTCCTCTTTTATTTTCCTTGGGTGAAAAAGTTAATGAATGCCATGAATCTTTAATATGAAGCAAACCATGCATATTTTTGGGTTTCTTTTCCCTCCCATTTAAGCCTAGAAACTCCCTCTCCAATTAAACACCACACCACTATCATACTTTCATCACACTATATAAGATGTGGCATATTTATCACCATTAGATGATAATAAATTATCACTCAATGATGATAAATATGTTACGTTATATATAATGGAATAAAAATAAGATGATGGTGTGGTTTATAGACTTTTTTGGCTTAAAACAAACTCATATGTAGATGCATATAATGAAATATCCGATATAAATCACTTCGTTGATATCATGACTTCAAATAAGGTAATAAATGGTACATATAGGGAACAAACTGACAAAAGAGCCAATTATGACCTTTTGTTTTTCATGTTTATTATCTAGTGCCTAAAGATCAAGATAGACCCTATACCCAGTATCCTTGCATTAATTACTACAAGAGAAGTGCTTATTTACAACAAGTTAATTTAACAAAATAACTATTTGTAATTAAAATTAGTTACAAATAGTCTTTTATTGCAATAAATTAATCACAAAAACCTGTTTTTCTTGTAGTGAATATAGGCTGGCCAGTCTCATGCATGCCAATAAAGTCATGAAAATTTTTCAAAATTTGGAATAGAACAAACATAGAACGATTCATCTCATACGATGTACAATGTACATGCTAACTCCTACAAATATTTAAGGTAAACAAAGGAGGAGTACCTCAAGAGATAAGAACCATTTGATAAAAGCGTTATACGAAACGTAAAACATCATGCAATTAGTATATGGTCAAAAAAGGTGGCCAAAATAATAAATATATTGATCATACCGTTTCTTTTCTTCTTTTGCAGGACAAAAATGTATAGAATTGTTATTTCATGTCGGAAATCAGCGAGAAACGTGCTCAAAGATCAAAACTCTAAGAAGCTGTGTATAAACCTTCTTTACAAACAACAATATTTAATAAAGTTTAATTCAAATATGATGGTTTAACTTCCATACGTATTTAATGAAGTTTAATTCAAATATGATGGTCTAACTTCCATACGCCCGTTACATTCACAGTACACTGACGGATTTAGACGAACGGCGTTAACTTTAACGGAAAAATAATAAAAATCGTTAAAACAAGATTTGCCGTTAGATAGCCACATTATATATATAAAGAAATATATATGTATGCAACGAATAAAAGATCTCATGTACGTACGTGTATCTTCTGAATTTGAAACGTTGCCTAATGGTTCTGAAATGATCAGAATCCTACACGAGTTATATAACATGCTAATTCGAGTTATATAATCGAAGTTGTGGCCTACATCTTCTTTATGGAGAGTTGTAATTAGATGCAAATATAATTTCATACAGGATCGAGGCCACCAAGTTACAGTACTAGAAGATCGCAAGCGAAGGTTAGATGGCTTCCCAGTATAATTTAGAATGTTGGCTGCAGGGTGGCCGAGGGCGGGTCACACGTACGGTACCAATCGTTAATATTGTTAAGGATGCATTAATATTGTTGTTCCAATCATTGTTCACTAAATATTTAATGGTAATTTATGATCAGTTTTTTTTTAAGAAGATGACAGTACCTCCATTTTATTAATATCCCTCACTTGTGGGAAAAAAAACCGTGGTTACAACTAGATACCTGGAGTTACACATATTCAATAAAACCAAAACCCAAGCATAAAAATAACATACAATGTATGAAAAATAATTAAAGATAATAAGATCGGGAAGGCAACACTAAACAACAACGAGCAGGAAAGAATTAATGCATGCATATAAAGAATGAACCAAGGAAACAGTTGCAAAATTAAGAGAGTATCTCACGACGATATCCTCAAGTAAGGAAGACCAAGTCTATCCATATCAAGAAGACCCCTTAAAGTGTTGGGTAACTGATTTCTATCAAACCATTTCATATTTAATCCCTCAGCTCCCTACTTAGCAAGAAAGTCAGCTACTACGTACATTTTCTTCTCAAAAGACATGAGTCACAGGATATTCCAATCTATCGATGCAAGTTTTAAACTCATTCCAAAAATCCTCGAGATACCAAATATTATACTCGCCCTTAATAATCCAGCTAACCATAAGTTGAGAATCAGTCTCAATATTTATCCTATGAAAACCCATCTGAATGCATCTCCTCACCCCTTCTAGTAAACTGCTCATTTCAGTAAAATTACTAGAACCTTGACCTATGGAACCTTGATCGGTTGTAAGGACCTAATCTGGTCTTAGAGAAACCATGAGAGAAGAGGAGTGACAAACTCCAAACACACCCATTAGTACATGACTTCTTTCATCTTTGCTTCCCTTTCAACTCAACAGCACACACCTCTATTAATTATAGTGCCATATATAATGGGTAAGATTAATTTTCGTATTTAATTTATATAACAAAAGAAATGGGCCACATAATTATATCAATAAACTTAATTAATGGAGACAATCCACGGTCGATCGATATTATATCATTTATCCTAATAGAACTTAAGAACCCCAAAATAGACATTTAAAAAAAAAAAAAAAAAAAGCCCCAAGAGATTGCTTCGTACGTACGTAATCTAAAATGGGACCACTTAAATTTAATACTGAAGATTAAAAAAATTCCATTTTCAACTCTCAAGCTGGTGTTTAATTAGAGCACACCTAATAAAATATTTACCTATTATATTTTGATTGGAAAGATAATTTTGAAATTGAATTTTTTTCCAATTAAATGTTACAATTTAAGTTATATGAATGGTATGCTCTACATGACACTGACTTGATAATAGAATAATGATAATCTATCAAAACCATTTAGTTGACATATCTTACGAATTTCATATAATTAATTGGTGACACATCACCAATATATTATTTTGACTTATTTTTTATTTTAACTTTTGATTGGTGACGCGTTAATTAGTTTGTAGTAGCAAAACTTCGTAGTATTTTGCTATCCTCTCCCAGTGTATTTACAAGTAGTACTAGGACAAAATGATTGGATAATTTCAATAACTCGATCATAAAATGTAAAGTTGCATACAATCAAGTTAATGCATGCACATTTTAAAGGTGTGGTGTTACGAGTGTAGGAATAACAACTTGGTGTACATGAACCGAGCGAGCATGTGGGCAAATTGATTTGTCCATTGACGATATTAGTGTAGGAGTAACAACTTGGTGTACCACCTCTGAAATTTGAAATTTATATATTCAGACCTTGTAGCAGCAGTAGCAATCTCACAATGTGGCTGTCTGTAGTAGTACTTGTTCATGTATTGCTCCTGATCTCCAACTCTGTTGAGTCGCAGTCCATCATCGACACTCCTCAGATATAATTCTATTCATTTTCTCACGTCATTACACGATAAATTATAACTTGATTTTGAAACGTTAAATCATATGTATTTTCGTATGAATACATATTTTTCCCCTAATAAAAATTAAGAAATAAAAATAAAAATAAAAGTAAAAAAGAGTTGAACAGAACGATATATGATATTTCATCCATTCTTATATAAAAGTTTTATTTAAACTTTGTCTCATACACATATATTGATAGAGTTTAGAATAACTCAAAACTTATCAATTAATAAATGAGTTATAATAGCTAAAAATACACTTATGAGATAAGATTAACTCTATATCTCTAATCACAATCAAACACAAAGTTTTAGATTTTTTTATGACTAGAAATCTATAAATAGTACTGATAAGGAGTTAAGGGTTCTCATTTACAGCCTCATTGTGTCTCTAGTCATTAGGAAACACTCGGAGGTAAAGTTATTAGGATGATCCTTCTCTCATAATCAAGTCAAAATCTTTATTAATCATGCATTTGGTCGCCGGTAACTTGGTGAATACGATCTAGGACGGTAGCTCCGTAGCTACCAGTTTTTAAACCTACCTGTCAAGATATAGTCACCTTCTCTTCCTACATCATTTCCCACGAGCTACACGTACAAATTCAAATTAATGATATCGTCGGTACCATCGATGAACAGTACCAATTAAGTTACCATGGCAGCCTAGTACATATATATATATATATATATATATATGTACTCTTCGAGCAGTTGTAGAGGGATTAAAAATCTGCCGACAGGGTTATTCGTTCATTGATATTGAGTGTGACTCTTTGATTGTGGTTTCTTGATTGATTACTAAAGTTTGTACAGTGTGGTATTTATGGGATTTTTGGGATAAGGTGTTGACATAGTTGGATGAACTCAATGTCTCTATTAAACATATATTTAGGGAAGGGAATAAAGAGACTGATGAGTTGGCAAAGCTGGGTGCATTGGGGGAGGAGTGGCTTATTTTTTATTCTGCTGATTTACCTTGTGTGGTGAGAGGACTATATAGGTTGGAGTTAATGGGTACGGCATATGTAAGACACAAGATATAATCTGGTGTGCTGGGTATTGCTGGGTAATTATTTATTGGGGATCTAGTTTGTTTGGGTTTTAAACATTGTTTTGGGTGTATTGGTTTATTTGTTACGGTTTCCTCTGTCATAAATGAAGGTTTTAAGAAAAAAGACGGGAATGGGTCATTTGCGGATATGTGACCCACTCTTTATATATATATAAATGAAGCGAGCGAGCTAACTAGTAACTACAGGCCTGAGCCACAGAAATTGATCATATGCCATTAAATGATATCCCTTCGATGATCCGTACCATGAATTAGGTGCAGACTGCAGGGCACCTTCAGTAACACCTCTGAAATATATATATTCAGACGTTGTAGCAGCAGTTTACTCTCAAAATGTGCAGCAGTAGTAATCTCACAATGTGGTTGTCTGTAGTAGCACTTGTTCATGTATTGCTCCTGATCTCCAACTCGGTTGAGTCGCAGTCCATCATCGACACTCTTCCTGGTTTCCCCGGCAAGCTTCCCTTCAAACTCGAAACTGGGTCAGTGTTCCACATTTTTTTTCCAGTGTTCCACATCATGTAATTGCATTATAGCATTCCATATATATATATATATAGAGAGAGAGAGAGAGAGAGAGAGAGAGAGATCAGTTTAATTATATGGTTCTGGTTTTACATGAGACGAAGGTACATTGGCGTTGGAGAGTTAGACGAGGTGCAGCTGTTTTATTACTTCATCGAGTCTGAAAGGAATCCCAAGGATGACCCTCTTGTGCTTTGGCTCACCGGGTTCCAGTCTCTCGGGCCTTTTATTTGAAATTGGTATCATATATTTCTCCCTTGTAGCCAACTCTGTCTCTCTCTGTTATTTAATTTTTACAAATCATGGCTGAAAAAGTCTCTCTTTTTAATGAAAATAGACTTTATTTCATTCAATGAAACTGAAGTTATAACTATGACTTATCAATACTAAAAAAACTTAGATTAGAAGCCAAACTACGCATCTACTCTAGGGTACCCCACATACAAATTTTTGTGAATGATATTGTCTTAATTTTTATAAATTCTCTCTTAACAAATATTTCGATTTGTCTCATAGAATAGCGCTATGTAAAATCAAAACTAAACAACCCCTCTTCTAAAAGTACTATCACCCTTTGTCCTCCCAAAAATATGAGTACCATCAATCTGAAACTTCTCTGTTATATATATCAAGTTTAATAGGTTTTTTTTTTTTTTTACCGAAAACAAAATAAGAAAAAACTGCAAATACAATAAAATTGAAAAAGAAACACATGGGCCAGCCTGTATGCAAGTGGTAGTCCTTCTTTGCCCTTTTTTTCCCCTGCTTTTTCCTTCTTTGCCCGTGACTCCCTTCCTTTTTTTCCCTTCTGCGTCCTCTCGCCCACCTCCACCTTTCTTGAGAACGTGTTTCGCAAACTAGTATAATGGAAAACACTATTCTCACATAAGATTTCTACCGAAAATTTTTTTATTTTTTATTTTTTATTTTTTATTTTTTTTACTGGATGATTAAGTAAATGTTTTTAAATGAAGATATGATTTTTTTTATTTTTTAAAAATATTTAAATACTTTTAAAAAATAGTGGAAGAAAAAGTTAAAAAAATAAAAAAAAAAGTTAGAACTGTTCGGTAGAAAATTTCGGTAGAAATTTTCTGTGGACGTAGCAACGTCTCTAGCATAATACTTGGAAGAATTTTTTTGCACGAATTTGGTGCGTCCCGGCCCCACCCACTTGGAAGAGATAAATCGGGTACGGAAAAATCTACTTTGCCTCCCAATTTGACTGCTAAAGTTGACCGCTTGACAAATTTTTTTTTTATTTAGTGATTAAAAAAGTGATTTTAAGTGTATTGATATATTTTTTTATTTTATAAAAATATTTAAATATTTAAGAGTACAACATATCGTTCCTTTAGCTTCTTCTTTTTTTATGTTTTTTTCTTGAAATCACGAGGACAAACACATGAGAGCATGGTTGTTGCAGCCAAAGTTATGAAGGGTCGGATCATAAGATATCAATGTTCACATAATATTAAAAAGGTTAATGGCTTGTTCCGTTTTTTCTGTGGTGTATTTGTCCGTGCCTCAACCACATGGAGGCTGTACTATTTTGAATAATATGTGATTATTTTTAGTTTTAACATTAGTTACTATTTGCTGTTTGGTGTGCAGGAAATTTATCTGCTTACCTTCTTATTAGTACTTAAAAATTTTAAATAGAATGAGAGATAGACACGTGAAGTAAACTTTACAATGTATATATTGTAATATCTACTTGTTGTGTCTATCTATTTTTTACTCGAGAGTCTTAAATTCAAACATAAAAAATTTTTATCATTAGGAGGGTGGGGGGTTTGAATCCAAGTTTTTCATTTGAAAACCGTGTTATATGTTATTTGGTTATCAAGCTCCTGAGAAATTCAAACATAAACTTGAGTAGACCCAAATCAAGGTGTGTTGTGGACTACTAATTTTTGCTAATGCATTGACTACGATTTGGCATTGTGTGTAGGTCCTTTTACTTTCGACTATGCAAACTCTAGTGGGAACAAACCAACGTTAGAATTGAACCCGTACTCGTGGACAAAAGTAAGATATATTATTTGATTTGTAAACTAGAATGTAACATTTTATGATCGAAGTAATTTGGGTTGTACTTTTAGATTGCAAACATAATATTTTTGGATGCACCGGTCGGTACTGGATTCTCATATGCAACAACTTGGGAAGCATACAACAGCAACGATACATCGTCGACAACACAAACCTATGAATTTCTAAGAAAGGTGAGCGGACTCAGATTAATTTACCGAATGGCCGGGGTTTAATCTCAAGGTGTATATATATATATATATACATATATATATATATACACACACGTGCATTTGGCAAAAAATTAAGAGCATCTCCACTATCACAATTCATCTAATCTAACCCAACCGACGTTAGAATTAGTAGCTTTAATTGTAATATTTCAAGATAACTCATGCATGCATACAAACATATAGATCTCATTTGGATATAGAAATAGTTTCATCTCATCTCATCTCATCTCATCATTAAAATTTTCTCAAATTTGCACACAAAATATAATAAACAATTCAATTTTTTAAAACCTCAAAACAATAATAATATTAAAAAATAATATTGTAACAATATTTTATTCATGAACTTTCAACCTTATCAATCTAAAACCATCTCATCTTATCTCACTATCCAAACGAAGAATATACTTACATTATTTGAGACTTTGTTTTATATATATGTATATATATATATATATATATATATATATATATATATATACACTGCAGTGGCTAATGGCTCATTCCACGTTTCTCGTCAATCCGCTCTATATTGCTGGTGATTCTTATTCTGGAAAAATCATCCCGATCATCGTTCAAGAAGTTTCAAATGGTAAATTATTAATTAAGCTTCGATCCAATTTCATTCTAAATAAATTATGCTAATATGATTTCTAAATTTAAACAAATTTGTATATATTCTGTTGATCACATTAATTTCCTTTTCGTTTTCATCATTATTTGGAAGAAATAGGAGAACTTCCTTCTTGTAACCTCGTTTGTTTTCTCAGTTTATCCCAACTCATCTCATTTCTTCTAATTATTACAATTTTTCTATATTTTCACACAAAAAAAAAATAAACAATTCAACTTTTTCAAATTTTAAAATAAAAATAATATTAAAAAATATATATTCTAACAATATTTTATTCAACTTTTTAATTTTAATCTCGACTCATCTCATCTCATTTGTAAAATCAAACGAAGATATTTGAAAAAAATGGGTAAATCTAAAACTTATATTAAAAAAAAATTAATAGTAGACTCTACTTTTTTTTCAAATATATTATGCGGAGCTTGCATACCCTGAAAGTATTGTATCTAACATTACTCCTATTAAAAAGAATTAATCATGATCTTCACTAACAGCTCGATAAATAACAAAAAAAGAGTTTTATTGTTTTTCTATATATGTTAGTTGCTGCGGCATGATTACTCGTATTCATGTGCGCGCATGTTGTAGGTAACGAGATTGGACATTCGCCACCATTGAATCTCAAAGTATGTACTCACAACACTATCTATATATAGTCATTTGAATTGCATTTAGCTCAATCGTATTCATTATTAATGTCTTATATCCAATAGAGTACTTAAAGTTTGGAAAATTCGACACAGGGTTTTGTGATTGGCAACCCACTAACACATGAGATTTGGGACACTAATGCAAGACTAAAATTCGCTCATCGAACAGCACTAATATCCGATAGACTTTATCAGGTGAAGTCCTGATCGATGATCTTAATTAGTTAGCCAATGAATGCTTTTAGTAATATTTTTCTACTCGAAGGAATACTATACTTGTTATTAAGATTCTATATAATTCTATTCCAATATTATATACAATGTATAGAAGTACCGATACTCTTTTGTAATTTCATTTCATTTTTGGCTACAAAAAAATATATATATCTCATTCTAAAACTATGTAATTTATTATCTATATATGTGCTTATAGTCAACTAAAAGAAACTGCCAAGGAAGCTATATAAATCCAGATCCAAACAATACACAATGTGTAGAAGATCTTCGAGAGGTCAATGAGGTGAGTTGGAATAATTAAGAACATTCATTCTGGATTACACAAGTCATGATGTTGTCAATTAGTTTGATCGGGCAATGAATATTAATTTAGCGATGAAATTTGTAGTGCATAGCCGATATATTTATTGCCCAAATCTTGGAGCCAAATTGTGCTTTTTCACGGCCTCCACAGCCGAATAAACTCTGGAGTTTGAGCCCTCATCTCGACGATGATAATTTCATAGATATACTCCATTCAACACCAGATCAAGTTCTTGAACCATGGTGTCGGGTATATCTCTCTCTCTCTCTCTCTCTCACTCACACACACATGTACACAAATTTCAACTCTTCGAGATGAGATGTGCTAGGCTAGCTCTATCAAAATTATGACTATTTTATAATCATTCAGCATATTTATTATTTCTAGATGTATAACCATGTGTACTCCCTCATTTGGGCAAATGATAAATCGGTGCAAAAGGCTCTGCACATTCGAGAGGTATAGTAGTACGTACGTATATATGGTAATTATAATCGAGATAGAATTTGAATTCATTACGGTTTGATGATCACTAAGTATGTTTAAGTTGGCATGTGATTGTTCAGGGAACCATAACAGACTGGGAGAGATGCAATAATACCCTAACATATACACACAATATCATAACAAGTATTGATTACCACCGAAACCTCACCAAGAAAGATCTTCGAGCTCTGGTTTACAGGTACTACGTACGTACTATATCTATGTATATATGCACCTTCTATGAGAATTTAGCTACTCATACTTATCGATCAAACAAGGAACTACTGTAATAAATTCCTGTGATTGCCAGGCCAAGTTTATGCCCTCCCTCCCCTGCTTTGGGCTTAGCTTGGTGTGTCAGTTTAACCCTAGTAACAGTTATCACGATTTTGTTATAGCCACGGTTTTCCTCCACCACAAATGAGGATAATCAATAAAATTGAGTATGTCGTCCTCTTAAAAAAAAGTAATATATAAATACACACACATATATATATTTGGAAAAGACTATTTCAAAATTCTCTAAGCTTTCCTAACCTGAAGAGCTTCTCTTCGTGCATGTAGCGGTGATCATGACATGTCAATTCCATATGTGGGCACATTAGAATGGATTGAATTACTGGACTTGTCTATAAACGATGACTGGAGACCTTGGTTTGTTGATGGCCAAATTGCAGGGTGAACTTCCATGACCACCTTAATTTGTGACCCTACTCCTTTCTAGACAGTATGATTTTCCATTTTCTAAATTTGCTACCATCTCATGCATGATAAATCTCAATTTGTTTTCTTCAGATACGTCACGATCTATACAGAGGAAAAGTACAGTTTGACATTCACAACTATAAAGGCAAGAATTATCCATGCTTCGCAATATAATTCCCTATATATATCGTACCATTCAAGAAAATCTGTTATGCATATATAATGTCGTTTTGGTTTGTGCAGGGCGCGGGTCACACAGCACCGGAGTACAAGCCTAAGGAATGCCTTGCCATGATCGACAGATGGTTTGCATATTACTTTTTGTAGTGAGAGTTGTAGCTCCAAATCATGATCAAACGGCTTCTTTCTCATTAGAGTACTGAGCTCGTTTTTCTAATTATTATGTAATAATTGGAGAAGTACCTACAAGTTGCAAGTGTTTGTCAATAAACTAACTGTACGTGCAATGTTCTATTAGAGGTGAACCCCAATAAGATGCGACTCTATCTGAAATGCAAAAACTAATATGTGTGCATGTGGGGATTTAAGTTTAGGGTTTTTCCTTTATATGCTCATTGTTGAATCGGATTCTCTTCTTGTGTTTAATATTTTGATATTTGGCATGATATTTTACAATTCAAGCATCAGTTTCCTTTTAGTCTCATGCATGTTTACAGGGAAGCTACGTAATACTTTAGCGAATACTCTCGCCTCTTTCCTTTCGAAGCCTTGGAAAAAACGGTAAGTTTCTATTCTCTAGTTCAACTTCCTAAACATAAGTTTCTCTTCTCTTGGCACACTTAACCTTCGCACCATTAACTCCAGTCTCTTTATTTTATTTTTATGGACTACTTGTAAATCTTTTATTATAAATTTTCACTTTTAATTTTTTTAGTAGCTTGATTTTGGGATTTTGGTTGTAACCTCCATGCTCTTTTTGTATAAGGAATTGATCTTCCGTTGTAAGTAAGAGTTATCAATAAAATTGAGTACTTTTCTCTTCTTTTGAAAAAAAAAAATTTAAATTATGCTAAAAAGTGGTTGTGGCTCCTTGATCGTCAGGTAGTCGAGTTGATGTGTTTTTTTTCATTTAATAAAGGATTTGTATATACAATTCCTAAGTAAAGAAAATAGATTTTCTCATTCAAACTTTAATTGATTTCAGAATCTATCAAAAAACTTCGGTTTAAGACCAGTAATTAACTAAATCGGTTCCGCGTACATGGATGACGCCACTACTCCTTTCAGCCCAATAGCCATTATTTGAAACCACTCACTCACCCACCACCCACATCAACCATCAACATTGGGCTTCATCTGTATTGGGGCTACCTATTTTGGGCTGACCCACTTAGCTCAGTATTAGTAGCCCAACTTTTAATTGATTGATTACTTCAATAAAAACAAAACTCTTGACTCTATAGTCACACACATAATACTTTTGCTCTCCGGTATTAACCAGACACGGTGCCATCTTGTTCAGTTGCAACCTGGCATGCACTCCCTCTCATCTGCTTATTGTAGCCGCTTTGTTGGAGTAGTACCCACTAAGAAACGCAGAGACACCCGGGAAGAGAGAGAGATGAGCGGTTGTGATCCTTCCGACGACATTGGGCAATCAGAAGACAGCCCAGAGCAGGTACTGACCGCCTCCACGTGGCTAAGAAAAAAGGGAACTGGGATTCGGGCCTGGATGGTGGTCGATACATTGGGCAAGGTGCATGTGGTGGAAGCCGGGAAGCATGCCATCATGCGCCGCACGGGTCTCCCCGCCCGAGACCTCCGGATCCTCGACCCAATTCTCTCCTACCCATCAACCATTCTAGGCCGTGAGAGGGCGATCGTGATCAATCTGGAGCATGTAAAAGCCATAATTACGTCTCATGAGGTTCTTTTGCTAAATTTGCGAGACCCATCTGTGACTCCCTTTATTGAGGAGCTCCAGAGGTGTCTTCTGAGTCACCACCACGCATCTAAACATCAGGTTGGTTGGTTGTCTTCAACCCTTCCTTGGAATAGGATCTTATCCTATCCTAGTCAATCATTTCGGAAGGTTTACTTAGTTTTGTTTTCGTTATTAATTAGTTTAGATATACTTCGTCAGTTTGTCTCTCCTTAATACCATCATTTCGTCCATGCCATCAATCATGTATGACAAGTGTGCTACATATTTAGTTTTGCCGGCCACATATGGTTTAATTCGTAGCTAATGTTTGCTAGCCACGCGTTTGAGTTTCATCCTACTTATTAAAAAAATAAAATAAAATAAAAAAATGTTCGAGTTTCATCCTAGGTTCAAATCATTTTCTGTTTATTTTGTCCTTACTATTTAAAGATTATAATAACATCATTGTCTTTTTACCACTAGTTATGAACTTGGAAAGGTCCTCAGTTCAACCTATGATTCAAGTTGATTACTAGACCAAATGGCTTTTAGACAGTACTTGAGGAGTAGACTAGACCTCCTTTTCTTTTCTTTGTGCTGGTTTGTTGTTTCTTTTTGTAGCTTTTTTTATTTATTGTGTTGCTTTTTCAGGAGGGCAATGGTGATGGTTCAAACGGGAAGAATTTGTATGAACTAGATATACCGCAGTCAAGGGTGTCTGAGAATCGAGATGAGTCAAGTAAGGTGGAGGGGAAGCGTGACATTGAGAATCAAGATGGATCGGCAGTTCTTCCATTTGAGTTTGTTGCATTGGAGGCATGCCTCGAGGCTGCTTGCAGTTGCTTAGAAACCGAAGTAAATGTTATTCCCTTTTCCATTTGATAGTTTTTTCTTACGTGTCAGCTTGTGTGTGTGTGTGTGTTCTGTGTGTGTGTGATATAGCTTACTTTTATTTCCTCTCTGTTGTCACCAAACTAGGCAAGGACGTTGGATCAGGAGGCTAATTCTGCGTTAGATAAGCTGACTTCAACGATTAGTACTCTCAATTTGGACCGTGTTCGCCATATTAAAAGCCGCTTGGTTGCTATAACCGGACGTGTTCAAAAGGTTTTGTTGTGTTAGGATTGAGAACCAATATGCATTTTATCAATCAGTTAAGATGATAACGCCCTGTACATGGTTATTCGTATATAGTTTGGATGACAGAACAATTGAACCACACTGTTGTATTCCATATTTGCTTTTAATTGTGGTACTCATGCTCATGATGTTCAGGTAAGGGATGAATTAGAAAACTTGCTAGATGATGAAGAAGATATGGCTGAAATGTATTTGACAGAAAAGTTGGTTCATCAAAACCTAGAAGATTCTTCTGATTCCTCAATGAATGAGATAGATGAAATGGTTGATGAAGCCTCTCAATCAGATATGCATGATAGGCACGTAACTAAATAAGTCTCATTTTTATCTTATAAATTACAACCTTCTATTGGCTTCTGTCGCATCTAGAATTTCCCATTGCATTTTATCAGGATGATGCCTCCCGAAATATCTTTGCAAACTGGTGGGTGTTCCAATGTTTACAGAGGTGGACATAACCCTGACAACCCTGGTGGGAACCGCACTAGCACTAGTCACAGTGGTGGGAACAAGAACCTTGATGTAAAGGAGCTTGAAATGGTCTTGGAGTCATATTTTGTGCAAATTGACGGTACACTAAACAAATTAACCACGGTATGCAAACCCATTTTACCACTCAATTTTCTCTTAGGGGTTTTCTCTTTCCCTTTCTTATAAACATAGGTACCAACATAGTTCAAAAACAATTGTTCTCGTGGCAAAAGGATTTGGGATTTCTCTAAAATCAAATCTCTGTTGTGGTTTCTTTTATTGCAAGCATGCATTCGATTGACTTTTCCTTTGTTAGCATACCTCATTCTTTTCTGGTGGTTCTCTTGGAAGCTGAGGGAGTACGTAGACGACACAGAGGACTACATCAACATAATGCTGGACGACAAACAGAACCATCTCCTGCAAATGGGGGTCATGTTATCAACAGCAACTCTTGTGCTGAGTTCCTTTGTTGTTGTGGCTGGCATTATGGGAATGAACATCAGAATAGAGTTGTTCAAGGATCAGGTATTAGGGCCAAAAAAGTTCATGTGGACTATTGGGGGAAGCACTGCTGGAAGCATATTCTTATATGTCTTTGCTATTGCCTTGTATAAACGCAAGAGATTGCTAGAATGGTGAAGGGAGATAGGCCATCAATTTCATGCATCTTTGTGCTGGTCCTGCTGGACAATACTATATAGAGAACCAAAAGATCTATTTCTGCATATCTACCCCTTACTGTATTTTTGTGGTCACTGGTCTTTTAGCATGAATATCAAAATCGAGCTGTTCGCGGTGGAGAGATCAGGGATGCTACAGTTCCTGTGGTGTAGAGGGTTTTGACAACTAGTCTATTGTGTAACTGAGCTGCATATTTTTACACAGACAGAACCACAACTTTCTACACATCTTACGATTTCTATCATAGACTGCTCGAAAATAAACATGTTGCAACATGCGATTCAAACGTAAGAGCTTTTCTGGTAAATAACGTCCGTGCCATATTTTGCAGGCTTGCATTCACTGAAAACCAATAGATTTGGGCTGTGGTCGTTAATTTTGTTGGGGAGTATTTGTTATTTGAATTATCGCGTGTTTTAAATTGCCTTGAAAGCCACAGCTGCAGGGCTGTGCTGTATTTGTTTCCTCTCTGGTCTGAAGAGTCATCAGAACGGGATTGGACTTCAATGTGCATGGAACCACCATATATTAACTAATCTTTTACTGAGCATATATAATTTAAATCAACAAGTTTCAAATAGCCTTGGAAGTTCCAGCAATAGCAATTCTTTCTACGTCAATGGTTAGATGAATACAGAAAATCATGAACATAATCAGTTGAGCCGAGGCTTGAGAGACAATGTTCACTTCAAAGTTTTTTTTTTTTTTTTTTTCATATCAAAGTCTATGGAACGAGGGAAATTAGTGAAGGAGTTCTGTGAAAAATGTCACTTAACTACCATAGTGGAAGTGGGTAGAAGTGATTCTTGTCGATGATTCTTGGTTGCAGCTATATGAATGAAGGGATGAGGACCAGCATGGAAGGAATTTTACTGGTAGGTTCATTTGATTTAGCTGCTATGTGTTATGATGATGTGGGAACTCAACTTCATGATTTATTTTTTCATCGTAATTTTTGCTTGCTCAGAGAAATTGAGGAACCGCATATCCTGTTCTATCTGGAACCGCTTTGTGGAGAGGGTGCGCCGATCTGGAGGTCGTGTACCATGCGGCGGTCAGGAGGGTGTGCAGCGAGTTGAGATGGAATTTGGTGTTTTCATAAGAGAGAGGAGATGAAACTAGCGTCGGGGAGTCTTCTGTTTTCAATTTGAGGGCCCGTTTGGATACATAAGTGAAATGAAACTTCATCTCATTTCATCTCATCTCATCTCAATTAATAATTTTACTATTATTCACAAATCATATCATCTCATCTTACTTCCATATTAATCACATATGATGAGGCTCGTGAAACTAGTGTATGGAGCATAGTTTTAAATTTCGTTCTGTTCTGACCAGAATTTTTCGTTTCAGTGTAGTATCTGGTACACTATATTTTTTCATTTCGTTTCACTCCAAATTCCGGCCTGTTTCGGCCATTCCGGCCAAACATTTCGATCTCTATTTCATTTTAAACTGTTTTTATAATTTTCTTATATTTAAATGATATTTTTATAAATTTTAAATTTACATGGTATTTAATTAATTCTATAATATAAAATGTATTTATATAATTTTAAATTTTTTTTTCTAACTTTCAATATGTCCCCTCATTCTCTCTTTTTTCAAATATCATTATTTTTTATAATTTCTCTATTCTTTTTTTTTTCTTTTTTTTTGTGTCTCAACTCAAGTTTGTGATTTTTTTAACATATATTCACTTTATAAATCTTCAATTCTTCCATATATATACACATATACAATACACACTTACATACACATATATATATGTGTGTATTTATTCTTTTATTCTATTAGTTGTTAGTTGTTAGTTTATATATACATATAAATATTTATATATAATATATAATTAATTCTGAAATAGTATACCGGAATGCATCAGTATCGAAATATTTCGTTTTAATACTTAAACTAGAATGATCATCGAAACAAAATTTAAAACATTTGTATGGAGTGTTCAAGTGTCATGTCACTATTGAAGAGCGTTAAACCCCTGAAATGATCGGGGCCTTCGTTCCAAAGAGGAATTATTTTTTAAAAAAAAAAAAAAAAAGAGGCACGTTGCATTTGATTTGCGTGATAAGTGATAACTAAGCTCTCGTTTGGTTACGCATTTTAGAGGAGATGAGATATTTTTTTAAAAATTAAATAAAATATTGTTATAACATTTTTTTCATCTTTTTTTTTTAGATTTAAAAAGATTGAATTGTTTATTATGTTTTGTGTGAGAATTTGATAAAATTGTAATTAGAGCTATAAAACCGGGTCCAGATCCAGATATCCGGCCATAACTGGATTTGGATCTAGGTTTTAAAAACCGGGCTTTATTACCTTTTTTTACTTTTTTTTTTTTAAAAAAAAAGACTTTTCAAAGCTGTTAAAAATGTTTTTGTAGTACTATTTTTTTTAATTCAAATATCATGTTTAATACCTAGATTTTCTTAAAAAATATTTTAAACAGTTTTTAAAAGGTTTTGTTTTTAATCTTTTTAACAATTCAAAAGGCTTTTTTTATAGGCCTTTATGTTTTTTACTTTTTTATACTAAATAAATAATAATACATCAACACACACAATACATACATTCTACATATTACATTATTGTTTACATCACAATGCAAAATATCAATTTATAAAGAAGAAAATAAATAATAATACATCACAACAATATCAAGATATTAATAATGTTGATCTTCTCCATCCATTACTATTATTGTAGTACGTATGTACCATGCATGCATGATTTTTATATTAATTTTGATCATATCCCTTGCATTCCATGCACAATAAAAAAAGACATTTCTTTTTTTTTTTAGCTTTCGAATCGAAAAGAGAAGAAAAAATCTTAAAATAACTCCTAGTTTTATAATTAGAATAATATAATTATCTAATGATATATCAAAGCTTAAGTTGGATGGTCCTTATGTGCTCCATACAAACCAAAACAATTTCTTTAAAATATAATTTTTATATATTATTTTTTAATTTGAAATGTGAAAAAATTTAAAATTAAATTTTTTAATATTTTTGTAAATTAATAAGATCCGATTACGGATAACCAGTTACATAACTGGATCCGTAACCGGATCTGGTATCCGTAACTGGATCCATACCAGATCCGGTTTTATCTTATATGCCCAGGTCCAATTCGGGCAGATAACCGCCCGGATTCACCTGGATTTCCGGGATCCAAATTGGAAATGAAAAAATTCGGCTCAGTTGTACATCCCTAATTGTAATGATGAGATAAAATGAGATGAGATAGTTTGATTTGATGAAACCAATCCAGTTTAACGTCTAATTGAGTGTTAGGAGATACCGTCGGTAATTTAAGTTAACAGGAACTCAGAGTAGGAAAGGAAACCTTATCGTCATATCCATATTTCTATAGAACTGGTGGTTGTCCTCGTACCCCACGCAGAGAGTTGTAAATGGTAGCTCTGAAATGAGTTCAATAGGCCAAAGTATATTGATGGCACTGACTGTCACTGTGAACAGGTTTGCTTCATCTAACGTGCAGGCAGTCCATAGAAGAGAGCGAAAAACACCATCTTCAACAACCACCACCACCACCTCAGACATTGGAAGGAGATGCCTCCTCTTATCAACTCTGGTTGCTGCTCCCCAAGTCGCTGACTCCAGGACCGACCTTCTTAAACGTATTGATTTCTCTCTTCAGCCTCAATCGCATTTTTTTTTTTCTCTTCTGTAAAAGTTTTTGGGTGCCCATATATTTAGCTTTGCCGTCCGTCCGCCCTTTAATTCTTCTGATTAATTGGCACTTGATAATCTTTTCAGAGTATCTGAAGAAGTCAGAGGAAAACAAGTCCAAAAATGACAAGGAGGTGAATAATAATTTATTGGGTGCACAGATTTCCTACTTTCATTTTTTGTATATTGGATTAAAAGAAGGGTTGCTACTTTCTAGAACTTAAAAACTGTTGAGATGCATTTTTATCATTATTATGATTATGTTGCAGAGACTGGATAGTTACTACAAGCGCAATTACAAGGACTACTTTGAGCTTGTGGAAGGAGCTTCGAAGGGGAACCAAGAGCAGCTTTCAGAGGCAGAGAAGGGTATTATTGATTGGCTTCAAAAAAACAAATGAGAGGACGTTTTACATCACTTCTTGAAACTGTATAAGCTGCTTAAAAGATGTTATTGGAAGCAACATTTTGACTTGTTTTGCACCCATTTACTGCACCTTCTACCACACTTCCAAGTTCCAAATGTTCAGCAATTAGTTCCTGCTTTGGTGACTTGATAATACTCATTTTTTGCGTGAAAAATGTTTCCATACGGAATGAGTTGTATAGATATTTCCAGCTGAGGAGCAATCACTTTACTGTTTAAACTATGGGCAATTAACACATCAATGGAGGGCCTTCTGCCGTTCAAGTCTGTGCAAACTGCATGCTCCAGTAAAAAATACTTCATTTGCCAAAGCAATTTATTATAATTTCTTATAGGTGAAGAAGGGGAAAATAGCTGTAGGTATTTGATATCTTATCAGGTCTCCAATACAATATACCTACGGGCAGGTTTGGCTTTACAACGAAAACAGCATTATGATTGCTGCACAAGGTTTGAGCTTTGAACTTGGAGTTGAGACCAAATGCATTCATGGGGGTTGAGATTTGGTTGAGCCCCCAACGTAACTATTGTGATGTTGCACAATGGATTGGGCCGTCATGTTTTGGCCCAAAGAATCCGTGATTCTGGGCCCATCGGGCTGATAATTGTAGAATCACATTTTCAGCATTTGCTGTATAACCGAAACATGAATAAGATAGTTGTGGATCAAAAAGAAAAGCCCATGTGCCATGAGTTTGGCTCTTCAGAGGATATCGTGATGTTGAATGGCGAACAATGCTAGATAATATCAAAACAATGAGGCTTGATATTATTTTGATTTGGTTTTTATTATTACTAAATTTAGGGTGAGTTTGGATCCCAAACTCATCTCAACTCATTTCAACTCATCATTACAACTTTTTCAAATTTCAACACAAAATATAATAAACAATTTAACTTTTTCAAATTTCAAATTAATAATAATATTAAAAAATAATATTCTAATAATATTTTATTATCACAACTCAACTCAACTCAACTCACTTCAACATCCAAACAAAATCTTAGAGATGTGATTTTAGAAGATATTTATCTTATCTCAACTTTACGTAATCTTTTTATAAATAGAGATCAATATTTTGTATTCAACATAATTGAGAATTATAAAATGTAGTCCTCAAAATTAGGGGTGTAAATCGGTCCGTCCGGTTTGGGGGTTGATGGGTCCATCATTTTTCCCAGATTGGACCGGACCAAACATCCATTGGGACTGGGTCTGGTAGCTATAGGTCCGTTCGGTCTGACCCAATTATTTTTTATTTTTTTCTTCTTCTTTTTTTCAAATAAATCAATAAAAAAAATTATTGAAATTTCTAAATTAAAATTAAGTGAATTATTAATGTAAATTATGTAACTAACTCATTAAAAAATTAACTAATTATAATTATTTTGATAATGTTAATTGCTAATTTGTTACTAACTTAGAGTATGTCAATGTATTATGATAATTAATGCATAATGAGCTATATTAAACTTTTTACATTTTGTATATGAAGCATAAATAATTGAATTATCCATAGGTTCCGTCCATACATCCAGGGTGGAAAAATCCCATTTCGGAACCGGACCGAAACTTTCGATCTTCTATTTCATGGACCGAGATTGACCAGTCACAATTCGGTCCGGACGAACAACTTTCAGGCGTACTCAAAATCTTTCTCCATGATGTGAGTCCGCCTGTGGATCTGTTGGGTTGGACAAAATCTTGAGGAACTCAGTAATGAAGATCCAGCTTTTGCTTAACTATACTGAAATATAAAACAATTCTGCGAGTGTTGCCAAATACCAAACTAGGCGTATAGATAAGAAGAATCTCTATGGCTAACATGTATTGATTTACGGGAGCCTCATAGCTAAGAGACTTATCCACCCTTTCCAGAACTTTGCAGACTGTGCCGCAGATTCATCTTTACAGTGGAGAGAGTTAAAATGCATGTTCAGCGCCCTGGCTTGAAAGAAAATAGGATATGTATTTGTGTGTTATGTTCCCTTCTTTCAAGCACACAAGTTATGTTCAAATCAATTTACTGGTCCTGTCACGAGACACATCATAGTTCTGATGATAATAATTGGCCACAACCAGAAAAAGCACCCTTTGCCAAAATTAGATTTCACTATTTATTGGTACTGTCAACTCTTTGGTCGTGACAGTGGACCTAGTGCTTCCATGCTTCCTGATTCATAACATATTCATGTCCATGGCAGAGATGATAAGGTATGTGGAGAGGTTTTGTCTAAAGAAATGGGAACACTCGAAGTTAACACAGCATTGCAGACACAAGTAGATATCAGAGCTCTTGTAAGAAACAACAAAGCCCCCCTCCCTTCCCCCTCTCTCTATGTTACAGTAAATTGAAGGTTTTGTTTTGGCGGTGGTTGGAAGGGCAGAAGAAGTTTCTCCCATACCTCTTAGATCCTCCTTATCCAATATGATGATGGAAGACAGTGAGGCAAAGACTAAAACCTTCTCCTTTTTTATTTTATTTTTTCTTCTTTGTCATTATCTTGCTTCCACTTTTTTTCTTTTCCCAATTTGTGGACTAGATGGAAGAAGACTCCATTACTGAACCAGAGAATTAAATATGAAAAAAGGGCATGTGAGCAAAGCTTAAAATTTGGACATCCTAAATTCCCAAGTCCTATCTTTTCTTTATCTTTCTCAACCTTTCTAGCAGAAACCCAACTTTATTTTATTTGAGTAGGAACTGACTGGGAATAGTTAGAGGAATAAAGAAATCCAGGGAAAGACGCATAATTGTGCATGACATCAAGTCCAAGGACAGCTTCAAAGGCGGACAGGCTTGCATAAATAAATGTTGTATACATAAAATATTTGAGAAATGAAGATCCTTCCAAATGAGATAAAGATGACATATTAAACAAAATGGGGCATGTTCCATTAGGTCAGAAAGATCACAGGCAGGATCTCGTGGACTTAAAAAAGGGTCATGGAGATAGATGCATATGAAATATTCCCACATTAAGTTTGGCGTTTCCGCCTCATCCGTGCACTCTGTACTGATTGCCCATCGCCCATAATACTTTTCATTTTCCTGCATTATTTTTCATGTGCAGATTAAGCCTAAACTGTCGTGTTGTTATGAGGAAAAGAACTATCAGGACGGATGGAACCTTGTCTGGATTATCAGAGACACAAGTTTATTGTCCTTGTTAGTGCCCAAGCCTTTTCTAAGATTTGGTTCTTCTCCTACAATAGTAAGCTTTTCAACAAAGATTTGAAGGGATTCCATCAAATCATAACATTATAATTATGTGTTTGGATGATATGTATAGTGAGTAGTTAACTTCATTCCGTCCTTTGTTAAAAAGTTATGGTTTAAAGAAATATCAAAAGCACCCAACGCATTACTAGAACTGCATGACAGCTATATCGCTCTCTCTCGCTACCCGTTTACTTTCTGATTAATTTGCTAATCTCTTGCTTCCTTTCTTTACGGTCACTTCCGAGGACTTGGTTTCGTTTGTTGTAGTTTGGACGGGTCAGAATGACTGGAATTTGCTGAAAGCTTGATGTGCATCATAAGATTTGGTAGGGATTTATTGTGGGAAGCAGGGGATGAAGGATAAGAGGGAGGGCAGCTACGAGTTGCAATCTGCAAGTTCCAATAACCACGACATATCTGATTTATGGTTTTAGGTAGGACACAACATATATGAGTGGTGAAAAATGTGAAAATAAATAAGAATACCGAGGCAACACCCAGTAAGCCCCAGTTTTCAGTGAACATCCATTTCCATAGCAATTTTCCATAGCTTTCGGAAGCAGATATTAAAAATTGCTCTGCTGGATTCCAGATCCACCATCCAGTTTTTGCTCTCATTGCCATTTGAAGTAAAGTTAGCTAATAGCATCTAAAGATGCAAATAACTGATATAAAGACTGCATGGGGCTCCATGAAAAACAAGAGCTGGCATGACAGCATGGAGACTGCCTAAAAGACAAGGTTGATTTGTACCCACTATTCATTGACAAGGAAATTAAATTTTCCAAACAAGAAATTTATTTCCAAGCATTCCTCTCCGGTTGTTTCCCACTGCATTGACAGGCAAAAGCAGAGAAAAGAAAATAAAAGGCAAGGAACAAGATCCCTTTTGAGATTCAGTTCCTTTTACTTTGACAGCCATTCCATCATTTCATTCAGAGCAACTTCTATAGTAACTACAGCATCAGCGGCAGAAGCAGGGAAATCACCTCATCTAAATCCTAACCTCTTCCCTTCAAGCCACCTGTAGAGAAGAAAATTTTAGGTTGTTAATTACGAACAATCATTAGCATGTTAATAGCTCAAGCAATGAGTCATAATCATTCAAGCTTTCAATAGTACCACGGTATTAGAATTTAAATTAAGAACTATATTAATAAGCAGCACTCAACTGGTTGTTCTGAAGCTGGTTTGCAGGCAGGGTGGACTTTGAAAAACCAAAGTGGTCTTGGAATGCAGGTGTACGCTGCGAGAATGCACCAGCTATAAATATACTTTGTATAATTATTTACAAAAGAGAAGTAAAAACTTCGATCAAAGCCCAGAAAGAGTTAGGGGCAAGCACCTCAAAACGAGTTTCTGAGAAACCTTGTGAAAAACCCAAGACACTCTCCATTGAAGGTTGATTATTGTCAAGAGTGAAGTTGTTCTGCCAAATATTAAAGAAACCATCAGAGAAAATATAATCCAATAATTAATTTCTCCAAGCAACACCAGTTGGATCATGCTATTTTTGGATATTACTTTAGTTAAGGGTGCTATATATGCGAACTTACCCAGGAGAAATTGATGACAGGAGAGCTAGCAGTGTCATCGAGAAAATCATTCAGTTCGTGATCTTCACGGTGTCGGTGTTGTTTTATTTTCTGCCTTTTCCCCACATTCTTCGCCAATGTGGCGGCTCTGGACGCAGGGTAAAAGCACCCACTATCATCATTGACGTAACCTTCATCTTCAAAGAGATGTGGAGGCCCAGAAGATGCATCAGAAACCATAGACAGGTCCTCTTCTTCTTCTTCTTCTTCTTTAGCCTCTTCTTTAGCTCTTTTATCTTTATATTCATCACAGGAACGATTGTTTCTATCTAGAAACCCAGTATCTCTACTTGAAACATTTGGAGAAAGAAAAGAGTGTTCCAAGTATAAAGTCCAACCAGACTCGCACCCACTGCTGCATTCTGAATCAAACACATTCATTTTCCTCTAACTTGGTCAAAGGAAATCCCAAATGGGTTTTCTTCTATAAGACCTGAAATTTATCAAGAAAGAGAGACAACTAAACTGAGAGTCACTCGTGCTCAAGCTTCCTAGCGCTCCACTCTTAAGACTACTTTGTCTTCTCACCAAGTAGTGTGAGATGGGAAGAGTGGAAATGGGGTGTGGGGGAAAATCCAAAGGGAATCAGACTAAAATCCTAGACTAGTTTTGTCCCGACTCTCCCCCCCTATTCAGGTCTGTAAGTGAATGAATCAGAAGTGCCAGTTGGGGTTGGGGTTATAAGAGGGTGCATGTAAGAGAGAGAGAAGGGGAAAAGCCACAACTTCACATGCTAGACAGCGAGGCACTGTGTACCCCTTAACAAAACCGGGTACACGTCCGTTTCTCCCTTCCACCGTATATGGACACCTATCCCTTCTGCAGTAATGCACCTCTCTCTCTCTCTCTCTCAAATGACAAACTCTTATCTTCACTTTTGTGCGTGATTTAGTGACAATCTCTGATTTGATTAATATGGTTGGTCTAGTTGGCTTATTATAATTTATATCCATATCTATGAACTATCCTGTGCATCAGGTATCTGTGGTCCTCCAGTAGAGGATTCAGTGGAAAGATGGGATGTTCATTTTCAAGATTACAGTGAATACTTTCTAGTATTTTTTTCTCATTTTACTCAAATTTCCCTCCTTTTTGAATCTCTGCACAGGTAATGTTTAATCAATTGGAATGAAGAATTGAAAATCTGAAAGTGTGGTAAAGAGAACGAACATATTAGGCTTTTGATGCTGCAGAACCCCAAAATAAAATGACATAAATATTTAGGTTATTGTCAGTGCATGTCCTCTGATTGGAGGCTCTCTCCCACATCTCTCTCGCTATCTAACATATTTTCCAAGAGATCCTCTAAAAAAAAAACAAAACAAGTTTTTATGGCATGACAGCATGAGTGGAGACTGTAGAAATTTCTTGGGGCAAGGAGTGTAAGTTCTGTAGTTGACTGGGTTTTTATGAATCCACATGCCATCACATTCATAACCAGAGAGACAGACACAGAGAGAGAGAGAGAGAGAGAGAGATTTATCTTCCAAAAATTTACTCAGCCTCCAAGAACTCACACACACATGTGGGCACGTGTGCTTATGCATATGCGGCCTCCCATATATTCACACATGTATGCACGTGCACACGCACTTCAACCTAAAATTCTTCTACTAAATTTACTCCATAAAAATTGACACTTGGTGATCCTTTGTGTACTACTACGTACTACCATTGTAAAATCCGCCATTTGTTTTCCATATACTCTTATCTTTTTACGCCTAAATGGTCTTCTTCTTTTTTCCCCATTTATATAATAAATAATTTTTTTTTTTTCATTTTAGAAAGAATGGTATCTTGTTTCACTCTTAGGACAGTGTTACTAGGACCGATATTTAACCGAAGGAAGTGTATCGATGAATGTAAATTTACTTTTTTTTCTTTTTTTTTTAAATCATTTTTTACACAATTTTAAATATTTTTTTTAAAAATATATATCAATTCACTTCTTTATTCATTAAGTTAAAAAAAAAAATTTAAAAATTCAATCAATCACTTTCTTGGATTCAACTAACATTTTCCTTCATCCTTAATCTTCGCGATATTCCATAAATGTAGAAAGGGAGGGTGGAATCATGATGGTATTATTTGAACATTTGGCACACATTCTTTGAATTTGTTGTATATAATTGTTTGTCCGATTATCAGCAGCTAGAACTAATATCATGGAGGACTACTTGCTTTGCTCTTTTTGATTTATTTTTTTTTTAAATAATTTATTTATTCTTTTAATTCATCGGTATTATATAAATATTATAAGTTTTCTCCGCTATTGAATTCAGCAGACCTATGTCTGCTGGCGTAGTATAAATTTGGCAAGCCTCACCCTATGTTCCATAAGTTTAATAATATCAAGTGGATGCAAGTAATTTCTTATATTATGCTAAGGAAAAACAAAACAAAAAGATCAAGATTTATGGTTATATTTCCAATAAAATTAAAAGGTTAAAAAGTCCATAATGCATGTGAAGTCAAAAAAAAAAAAAAGTGCACGCACGAAAAGCTTTTCCTTAAATAATTAATAATCTCTCACGTGTTTATTGAAAGTGCTCCATAGTCTTATAGTCTATACTATAATTTGAGGATGAGGCTATTTCATATGATATGGCATCTAAAGGTATATAATTTATAGAAAAATGATATTTGTAGTCGTGAGTGTGCAAACGCCGTATAGTCGCTTTGAAAAAAATAAATAAATATAGGACCCACATAAAAAGAAATTAATTTTTTAATAGTAGATCCCACTCTTTTTTAAAGCGGCTGCACGACATTTATGCATTTCACGACTGTATATAATATTGCTCTAATTTATAAATGGGAAAAAGAAAGGGGAAGAGAACACAGAGCTCTAAATCCCTCAAGACTCACATGGCACCACAGAAATTTTAATAGAAAAAATTACTTTGCCTCTTAATTGTATTGTTCAATTTGACCGTTTGACAAAAAAAAAATTTTATTTAGTGATTAAGTAAGTAATTTTAAATATATTGAGATATTTTTTATTTTTTTAAAATATTTAAATATATTAAATAAATATGAAAAAATTAAAATTAAAAAACAACAATTGGTCAAACTTGAGCCGGGGCGGCAGAGTAGCCTGACCCAATTTTAATACCCATGTGAAAATTCTCCCTTGGATCACTCATTAATTAATGAATAGCCATCCAAATCTCTCTCTCTCTCTCCATTGATGGGAGGGAGTATCAGTATGTACCCATGTCCAATACAGCTCATCTGGGCCATATTATTTTCAATTGCTGATTTAGGGCTTCACTATTAATGGGCCATGATTCTGTTTTGACCAATATTTTAAATATCTGGTATCGATTAAAGCATTGAAACAAAATATTTTGATATTAATATTATTTCGTATATCATTTTGGGCTGGTCGATATATAAATAAATTATATATAAAAAAATTATATTTTAAAATAATAGTTTATATATGAATAAATTACGTATAAATACATATATATAAATTATAAATAGTCTAATCTGAATTGGGGGTCAAAAAATTAACTTGAAATTTAAAAAAAAAAAATTAAAAGTCGAAATATCGATCGATACGGCCTATATTTGGACTGGTACTAAATGAAAGGAATATCTATACCGGACCAGTGGTCAGTACGACAAATACCGATCATACCGATTGGTACGGTGCGGTATTTAAAACAATAGTTTCGACCTCCTCGGTGGAGAGACAAACTAATCAACTAATTAAATGAGTTATTGATTAATTATCTTAAGAAAAAATAATTAAAAAATATGATACTTTGTAATCTCTACCTATCCATACGTAAAAGCTTCCTAACCAAGATCATTAAAAAAAAAAAAAATTACTTCATAATTATTCCTTCCACCGATAGTAAGTCATGATCAATATAAAAAGAGAAAATTAAATGTGCACTCTAATGTCAGCAAAACATCCACATATTTCTATTAAACTACGCAAAATCCGGAACTGGTATCATTGGAAGGTAGTGCTTCTTTTATTCATTTAAAAAAAAAAAATCAGCAAAGCTGGTTACAGATCATCTAATAACTGAAAACAGCATAAGAAGTAATATCCACAACTGCCCCCTTCAATTATTATTATTGTTATTCTTATTTCTAGTTTCGGAAAATAAAACTTAAATAAATGCTACATACATAAAAAAAAAGTTATATAAAAATAAATTTATAAAATGATGTGATTTTATGTGATATTTTATATATACTTTATAATAAAAATAATTTTATAAACTAAGGTACAATATCAAGAAATGTTACTTTATGTGTTTGTGACTAAAATATTTTTATAGAAGAAAAGAACGGCATTTACCAAAAATAAAATATAAAAAAAGAAATGAAAAAGAGTGGAGGAAGGAAGGGGTCGGCAAGACAGGGACATCCAAGCTGGCTCCCACGCCCAGAGGGCGGGAGGTAGGGTTCCCGTGGAAAGGAGTCCCACGCCACTATCAGTCAGTCATGATTTGTCGTTTAGCAAAAGTAGATAGTACGGTAACACGTACGAGGGCACACCACCACGACCGACCACAGCGTGGAAGTGCCGTGTCTTCCGCTGCTTTTGGGATGCGGACAGGATTTTTTTTTTTTGAAGTGATAAACACACGACACTTTTTATAACATATATTATAAAATAAGAGTATTTTAATAAAATAATGTTAATTTTATAAGTGTTATATAAAATGTTATCTGTTTCTCATTTTTCATTTTTTTTATTGCCTTTTCCTTCGCTTTTTCTTCCCCACTCTCCTTTACCATGCGTGTGGTTTAAAAAACTTATATTCGTTATTTCTATATACTATATTTTTTTTCTAACCAAATGTATGTTATATGAATAATAAGTAGAATAATTCAATAAATTTAAAAAGAATAAAAAAAATTATAAAAAATAAAAAAAATTTGTAATATATAGTGTATAGAGATGATGAGTAGTAAAGCTCGTTTAGTTTATAGGATGATGCTCCTTGTTCTTGAACTCGTTTAGATAGTAAGATGAGATGTAATGGTTTTAGATAAGTTGAATAAAATATTTTTTTTAAATATATTTTTTAATATTATTATTATTTTAAAATTTTAAAAAATTAAATTATTTATTATATTTTTATAAAATTTTAATAAAATTTTAATAATGAAATAAGATAAAATAAAATAAGTATGTATCCGGCCTTTTCTTATAAAAAAAAATTCTATCTATTTCTTCACCATACACTTTATTTATCATTTTTATCTTTCTCATTTAAAGATGTATATAAATATATATCAATTTTATGTATATAAATATATAAGTAATATTAAATACAAGTTTTAAATAGATAAATTCAATACAAACTTTTTGTAAAATAGTAGGTCTATTAATAAAGAATAATTTTTTTATACGATGATGTCTATTTTTTTATAAATATTTGTATAAGGCTTGTTTGTTTATTTAAAATTTATACAAATTATTTATTAAATATATTTATGAATGATGAAAAGCATACCCACGTGCCACTGCAACGTAGCCAAGATGTAGGACGGCAGAAGTGCAAGCCACCTGGAACCGACGACAGCTGTACTTCTTTTTTTGTTTTTTTTTACTAGGCTGTCCAAATCTTCACACTGAAAGAGTGGATAATATAAATAAGAGAAATATCTTTCCATTACATATTAAATATGTATATTGAAATAAAAGAATAAAAATAATACATCATATATTAGAGCATTCACATTGATGCCTTAAAAGCACTGGATTTCCTATAATTTGAGGTTTATTTTATAGTTTTGATCAAAATATTTCTTACATTTAAATCTCTATTTTAAGAAAAAGGTTTAGGAGATGAATAGTGATTATCTAAATATAAAGAATTACTATTCATCTCTTAAATATTTTTTATTAATCTTTTATTATAATATATAAAATTAATTCTTCTTTTAATCATCTACACTTTCTTTCATATTCATATTTGTTATAGTTTTAAATAATAATTTTAAAAATAATTTAATTAATTACAAAAATATAAAAAAAATTAATTTTAAAAATATGATCATATCCACAAAAAAGAAATTTAAATTTTTGTTTAAAATATTCACTAGAGTAATAGTTCAAAATATAAGAAAAAATATTGAGTAGTTAAGTTTGTAATTGGAAATTAGAGAAAAAATAATAAAGAAATATTATTTTAATAGAATAGAGAAAGGATATGAAATGAGATGAAAGATGTTTTAAAAGATGAGTAAAATTTAGAAAAAAGTTTTAAGAAATGTACTTTTTAATTAAATTATAAGAAATTTTATGGAAAATGCCGAAATGGAAATTCTCTAACCCATACAATCTCTTTTCTTATAATTCTATTTTAAGTGAATAATGTTAATATAAATATAAAATAATAATTATTAATTTTTATGAGGCTACTAGCTATTAGAATAATAAATTGTTAAATAATTATCTAAATACCATTCAATTAAAGTATAAACAACCACCATTTTGAAGCCATCATAACGTACGGAGTAATGTTACATACAGTCATGAAATACGCAAACACCGTACAATTGCTTTGAAAAAGAATGAGGTTCATTATTAAAAAATTAATTTCTTTTCATGTGAGTGTCATATTTATTTACTTTTTTTAAAATGACTGCACGATACTTACACACTTACAACTATCATTTCTCTAACGTTTGTGGACACATAAAAGGACTGATTCGTGGTCAATTTACTTGAAAGGTACATTAACAACCATGCAAGAATTAAAAGTTTCATATAAAGTCAATTCATCATACACTTTGGGCCGTTGGTGTTGCCATCGGCCCATAACCACAATAACAGTCCAATTAGGCTACCTGGTTGAACTGTTAGATCGTTACTGATAGAGCGGTTCAACGGTGAAAATGGCTTACTTGTCCAGTCCAGTCCAGATAAGCCCAAAAAATTGTCGAATCCCTGCAGCAACAAAATTGCTCCACTCGTTCAAAGGCTGCGGCCTTATTGGCATAACTTCCGACTTCAATTTTTTTTTTTTTTTTTTTTTTGAGTTGAGGGAAGAGCGTTTCAAAATCCAGTTCTCGATTTTAGAGATGGGGTTATGCCGTTTGGCAAATGCTCCACTCGTTTGTTATCTTTTCTTATCTACATTTTCTTCTGAAGAATCTAAACCGGCCTGAACCCCCTTACTCGCAAGTCACCAACATGGAGGAAGACAGAGGTTGCTTCCATCAAGCCAGCTTCATCGACCAAAACGACCGTTTGAGAATCTCAAAAGTCCCCGTGGTACAGGAATTAGCACGCCAAGGACTTCATTACTTGCCAGATAAGTTCATCAAACTGCGCCCCGACCAACCAACCACACCCTCTCTCGTCCATGAGGTCAATACCTTTCCATCCATCAATATGGCTATGTTACGGCTGGGGTCCGAGCCCGAGGGTCGAGCCCACGAGCTAGCCAAGCTAGCCAGTGGTGCCCAAGAATGGGGCATGTTTTTAATCACCAACCATGGGATGCCCGCTGATGTTTTGCACGATGTTAAGGATGTTGTGAAGGGGTTCTTCGGCTTGTCTTTTGAAGAGAAGAAAGCGAGTGTTGGATCTTATGCGAGTGTCGACAACATGGGTTATGGCCGGAATTTTGTCAAGTCGGAAGATCAGCCGTTGGATTGGATTGATCGGCTGACCATGAAAGCAGCCCCGGAAGGAGCAACTGAGGGACTCCATGTTTGGCCTCAGAAACCCAATAATTTCAGGTACGTTTACTGATTCACCTAATGGACGATCGTCACTGTTATCATCATCAGTTTCATAGAAGATTTCATCAAAGTAAATGACATTGGGAATGACAGGCAAGCCATAGAGCAATACGTCAAAGAATCAAGAAAGGTCTTCAACGACCTACTCGAAGCCCTTGCCGAATCCTTTTCACTGGAAAGACATGTTTTTGTGCAGTATTTCCATCATAAAGATAGTGAGGTTAATGTGAGAGTGAACTACTACCCACCATGTCCGAGGCCTGACCTTGCCCTGGGCATCACCCCACACACGGATGCAAGTGCTCTCACTCTCCTAATGGAATTTGACACAACCGGAGGACTCCAAGTGCTCAGGGACCGAAAGTGGGTTGCCGTGCCATGGCCACGGGATACATTGCTGGTGAATGTGGGAGACATCCTAGAGATAATGAGCAATGGAAGGTTGAAGAGCCCATGGCACAGGGTTGTGACCCAAATGGATGCCGACCGATTCTCGATTGCTTTGTTCTACAATCCACCCTCCCGGGCTGAGATTGAGCCTGTAAGGATCAATGCAACCATGGAGCATGAGGTTTACAAGAAGGTGGCGCTTAGGGATTATTTGCAGCACTTTTATAAGATCAATCCCACATCTGAGAAACAAGCAATCGACTTTGCCAAGGTTCAGTGAGTTTGAAACTCCAAATAGAAAATAGAAAAAGCCTGATCGGCAGCGTTGAATTTTTTTGTGGGTTGAGGAGAGTTATGTTAGTTTTGATTCTTGCACCACCATGCAAGCCTATATAGTATATACCACCATGCATTGCATTCTACTACTTTAAGAGGTTGCACCTAACGAATTTGACACAGCCCCATCAAACCCGAGAAGAAGATATGATACCTTTCTAATCTACTACCTAAAATTTAAAAAACATATTTTAAAATCTAAATTGGGCATGAAATTAATGTAAATCCTTCAACCACGCATAAAATATCAAGGAAAAGTTCAACAATCTCGCATGAACATAGTCCAAATAAATCATAGTTACAATTATCCTATTGTCCCAAAGTTCTATTCACACCTTCGATGCTAATTATTGATATTGAAAAATCAAAGGCACACCCAATTGGCAACCGGGACATGAGGGCTACTAAAATTAAAGTTTGCAAATAATTTTAGAGAAACAGTATTATTGCCATCTTCAACTGCTCACCGTCCCAATTACTGCGGTGATGTATCATAAATATTGGTCAAGTAGTCTGTAGTTGAGTCGACCCTTTCTTTCATTTGATCCATGAAAGTCTTGGTAGTTTGTATAGCATCCGGTTGGTCATAGGTGGCCGTCCCTCTTTCTTTATCTTTTTGTTAGGCTAGCAAGGGAGGCGTCCTTAGAAGTAATAAGAAAAATGTCAAAATTTCAACGTGAAAAAATATGCCAAGATGGAGGCAATTAGGTGTGACATGCGTTTCAAATTTCAATGAAGATAGTATGAGTACTATCTAAATTACGCGTGAGGGAGGTACAAAGAAGTCACAAATTTACATAAGGTCGGCAGAGTCTTCACCAAGAAGAAACTTTTCAGCTTCGGGAGCTGCCATGACACCCACTAAAGTAAGACGTAGCAACGTGTCTGTCAGCATTGGGAGATTTTAAGCGTGTGGCTTTTAGTGCATTGTCTCGACTCTCAATCAATCATGCATGCTGTAGAAGTAATAATGGTATTCATTCACAGGCAGAGAGAGAGAGAGAGAGAGAGGTAGGTTTAGAATTGATATCAGTTGCCAAATTCGAAAACTTATGGTTGAACCATTGGATTTTCATGCTTTTATAAGTGAAATGTTTGAGAATCTAATTTGCTCTGTTTTTATAGGTATTATAATCTTTGTGGGATCCATAGTTTCTGAATCCCCCGTTAATTTCGACACTTTTGTCCAAGTTATTGTCTACTCTTGTTCCTACTTGAAGTTGGAGTGTCTTTTTTTCTCCCCTAGCTCCGGTCTCCCCCCACCCCTTCTCTCTACGTTCAAATGCTAATACCCATTTCTTTTTGAGTAATTCTATAAATCTACCTACACCCTCCACACACCATGCACTAAATTTTTTATTTTTTATTTTAAACTCAAATACACTAAGTGTGTGGAGTGTGTGATAAATAGTAGAGTGTGAAGAAGAATTTTTCTTTCTTTTGCACACACTGGGGCGCGGAGAGAGAGAGAGAGAGAGAGAGAGGTGGTGAACTACCTAAATTTCACTACCATTAACAAAGTAAAGACCGTCTCTGCGAGCATTCATTCCTCTGTTGGTACTTGGTAGGCTACTTACATTTCTGTCCCGTTAACCAATCCATTATCCAAGACTGTCTAATTCGCTGTAATCAGAGAAATGCCTACTTGGTAGTAAAATGCCTCCTTCTTGTTGCTCTTAACTCTTCTGATTGCTAAATTCATGATTGTAGGCATACGAATTTTTGTTTCCAAATTATAAAATTAAGAACACTCACAATGGTTTATGTATCCTATCCTTTAAAATATATCACTAATACCCACTTCTTCTATTTTACATATTAACTTTTACAATATATCATATATCAGTTTATCTATTTTTTCTTTACATTATTTAAATGTTATATTATTTAATAGCTTGTTGAAAAAAGGTACAAGGAGAGAGAAACTATTGTGGGAGACAAAGTATATGAAAAGAGAAAAAATAAATAAAATATTTTTACATTTATGTACAGTTCACGCTACATGTAGGTGAACACCGTAGCAAAATGGAAAATAAATTTGAAAATTCATGATCCGATAGAGGCAATTTTGAGCTATTTTTCTTCAAATCTTACATAAAAATGAGTTTTACAAAACAGTGCTCTTAAATTGGGAATTATTAGAGAATGAGAATTACTTTGTCTGTACAATAATCTTGCAAAAGTGAATTTACAATCCAATGAGTCGGTTTATTTTTTGAGTTAATACGATTAAGGAAGTGTTTATTAGTGAATTGGTTTTTTGTTTTTTAAAAAACATTTTTTAAAGATATTTAAAAAATATGTGAAAAAATAAAATTTACTCTTTATCAGTATCTTTTATCAGTAGCAAAACCCATCATAATAATAATAATAACGACAAACCTCATTGACGAGGGAGGGAGGTACCGTGGTTGATCAATTAAAGAGGAAAGAGATGGGGATTGGACGTTGAAGTTGTTGTAGTTCATGAGCTCACGTGAAGAGGAAGGTGGTGGGCTCGGAGGTCATGAGTTGGCTTCAAAAAGATTGTCAATGCTGGTTTGTCTCATTCATTGGCTTGGCTCCCCTCCTCTATTGAGTCAGTCCTAAATGGTCAAGACTCTTGGAAAGCCTGTGGGGGGAAAAACTTTCCGTACTATCACTAAAAGGATGCTTGTGAATCTGTCGCCTTGTGAGCAGGGAGGGGTCCATTCCCTCCTGGTCTCTAGGCCCAGGCTTTCCATTTGCACACTCCACTCTTTTGGCGGATCAAATTATTAGAAACTCTCTTAAATAACATTGGAAGTAGTATGTGTTTGTACTCAGAACATGTAATAAGTACTCACCCAATAAAAAAACAGAATTCCACGTTATACATGTCCCCACTTAAAAGAAAAGAAAAGAAAAGAAATCCCTTGCGACACGTCCGGTGCAATGCAGGAAAATTTGATGAAGAAAGAAAGCTGGTTTCCTCTCCCAACTTTTTAAACAGCCTGGAATGGGGCCTAACCTTGACCACTCTTATGGGGAATCCCAGCCACTTACTTGTGCTCCCCATTTTTAGCCCCCTTTGAAACCATAAAGAAGAAAATAGAAAGCTCTAGGCAGAGGAGTCGATCCCATGTTTTCGTGGTTCTGCGATGGGTTTTTTTAGAAAATGATTTTTTTTTTACTTACTTTTTTATTATTTAATTATTATTTGTTAATTAAATTATATGATTATATTAGTTGATTGAATTTTTTTTTTTTTTAAATTATGTAAAAAGATTATGTTTTAAAATTTTTAATACAGATTGAAATAGTTAAAAAAAAAAACAAAAAAGAAGAGAGAGAGAGGATAGTAAACTAATGATAAAAGAGGTGTAAATTTATCCTTATTTTTTTTCTGGATGGGGTGGGGTCGGCGGCGGCCAAGTGGCGCACACGAGCTTTCTGTTCGCTTACAAGCTCTGAGGTGATGTGTCCTGTATGTGGTGGTCTCCACCCCCAATCTCTGTCACCCCACACACACCGTCCATCCAATCAAATCTTTGCCTTCACCTTTATTAGTTGCAGTGGCACTACTCCGACTGTTCACTCTCCAAACTCCATTCTTACACGTGTACGGACCCGATTCATTCTACCTCTCTGTCTCCCCACTCGCATCCTTTCCCTCCAAATCTCCTCTCTCCCCCACCTTTTCACCACGTCTTACGTGTCTTCTGCCCGTCATGCCCCCAACTTTCCACCTATCAATTTTGATTTTTCTTTTTACGATTTACTATAATTTTATCACGTGTCTCAGCAATGACGTCGAATTTGAAGGTTAGATCCTGGGTCGACATCTACGGATTCGAGATATAACCGTCGAGCACCAACAATCAATGGGTCCAATATAACACTCATCAATCAAGAGAAATTGAGAGAGAGAGAGAGAGAGACTCCTTGGTCGGGGCTTTGTGAATTATAGAAACATCATTGGACCTCCTTGTAGAGTAGTATAGACAGTAAAAGTGCGTATTTGACTAAACTCCACAAAGTAGCCGAAACCCACCGCAGCTTACTTCAAAAGTGGTTATATAACAGGCATCATATCATCAACTACTATATATCATGTTACTCTATCATATATCATTTATCGATTTTGACGAAACAAAAAAGTTAAAAAAAAAAAAAAAAAACTCTCTTTCCTAATACCTACCTACCTTCTTGCAATCCCGACCGTGCATTTTATAATCCAAATTATAAAAAATAAAACTTTAAATTGATGCTAAAAGAAAAGGAGAGATAAATAAAACCGGTTTGGGCTTATCTAGTGCTGCTGTAAATCCGTGGCAGAGGATCGTTGCCACTTGATAGGCCGCGCCTCTTCCGCTACGGTTAAGGCAATAGTGGCGGGGTTCTCGGAACGCGTCTCGCAGCTTCCACAGTCAGCAGCGTCGAGCACCGCGACTGGGCTGGGCGGAGCTGCCGGCTTAGATCTCCAGTCTTTTGGGCACGCTGCCGTGCACGTGTCGGTCAGGTACTCCACCATTAGTTGGTGACAGCTTCTCACCCTTTCCTGTCCCCAAAATAGAAAAAGGGTAAAAAGAAAAGAAAAAGACTAAAAATGTATTACACTGCTTTCAATGACCTTCTCTGCAGTACATTCTACACACCACGCTTCTCTTTGAATTTCTCGCAAAAGAGAAAGAGACATTTATTTACGAAACAAGCCCAACAACGAATTAAAATTAAATTATATAGACGCCAGAATAATACTTTGTTTACTCTCTCGTGAAAAACAACAGGCAATTTGCCATCGACCACCGGTGAATCAGAAGCATCAGCAGTAGCACAAAGCACAGCCGCTGCTGCTATTGTCGATGGCGCATAACCCAAGAAATCGACCACTGAAACATAATATTATGAAGTATAAACTTAAACTGTTAGTAATAATCTAGTATAAAAAACAGAATCCGAAAAGTAGTTGAGATTGGGTTGGGTTTGGATTACCGCGGGTGGTGCTGAGAATGAGATCCGAGCAAGCGGAGAAGACCAGGTTGAAGAGCTCGGATCTAGGAGTGGAAGAAGATGGAAGCTTGGAGATGAAATAGTCGAGAAAATCGAACGGTGTGACCGAGCGCAATCTCCAATTGAGAAGGGCCATGACCCGGAGCTCCATTCGCTGCACCGTTTTGGGATCGAACACGAACTTGGGCTCAAACACTTGGAGGTCCAGTAGGAGTGGGACCTGGGGTTCCTCCATTTTCGCCGCCAAAGACAAGCATGCCACTGATAGCAGCTGAAGCGGCCACCCATTTGGCTGCTGAGATGAAAACAAGACGATCAGCAAAGATCAGTGTCAGACACACTCCCGGTGAATCCGGAATTTCTTCCGAAAATCAAGTGTTTTTTCCCGGGAAATTACTCCTACCAGTAAAGAATGGGACGAGAGGAAACGATCGAAGTAGTTGACGGAGAGGAACGCTGTAACCGGCCTGAAGTTATAGTACGCGTGCACCTGTGTCACGCAGAAAATCACCACACCAACCAATCCAAAATTCAACATCCGCACTACCTTTAGATACCGTATATGTAATGTATATATACCTACCCACGCACGTACTTTTTATCTGTAAAGCAAACTGTTTACCTTTAAGATCCAGTCGATGGAGTCTTGGCGAGTGGTGACGTCGATCGAGCGGTCACGACAGCGTCTGAGGTAGTCCGGGATGGGAAAGTGGAGGAGTTCCGAGTCGACGAGCGCGGAAATGGTGGACTCATCGGAGGGCGGAGGATGAACGGAGAGAGACGATGATGAAGTTTGATCGGAGATCCACGTATCTGCGTCCAAGGAAATGTCGTCGCCGACATCCTCGCTGCAGTACAAGCTAGCAGTGGCGGCGGAGTGGCCCGCCGAGTGAGGCATTGCGGCAAGGAGAGAGGGAGACTAACGGAGAATCAAGTAAGGCGACGGCATTTGTAACGGCGGTGAGAAGGAAAACGGTCGGGGTGGTGGTGGAGATGGTGTAGGGGGTGCTTAGTTTGATCATGGCTCGCCTTTTGGGTTTGGACATAACAGTCTTTATTAGCTAGCTCTATGCCTGTGTCCCTCGCGCGCGCGCTCTCTCTCTCTCCTCAGCTTTTTTTAAGAGCTAAATGTAAATAAAAAAATTATACTTTTTAAATTATACTTTTTAAATCATACATCACACATAATTTTTAGAATAAAGCTAAAGCTCCCGCTCTCGATTTCACTATATTTTTTTAATTTTTAAAAAAATATTTTTTAATGATATTATAATTTTTTTATTTTTTTAAAAAATATTTTACAATGTTAAAAAAATACATATACAAAAAAGTGAAATAAAAAAATATAAGATTTTACATTAGCGGGACCGGGAAGCGAAACACAGAGCGGGGGCTGTAGAAGCGTCTAATTTTTTATTTTTTTATTTTTTTATTAAATATGTGATGTATAGATGTGTAAAAAACTTTAATTAGTTTTAAAAAATAAAATAATAAATAAATAAATATAGTATATAAAGATGATGAGTAACAAAACTCGTAAATACAAATAAAAACATATCCCACCGACTAATAATTTTTTATAGAACTCTCCTACGTATAAATTGGTGTGTTAATACATCAAGTTTTACTATAATTTTTTAAAAAATAAAATATTAATATTTTTTAGCATAATTAATGCGAAAAACTTTCAATCATTACATGTTAGGTGTGTAAAAAATAAGAATTTTAAATAAAATTTCTCATTTTTGTAATTATAATAAATTTTACAGTAGATAGTTAAGCAAATTATAAATAACATATTTCATATACACATATAAGCCTAAAACCAGTAAATGCTCCTCAGCTGGGGCTATCTATTTAAGTGGAAGAATCTTTGGACAGCTAACTAAATTGGATTCGTGTCCTTTATAGCTGATAGAGTAATACTAAATGGGTTCTACAAACACCACTTTTAAAAAAAAAAAAAAAAATTATAATTAAAGATTTAATTTTTTTTATATAAATCTCATATTTTTTTAATTTTTTAAAAATAAATAGACGGTATTTATTCTGAATATAAGATTATGAGGGGGCATTACAGCCACCGAAAAAGTATTCCGAAAGTGTGTCTCGATAAGTGTATTTTACTTTTTTATTTTTTTTATGTATTTTTTTTAATCATCATAAATATTTGTAAAAAAAAATAAAAAATTCATAACATCATTAAAAAATACTTTTTTAATCACTAAGTCAAAAAAATAAAAAAATTGCTTCAGGACCCAACTTCGGTAGGTATAACATTTCTGTAAGATTAATGTTACGTTTAGATGTTGAACTGAGTCGAGTTGAGTTTAGATGAAAGTTGAAAGTTGAATAAAATATTGTTAGAATATTATTTTTTAATATTATTATAATTTTGAAATTTGAAAAAATTAAATTATTTATTATATTTTATATTAAAATTTAAAAAAAAATATAATAATTAATTAAAATAAGTTGAGATAGATTTAGAATTCAAAGTAATATCTCTTATAGCCCAAAACTAGAGGACAGAACAAAAAGAGAATGGTCTTGTCCGAAATTAAGCATAATTGGCAAAAGATATTAGAAAGGCAATCTTGTTGATTTGGTACGCATCTACTATGTAGCCTTTGAGTTGGGATATTTAAGTCCCAATCTCAAGACTCAACCCCTCTTTCAACGCGCTCTCGCTATGTTCATCGTGTTCATGCATAACAACACTATTGATGACAGCACGATTAATAAATTTCATACAAAAGTGGCATTAATGATATAATTCATTACTGTCTTCTGCAGAATGTTGTGGGCAGAACCTTTTATTTCATGAATTTTGTTGTTTTGGTTTATGGTAAGAATCTAATGCAAAAAAACTAATCTCGCCTACGTCCGCCTCAATTTTATATTCATCTTTAATAAATTCAATGCTGGTAAGTAGGGTTCGTTTGTTTTTAAAAAGTATCTCATCTCATCTAATTATTATAATTTTTTTAATTTTCAATACAAAATAAAATAAACAATTCAATCTTTTCAAATTTTAAAATAAAAATAATATTAAAAAATATATTCTAATAATACTTTATTCAACTTTTTAATTTTAATCTCAACCCATTTCATCTCATCTCATCTCATTTCCGAAAATAAACGAGCCCAAAAACGCTCGAAGCATAAAAGAATGCCATGCGCTCAAGCAATTTGAAATGTTCACTAGTAGTACTATTTCTCCGTTTCTCGTCAACGATATTAGCAAAGGAGGAACTCGACAGTTAGAAGGAAGGGATGAACCTGTTAAGATTTATCAGGCAACCCATAGAACTACCATCTCCTATCATCTTGAGCTGCGGCCACGGCGGAAAATGGAGTCCAGAGAGAAAGTGACTGTAGCCAGAGATGAGGAAAAAAAAATGGTAAGGCTACAAGTAGGCATACGCACCCGTGTAGAACCAGTGTGGATAGGACACCGATCAGATGTCTAACAGATACTCGTTGAATTAGGTAAGCACGTAAGAACCCATGAAGACAGCAAAGCCTAGAATGAATTTTGAACTGTAATATTTGATTTGACTCTTCTACTTCCAACTCTGGTTCATCACTGCATTTTCACTTTGACATGAATAAACAGTGCATGTAATACAAAAACTGAACTCGTTCAAGTGTACATGTTTGGGTGAGAAGAATGCTGGCTTTTGTATTAAGATGTTGTCTTGACGTGTATATTAAATTCTCACTTGGAGACTATGAAAATGTTCATATGCCTAACAAAATTCGCCAAAGTCCTGCTCTAATATTTTCTCCAGGAAAAGCGATAGAAGGAATTTCAGAAGTTATATACTTACAGTGATGCATTGGAGCCACTTGCAGTGCCAAAAATGCCGTCCAACAGTGTCTATTCCCTCCGGTTTGGCAAGGTTAGACTAAAGACAAGAGATATAAAATTTTCATTTCATCATTATAATTTTTTTAAATTTTTATATAAAATATAATAAATAATTCAATTTTTTAAAATTTTTAAATAATAATAATATTAAAAAATAATATTTTAAACTTTCATTAAAATTTATAAGTATTAAACAATCAATCAATAATCGATTCATAAAATTTACTGAAAGCTAATTACAGAGAACGAGACAACAGGGTATCAATAGCAACCTGCCAGCCAAGTGCCAACACCACGGCCGAACAGAAAGGGAGCATATGCTTTGGCAATCCCATATCTCGAGGCTGCAATACACGTCTGTATCTATATGTACCTGTGAGCTGCTACAGAAATAACAGGAGAAATTACTATTGAAGCAGATAAAGCTAATACCAATGCTTATCTTGACATTTACTTAGAAGTACATATTCTTCGCAATTTTAAAACTTTTCTATCTATAACTCTACGTTAGATTAACTTTTAATAATAATATTTTTAATTTTTTTTTCTTGTTTTACAATTACACTATCTAAAAAAAATCCAACCATTAATAATAAAAAATTAAAGAGAATGCATCCCAAATAATATTGGCAACTTGTTTGTTAGCTTGAATTAGATGGGAGTATCGGATTTTTTAGTTAATAATATTATATTATATTATATTATATTATTATCACAAATAAAAATTAATGTAACTATAACCCTATATTATTAACCTTATACAAATTTAATTGGGTTATTATTTAGAACAAACTATTATATTACTGTACACCATTTATGCAAGAAATAAATTAGTTTTAATTTTTATAATAAAATATTACTTTTGATGATAAACAATACATTTTCAAATTTGAAGATGTACTTAAAATCACTGTAATTCAAAATTCAAACTTTTTACATTTTGATGAAGCCAAAGTAAATGAATGTATCTACATTTCTTCAAATTTTAAAGATGCATTGACTTTCAAGGTAGGAACATGAGCAGAGCATGGATTAACAATGCTAGTGGTTTATAATTGTGTCCAAGAGAAATGAAATTTATAATCATGGAGTGCGTAAATACTATGCAATTCATTTTTTAAAAAATAAGTAAATATGTGATCCACATAAAATAACTATTTTTTTAATAATAGACTCAATATTTTTTCAAAATGATTATACGACATGTGAGGGGAGCTATTCCCAATGATGGGCCAGACCGCACAAGCCCAGCCCAACCCACGCAGCATGGGTAGGCCTAAGGACAGCTCGGTAGGACGAAATCAGTATGAGACAATAGAATGGGCTGAGTCGGCCCATGAAGGGTGAGGTAGCACGTGCGGGGCATGGGACTAAGCCAAGAAGCCTGACACGTGTACTGGTTGACAATTCGCACGGACAAGGTCATGGACAACCAAGGTCCTTGAGCATCGACAACTGGATAGACTTGAAAAGTAGGTGTGCCTGACTAAGGCCACACCGCATTTAATGAAGAACGGATGTGGGTACACCACGACAAGGACCCGAGGTTGTCACTGATCACCACGATCAGGCATGGACAGTCTGTCGCATGGCAAGGAGTTGGCAGAGGACACGACCTGGATTCAGAGCAGCACCACGACGATTAGCCTAATAAGGGGTCGCCACTACCAAGTATAAATATCTCACCCTTGGGGGCAAAAAGCCCTACACTCTACACATACTTTGATTGGAAGCTTGCACAAATAGCAAACTCAAAACTCAAACTGACTTAGGCATAGAATGTATCCCCTACCACCTCGAGCCCTCATTTCCTATTTGTACAGGAACAAATAAACCCAGTGCGTGGAGTTACTCAAGCTACGAAACATGATATCAACAACGCTTGCAAACTCCAAAACTATATATAAGATTACTTTATATCCAATTACTACCACAAAGAAAAGAAACCCACCAAATTGCCATATCATCAAGAATTAGCAAATTGCCATATTACTAGATATATTAAAAAAAAACAAGGTCAATGAATGTTTTATATAAATTCAAATCTCAATAATACCAAGAAAAAAAAAGTAGCCATCGTTGCAAAAGCATCTCCATCAAGTGCCGTTTGGATAGTAAGTTGAGATGAGATGAAAGTTAAATAAAATATTGTTTAAATATTATTTTTTAATAATAATAATATTATTATTATTTTGAGATTTGAAAAAAATAAATTATTTATTATATTTTATGTAAAAATTTAAAAAAATCGTAATAATAAAATGAGATGAAACACTTTTTTGTATTCAAATGGGATAAAGGAACTCTAATCCCGCGTATGCAATGTAAAATAATTTGAGTTCCCACGACCATATAAGACAGCTTTGATTCAGTGGATGTTTAGAAATAATTTATATTTCATCTCAATTCATTTCATTCTATTTCATTTTCATTCCAAACAACATTCAAATATAAATATTTTCAAACTAATCATTACAACTTTTACAATGTTTTAAACCAAAAATAATTCAACTTTTTCAAATCTCAAAACAAAAATAATATTAAAAAATTACATTATAACAATATTTTAACTATATAATATATTTTATTCAATTTTTTTTTTCTCTTATTTCTCAAAATCAATAAATACTTAATTCAAACTATCTCACTACTATTCACAAACTATCTTACTACTATTCATAAAATTTTTATATCTTCTAATTATCGAGCATCCTTGAGATTACAGAGACTAGGAAAATATTGTTTGGGATCTTGCATTATCAGGTAGTTACCTGTCAACTCATATTTCTCGATGATCATGTTCTAGTGTAAATGCCTCTTCATGATAATATTATGACCAGGAATTATTTTCAGAACTAGGATACCACTCATACCATAAATAAATTACATGCATGTTAGATCTAAAGCTTTGAATTATTAATAAATGAATATTTTTTTAAGACGATTGTGAATTGGTATATACTATACCATATAATTCATTCAAAAAAAAAAAAAAGGAAAAGAGAGAAGAGACAGATAATTTTATGATTTACTGAGTAGAATAGCTACATAGAATAGCTAAAAGAAATGGTAACGGAAATAGTCAAAATACTGTAGCGTACTAATGCGTAAGGAAAAAGTTTGCCCACCCACCGCTCTACTTGACCGCTCGAAAAAAAAAAAAAAAAAAAAATTTACTTAATCATTAAAGAAATAATTTTAAGTATATTGATGTATTTTTTTATTTTTTAAAAATATTAAAAAATGTTAATAAAAAAATTATAAAAAGTAACTATCAATCCAGAAGAGCGGACTATATATTCTGAGAGACAGCGTAGCTTGACTCAATGTGTAATTAAAAATATTCAGATGTGTTCTACATTGTTTCTTGTACGAAACATCGGACAAGATAAATGGTAACGGCAAAAAATGTACAGTGTAATCGATTAATCAAATGCACAAGTGCCCCGAATGAGAGATGCAGCCGAATGGATCACTACAGCTGAAATTTCACATGATTTTCCTTTCACATATGATCTCACCAAGGCGCGGCACTTTTGAGCCCAGAGTGATCGGCACGACAACTTATTTGGGTTTTTAATGACGTATTATCATATGCATCAGCTACAGTGAATTTCCGCATACATCTATACAAACACGACCGAGACTATCACTGCAAATCGATCGAATATGGCCCTTTTCGATTCTGTCATAGAAGGGGGTACATGCTGCAATCCTTACGTTAGCTCAACAGAAGAGAGAGCAAAAAACAAGTAAATTATCTGAAAATATAAGCGATGAAAGGTTGCAGTCTAGTTTCCTAAAATTTATAGACTTGACACGCTCTTTTTTTTTATCTCCACCAGTGCAAAGTGAGGATGCAATGCTGCGAACTAGTATCTAGCCCATCACCCAACCCAACATCCTATCTAACAATTGCTATAGGTACCACTACAGGGTTCCCGCATAGGTTCATATATCATGTCAACCAAATCAGATAATGAATGTAAACAGTATTTGTCAAGCCAAAGCAGGCTTGGTTGTAAAAATATACTCGTACGTGGAGAAATGCAAATAAGAATGTAAAGAACAATCAAATTACATGCCTTTATTATTTGAGAATTTTCAAAGACAAAGCAGAATAAGCTGAAGTACACTGCCCACCTGAGATAAAAACAATCATCATAATCAATTCAGGGAGCCCAACTATAACACCTTGGAATGGATCGAGTATAGAGAGGTGTTAGAGATTTAAGGGAGAGATTGTAACACACTGAATTGCATTGAATATAGGAAGGTATTAGAGCATTGACAATGGCTAAGTCTAAAGTTTAGCTAGAATCTTAACTTTTGGTTATAATATCAATTTTTGACTAGTTGAATCCACATTGGACTAGTCATTATAAAGTTAAAATAATAATATAATATTATTATTATTATTTTTTTTTTTTACAAATACAATTTATATATTTCTTAGATCTTCATGCTTTGTAGAAATAATGTGTCTACTCTATCAATCAATAGAAATAATGTGCATGCCATGCATGTTTTACCATTCAAAGAGAGAGGGAAGTGATGAAATAATTAAATATTGCTTTCCATTGTGAATAGTAGCTAGCCATGTTTAGAGATGACTTAAGATTTACTATTCATCAAATCTTAAGCTTTGGACCATTGGCTAGTCCAATATAGAAGCTTTTTCTCACATCTAGCTAAAGTTTAGACTTGCATTGGCATTTGGCTAGTCCATTGCCAATGCTCTAAATAGGATCCCATATTCCTTGAGTTTGAGAAGTTCTTCCCCTTTATAATAATTTCAATGTTAATACAGATTGCCAGCTACAAGCATCAATGAAAAATAAATGTCATCTTCATTGGAAGACTGATGCATGTAGAAATGTATACGTTTTAAATTTACACGTAGCACTACTCAAATAACAATCAATTCCAAAAGAATGTTTCAAAACATATCTAGGAAATATTGAACCTTAAATAACAATCAATTCCAAAAGAATGTTTAGCTTGGAAGTACATTTGATTGGGCTTTTGAAAATGAAAAATCAAATAAGCTGTGTCTAATATTTTCTTGTTAGCAAGAATATGTATTCTAATTAAGCTTTAAATTTATGGTCTCTAATTATACATAGTGACAATTTTTTTTTGATGGACACATTAATCCATCTATAGGTCACGCAAAATAAAATTAAACAAGGAAAAATAAATTCCTTAAAGCTTCCTTTTAAGTTTTATGTTGTAAATTACTTAGAGGATGTATTAACTACCTAACTTATGCATATCAACCTTTATGAGAGCATAAGGCTGGTTTGGTTTTGTTTGGTTTGGTTTGATAGATGATCTCATCTTATTTTATATAATCATTGTTGATGAATAATCACACATTGGCTGTAGACAAGATCTTAGGCATGTTTATAAATAATGAGCAATCCTCTCTTGTAGAACCGGGTTTATGAGATGAGTTAGGCCCATGAATTTCTTCATGGTATCAGAGCCTGCTACAGGACGAATGGGGGCCCACACTATTTATCCCGTGACAAGGATTAGAAAAAATACTGGCATGCACGTGAGAGAATGTGCATGTTGAGGAATAATCTCACATTGACTATGAACAAGGTCTTGGGTATGTTTATAAGTAATGAACAATCATCTCTTGTAAAACCGGATTTATGAGATGAGTTAAGCCCATGAATTTCTTCAATCATTATAATTTTTTTAAATTTTTATATAAAATATAATAAATAATTTTAAATTTTCAAATTTTAAAATAAAAATAAAAATTAATTTTTAATTTTTACCTTATTTCAACCAAATGTGTATTAATTTTGCTACGTGTAAAAGCATGCCCCCGGCATTCCTCTGTACATGTGTGTACGGGGAAAGCCAATATACGACAGTGTAAAGTGTAAACCACGTCGAATTTGCTTTACCACGTCAACCTCTTCCCCTTTCGGAATCAGAAATGCTAAGAGGATTAGTAATATTATATTTTAATTAAAATTTAATTAAATTGTATAAAAATTTAGTGTAATAGACTCGACAAAATTATAATACTTTTTAACTTTGATCATATTCACTAGATAAATCTGCTGAGTCAAAGTTGCTAATTAAGTATTATTTTAACATAAAAAGTTTCTCTCTTTCGCATGCTATTCGTTTCGTGCGAGTTCACAACTCTAGAAAATTTAATTTGTCTCGAAAGTACAAAGCACTCAAATCCCAAACTCAATCACAGAAGGCGGTCAATCTCCATCAATCATCATTTCAGTAGCGTGGCATCATCTTGTTGGAGTGCTTCAAGTTCTAATTCTGCAATATTATTATTAGTTGATACTATTTTTTTTTAAATCTAATATTAACGTTAAAAAATTAATGTTAACTTTTTTAATAACGATTAAATATTTAAATTACAATTATAATTAAAATAAATGAAAATGTCAAAATCAATATTTAAATAAAATAGTGATATATTTGGAGAGTATGTTATATAGTGTTGTTAAAAAGTGACTAGCTAAATTTATAAAAAGTGAATTCTCTAACTAAATTTTGGTCAAACTTTGTTGAGTCGACTACTAATACTCTAAACCCCACATTGCCCACACATGGGCTCCCGACAATGGTTTTTTTTTTTTTACTTAATAATGAATAAAGTATTTTTAATAAAGAAACGATAGTTGCAGTCGTGAGTTTGCAATCATCGCGTAATTACTTTAGAAAAAATGAATAAATACGGAATCCATATTAAAAAAAATTAATTTTTTAATAGTAGACTTCTTTTTTTTAAAAAAGTACTGCACGGCGCTTGCGCACTCTACATTTACTTTTTAATAATATTGTGAATTTTTTTTTTAAATATTTAAAAGTGATAAAAAAAATACATTAAAGAAATTAAAAACAAAAAAAACAAAAATTTCACTGTCGGTAATCGGTATCCATGTGTGGCTGTAGAGCGACTTTCGGAATTCAGGACAAACAAAAAAACCAAATTGATTCACATCCATAATGCTCGAGTTGTCACTGTCCATGTGTACCTCCTCCTGAAAAAACAAAATTGAGAATGGGTTATTTTTAAAAATATTTTATAAAAATAAATTTATAAATTAACGAAATTGATGATTTATTTCAATTGAAAAGTTTTTTTTTAAATAATTTTAAAGTATTATATCAAATTATGTCAATTTATAAATTTAATTTTATAAAATATTTGTAAAAAATAAACTCATTACGTCATTGTCTAAAAAAGAGTAAAAACATAGAAATTACGAGTATCACAACTACTACAATAGTTTGGTTTTTTTTTTTTTTTTTTTTTTAAATTATTACAAAAGGTTACAAGGTCGCTATCTATTACTGAGAGTCCAGATCTATCAAAAATGAAAAAAACCAGGAGAGTCCAGATATTGCGTATCACTTATTTATATTAATTTCTTATCAATTTTGAGCATCATAATTGATGGAAGTTGTTATTTGCCTTAATGTCACACAATTTACTTTTATTTATTATTTATTAAAACCAAACAAATATGATAATTATGAAAATGTGCAAAATATGCATTTATAACTTATAATATATAAGTTAAAAGAGTAATACTAGATATAATTATAGATTATACAAGTGCAATGCACTATTTTTGAAAAAGATTGGGATCTCATATTTATTCATTTTTTTCAAAAGATGTGTGCGATATTTGCACATTCTATGATTGTAAATATTATTTCTAAAAATTGAAAAATGCACGCACGTGATTTTTGTCATATTTAAAAAATAAAATTATATTATAAATTCGGTGTGCAAGTACTTAAATATTTACGCGTCATAATCTGATTTAGAAGATAAAATTTAAAATTTAAATTTTACAATATAAGTGATGTGCATTATGTACTCTATACATCGACTTGATAATAGAATAACTTCATTTTTAATAGTATTTAACTGCTTACGTGGACACCAAATTGGAGTTATTTGTGGATGTCATTTTAATAAGAATAATGGTTAGTTTGTCCTTTTATTTTGACCGTTCATATATTTAATTTTTTTAATTATTTTTAACTTATTGATTAAAGAAATAACTATTAATGTATTGATTAAAAAATTAAAATTTGCCAAGCTGCATGCCGCAGCCCAGCATCTTTAAACAAAGACTTTGATTAGAAAAATAATAAAAATAAACGAAGACTTTGGAAGAATCAATACCTATTCCCAACGGATACTATTAGGTGTCAATCTGTCGTTAACTAGTTATTCAAATTTATAAATGACAATGGTAATTTTGTTTTTAAAATGGCTAACAAGAATTTAAAAAATATATCCATCAGATTATGTATAGTAAATGTAAAATATATTTTGTGCTTTAATGATTATCTACATTTAAACAAGCATTATTTATTTATGTATTTTATTATTATCTCTTTTTCTTTTCATGTCATTTTTATATTTTTCACAATGGCATTATTTCATTTTTAAAAATGTAATAAAGGGAGACATTACAAATTTACAACCATGCTAATAAATAGTCGGAGATAGGTAGATATTGCAAAATTTATTAATAGTCGGAGATAGGTAGATATTGCAAAATTTATTAATAGTCGGAGAAAATAAGTATATTTTTAAAAATAAAAAATAATTTAAAGAAAGAATGGACTATTTAAAGGTACAAGAAGATAAAGAAAATTCTTCTTGTACCTTACATCGATACTAACATATAAGGTATCTGTTTAATGAAATGATACGAATTGAGACGAAAATAATTTTTGTAAGAAAGATAATCTTATTTTTCTCTCAAATTTTTATTTTTATTTTTCTTTTTAATAAAAAAGTTGATATTAATATCGACACGCGGCTTATACCTGGCTAGTTTTTAATAAAAGTTTAGGCAAATTATAAAAAATGCTCTTATAATTTCACCTCCTGCAAAATTAAAGCCATTAAAGAAAAAGATTGAAAAGTAAAAAAAGAAAACTTGTAACAATATAAAAAGACCAACTTTTTTCTATCCCGTGTACGTACACCCACCTCCTCAAAAACTCTGTTTGGGGAAGAAAGATAAGAAGGAGATCTCACATTCCAAGGCCAAACCATCAGGCAAGATTAAGTATGAGCTATTACAACCAGAATCAGCCACCTGTTGGTGTTCCTCCCTCTCAAGGTCAGTGAATACTGTCTTTCCCTCCCCCTCTTTTTTTCCTTGTGATTTTCTGTTCGAATAATTGCAATTCTCTTTTTTGGTTTGTTTTTGTTTTCCGCATTCGTCTTGTTGGATCTGACCCCTGGATCTGTGTGTTTGTTTTCTTTGTCTGTTAATATAATAGGTTATCCGCCGGAAGGATATCCTAAGGACGCGTATCCGCCGCCGGGCTATCCAGCACAGGGATATCCACCACAGGGTTATCCTCCTCAGCAGGGATATCCTCCGCCCTATGCCCCTCAGTACGGGCAGCCTCCCCCGCATCAACAGCAACAAGGCAGCGGTGGCTTCATGGAAGGCTGGTACGTCCTCGCCTCCCATCTCTCTCTATTTCTTCACTGTCTCGCTGACTCAGATCCGAGTCGATCTGGTTTCTTGTCCCGGTTAAGAACAGTCAACTCGACGACGGTCGAAAACGATGGGGTTCACATCAGCTGTTTGGTAGTTGGGTTATCTTCCTTTCTTCCTTTCTTTTTTCAAATTAGAGAAGGGTGTTTTACTAATAATTCAATTCGATTCTTTTTCCGTTTTATCTTTTCATAAATTAATCTAAATTGAATTGGTCACTACTGATATTGGCAGAATCCCATGATATAAAATATTGCGGGAGTCTGTGAAGATCCCAATTTTAAATTATTTGTCGTTGGTAAATGTTGGGCTACATTTTATAACTAAATAATTACTTCCTTTTATATTATCTAGTGGAAAAGCTCAAGTTGCATTATACTATTGTCCAACCATTTCAAAACCCCATATGTTTTTTCTTATTCAGGATTTAGAAAAGAATAGTATAAAAGTTGAAATTGTCCTATGTGAACACATGTCTTTTAAAACACTCATTAATTATGATTAATGAAGTGCTTCCTACCCTGATTTGACTAATCTAAATGGATTAGTGCTGCTGTTGCCATAATAATCTCATATTGGTATCTTCTATTCACTTATAGTTTGAGTTTATTGTTTAAATTTAATTCTTTACACCATTTACAAAAAAGGCTTAAACCCCTAGGGTTGGCTCAAGTGGAAAGAGGCTTAATTTTGGTGTATGCTCCCCAAGTCTAAAGTTTGAACCTTCGAGGCAAACAATTTCTAAGGGCTACGTACTATTGGTTAAGGCAATGATTTATGTGATCCATGTGATGCGGATGCATTACATGAGTTTGGGGCTAACCACATAAAAGACATGCTGCAATTGCAAGGGCTAACCACCCCTTGGGGCTTAGATGAGTGGTTAAGGGTGGCCGGCGAGTCAAGGGGTGGTGAGATCAACCTCCAATGGTGGATTTCACAAAGTCATGTCACATGGTGGCGAAAACCATCCCAAGGGTGGCCAGTCACCCCCCAAAATGGGATGGTCAGTCACCCTTTCCGCCCTAACTACTCGTTGAGGGATGGTCAGATCGCCTAGTCACTCCTTGAGGGGGTGATCAGCACCCTTCAATATTTTTCGCAGTTTTTATTTATTTCATATATTGATAAGTAAGGAATGATTTGGTGCGTGTTTAGAGCATGAAAGGTTGATATGGTTCCATTGGTCGGTATAAAACCACCATGGATACGCTTCTCAAAAAGATGTTTTATTGCATTTGGGCAGTGAGGTGATTTCAGATATTCTGTGAATAATAGTGAAAAAGTAATAATAAAATATTGAATAGTCGAGAATAATAGTAAAAAGTAGTGAAAAGTAAAAAGTAATGATAAAATAATGAATAGTAGTGAACACTCCACTACCCAAACGGAATTCTCATTTCAAACTTAAAGATAAAAGTTCAAATTATCTTCGTGTCTTGAGTTACATTTATTAATTCGTAATTAATTAGAAGCAACCGTGAGGAGATACGCGGGGCCTTGCTATTATGTTTCTTTTGGGTAGATTGTTTAAATACAATTGAATTTACGCATTAACGAAGTACTCTTTGCTAAAGATTAGTGGGTTTTTTTTCATGGTTTGGTTTCTAATTTTGCTTGCAGTTTGGCTGCTTTGTGCTGTTGCTGCCTCTTGGATGCGTGCTTCTGATGAGGAACATTGCAGCAAAAATGGGTTGATGTTCTATTGATCGCGCTACTTAGATAATTCAAATTCCCCTATCTATTTCGATTGTCAAGTTCTTCTTTTCCCATCCCTTTCATCTTCTCGCCTGTTTCTCCTTGTGAGTAATATGTACTTTTATTTGGAACTGAACATGTCCTTAACAACTTCCTATTGTTTGGGTTTCTCGTTTGAATTCCTGACTCTCTGTTTCTTTTTTACATGGTTTGATTTCTAGGCTTGTGGATTGTGAGAAATTCAACATGTAATGAAATTAAGGTCCGTTTGATGCTTTTTTTTTTTTTTTTAACGTACCTTTCAAATGAAAAAAAAGGTGAAATTTTCGTGTTTAGACTCGTGGCCCTTTTTTAAAACGGGAGGTATGCCTTTTTATCAAAATGCATTTTTCCTCCAAAGTTTTATAATCTTTGCTCCAAAAATGCCATTGCTTTGAACATCTATAACATATGGTATTTTGATGTTGCCATTATATTCTATTTCATATCGTTAATATTCTCTCACTCTGTCGTTTTGAATTTTAATTGAGGTGATTGTAATTAATTTCAATCAGATTATTATATACTAAAATATTTTTCCAATAATTTGGAAAAAAAAAAACTTTGCATCGTTTTGGGATTGGATTTTAAATTAGTGTTGGTTATAACTTATTGGATAGAAAAGGCCATTTCTCCTAAAATATTGAGCTCAAACTGGCCCGAACCGAGCAACAAGTAGGCCGTCTTTTTTAGATGTATAAATAGTATTGAGATATGTTGAGTATAGATGAGATAAATGAGAGATATGTGTTTGTTTCTAGAGATAAATGAGAGATATGTGTTTGTTTCTAGAGATGAGATGTGATTAGTTTGACTTTTTTATGAAGTATTTATAGTTGTAGGACTCACAACTTGTACAAATGTTTTCAAAGTTACATTTCGGCATTTTCCTGTGAGCTGTGTTGTGTTTTCCCTTTTTTTTTTTATTTTTTTCTTGCATCTTTTTTAATACTGGTGGGACTGACTTTTAATTATATTAGTTTTTTATAATAAAATATAAACAAAATGGTGAAAGGCCGTGCATGAACAGTAACACCAAATGAAATCCAGTTTCTGGCATTTTCCTGAACGTGTCCGTATAAACTAACTGTATAAAACAGTAAACCAAGTCAAACAGCAGATAATTTTTTTTGTACAAAACTGTAACTTTAGGTCAGTTTTTTTCAATAAGTACAGTTTATAAACAGTAAATAAATTAATAGGAGATGAGATCAGATCATATAAAAAAATGAGTGTTTGTTTTTAGAGATAATCTATTCGTACAAAACTTAGAAATTTTTTTAAAATTTCGTGTTTCATCCCTGTAAGCAAACGAGGGGGACCAGCAAAATAAAGATATTTAATATGGTACACAAAGATCCCTTCGATTATGCTTTTTAGCGTTATTAGTCCAAGGTCGGATTCTCAATGTATTGTGTTAGTATATTTAATATTTGATTGGTTACCTCAAAATTTCTTTATTTTTTGGGAGAGAACTTGGTTAAACAAGACAATAAAATAATGATAGTACGAGCCTATAACCTGCGCAATGTGCGGATTGTTGTGTATGAGAGAGAAAGATTTAGAGAGAGACCGAGTTTTATAGTGGAGAAATTTGAAATGATTTATAGGGCGGTTTATTTGACGAAACAATATAAAAGTTGAAATAGTACCTTTGAGTGGAGACTTAAATCGGTTTACATCTTTATATGTAAGAAAATAAATGAAACTTAAAAGTTACAACAGTTCATAACGAATCATTGCTTTTAAAATGATTACAGTTCCATAAACAAAACACTTCAAGTATGGGTAGAATGCCTACTTTTATAAGCAGAATGTCACATTGGAGTCATATGACTCCGTTTAAAATATAAAACAATACAAATGTTGAATTAATACTTTTGGATGGAGTCTTGAATCGGTTTATATCTTTATATGTAAGAAAAGAAATGAAACTTAAAAGTTATAATAGTTCATAATGAACATTGCTTTTAAAAGATTTACTGCTTCATAAACATAACTCTTCAAATCTAATGGATAGAATGCCACGTCATTATTATATAACTCTGCTTTTTATATATAGTAATATATGAGTTTTTTCTTAGTAAAATCACATTTCATGTATTTGGTCTAATCGTTAAATTGTTAAGATTAGCATTTCATCAGGGTGGGCACATAGATGAGAGGTAAAAAAGTTAATGAGCGGGGCGGGATTCGAATAGGATAAAAACCTACCCGGCATGTACTTAGCCACCCGTATATCCAAAATAAGGAAAAAAAAAAAAAACTAGTAAAACCTAAACCTAGTCTCTCTATTAACTCACCGCCTCTCTTTGTTCTCACCGCCTCTCTTTCTTCCGCTTTCTTCTTCCCACAACGCTTGTGCCTTCTATTCTTCTTATCTTTCTCTCATCTCCTCCTTGGTCTCTTCATTTTCTTCTTCTATCACTGTTCTCAATTTTCTTGCCTTCTTGCATAGCATCCTGCTGCCATTAGAGCTTGCATATTAGATGGTAGCATTGCCCATGGGTTAGCTTTTCTCTCTATCCAAATGGTTTTGTCTATTCATGTTTGATTTTGTTCATTGATGATATATACTATAAAAAAAATATGATTTTGTTCCATATATTGATTATGCTTATTGTTATGATTTTTTCCTTATTAAATTTCTTGTTAATGAGTGAGTGAATTTCATCTCTCACCTATACTCTTTAATTAGGATGAAATGAGATGAGATAGTTTTGACTTGAAAATATAGACAGAAAAATATATTTATAAATAGTATATCTTACAAACTCTATAACTATTCAAATTAATTTAAACCTTATTAAATAGACAATAAATAATATAAAATTGACCTAAAATGCGCCTCTTTAGACTTCTCTCTTTATACCTTCGAATTATGTCAAAATTTAAGAAAAGAATGGTAAAAAAAATTAAAAAATAAAAATAAAAAACCAAGAAAAGACCGAGACAGAGAAAAAAAGTCAACGACTCAACATTATTTCCTAAAATAGTCGTGTTGTTTAGGAGCGGTAGCCGTGCCCTAATTATCTCCCGTTCGCAACGGAATTACAAATCCCAGAGTAACCCAGACCCCAAAAACGAACGCACACAGCATTTAGAACCGAAACAAAATATGAACGGGAAATAGGTACAAATAATCGTTGTTATTTACATTGCCTAATCCTACATCGTCCGGTAATTTGTCTTCTTTCAGATTCGTTTTTTTTCCTGTTCTCTAATTTCCTCGTGATTTTAGCGGTCGATTTCGTTTGTCTTAGTTTACCTGTTTGTGGAATCCGGGGCTCTGTCTATTGGAGTATGAAATTAATTTATATTACCATAACTGTGAGTTAGGTTTTATTTGTTCGTTAATAACTCTCGGAAGAAACATGTTTGTGAATTGAAACATTAATATATTCTGAATTTTGTGCATGCCCCGTAAAGGGAACATTTTGATTTGGGTTGTGAATTTCCTAGTCTATATCTGAACAAATTGGATGGGGTGGATGCGTTTCTTATAAAATGATTGAGGGAATTGCTATTCGTTCTTCTTCAGGGTCATCAAGTTAACAAATTCATATAGAAATTGTTGTTTGGGTAGCCGAGACGATCCTGAATAAATTTTTTAATGGGTTTAGATTCAAGGTTCTTGGATTTCATTTTTAACAAAAGTAAGATAATTGATGGCGCTTTAGTATAATCGGATATGAAACTTCAGACCAGTTTGATATAAATTTCCTGGCTGCTGAGTGCATCTGCTAATGATGAGCACTGTTCGGCAGATCAGATTCTTTAGGGGCACATATTTGTGCTACTCTTGATGGGTGCTCCTAAGCAGAAATGGACCCAAGAAGAGGAAGCAGCACTTAAAGCTGGGGTTATTAAGCATGGAGCTGGAAAATGGCGCACGATACTCAAAGATCCTGAATTTAGTGGTGTCTTGTATCTGCGTTCAAATGTAGATCTCAAGGTGTGTTCTTTAGAATTTATTTACCAGGTGGAGTTTATTTATGCACCTTTTCAATGTTCCCATCATGAATAAATGAAACAAAAGTTTTATCCTGAACTGTATAATATCTTCCCTAAAGTGATTAATTAATTAGCCTGCTTTTGATGCCTAGTGGTCTAAGGGTGGGTTTGGGACGAGCTGTTGGTAGACCAGACATCTTGGGTTCAATTCTATGCTAGGAGTTCCCTTGATTACCCGATATACAGTGGCCTACCTCGGTGAGGTTCCATATCATAACAAAAAGTAATTTTCTTTTGATGGTTGGTAGGACAAGTGGAGAAATATGAGTGTAATGGCAAATGGATGGGGCTCCAGAGATAAGGCAAGGTTAGCTGTAAAAAGGGTGCCACAGGTCCCTAAGCAGGATGAGAACTCCATAGCTCTCAGTACTGTTGTTCATAGCGATGAAGATATTGTGGATGCCAAGCCTCTTGTATATTCTAATGATACACCGAAGGTTCCCATTCCAAAGAGATCTATTGTAAGGTTAGAAATTTTGGCAATTGTTGTTTTAGCATCTTATTTCCATAATCCTAGTACGTGGAAAGTAGTTTCATGGCACTATGCTACTGGCTCATGGAATTATTGGTCTCTTGCAGTTTTTGGATGACCGCAATATTGTTTAATAGCAATAGAAATTTTGTGTCACATTATGTGTTTATTTGTATACCATTTTATCTTTCGGATTCATTTTTATAGGTTGGACAATCTTATATTTGAGGCTATAGTCAGTTTGAAGGAGCCGGGTGGTTCTAATAAGACAACTATTGCTACATACATTGAGGTAGTCTTCTATTTTCAAAGCAAAATATAATGGAATACAATGCATGCCGTTCTTCAGTGGATTGTCCATGAGCCTTTGTAGTATCATGACTTGATCAAGTTTAATACTGTTGTAATGGCTTTATGATCTTACATTAATTTTAGTGGAGTATCAAAATTTTAAACTTAAAAAATATCTGTATATGCGAGAGGATGACATGGCTCACATACTTTCCATTGTGGATCTAAATGGTTAATTTTGATAGTTTGGGCCTGAGGGACTGGCAGTCAACTTTGTGATAACTTACTGTCTACCTCTATTTTTGCTTCTGTATATAGGGATTTTGGGCATTAAACTTGGGATGTTATGTAACTATATGATATTAGACATCCACTAGCACGTCAAGAAAAGGACCCACTCAAATGTTATAGGGCACATCTAATTGCGCCCCCTCCTTATTTTATTCCTGTGCAATCCCAAAGAGACAGTTCCTGCCTATTAACTGACACCATCAACCTTATAGACAACACACACACGGCATTTCTCGTTACATCAGATGTTTTCTTGTTTGTATCATGGTAAAACTTCACATCTGAGTTTCAAATATAACCTGACATTTCATTTCCACCCTGCATTCTTATTCCTTTCATGCCTATAACTGGAATTTAATTAATAAGGCTTGCTCACTGAGCCTTAAATGGTGCGACACTTAGTTGTCTGGTTCATTTATAATCATGTAGAACAAGTCATTAGTGACACCATTGAACATGTGTGCTTATGCTTATTCACCATTGAGATTGTGCAGAAGTAGGGATGATGCTTTTCTTGTATCCATTTATGTATTATCTTCATGGTCTTCTGAAGCCAGTGAATTTCTCATTTTATAGGAACAATATTGGGCACCTACAGACTTTAAGAGGTTGTTGTCAGCAAAATTAAAGTATTTGACAGCAAATGGAAAACTGATTAAGGTAAATTCTATGCAGAATCTTTGATTCAATTGTCTTGAGCCAATTGTCATGTTCTGCCTCTCCTTGCTTTACTTCTGTGGTCCTTATTGCTTGCCGAAGCATATACAAGTTTTATCAAGCGAAATAATGTAATTTTTTTTTTCGGAAAAAGAAAAATAAATGAAGTTTCTGGTGTGGCTATTGAGTGTGTCAATATATCATTAATCCTTTTCAGGCAGTGGTGTTTGGCAGGTTTTGGTTGGAAATGTAGAGTGGATATTTTTGCAGCTCAACACCTTTATTAGTTCTTATTTTATTTTTTGTTTTATCTTTTGGGAACTCATGCAGTTCATTCCAGCCCAATTAGTAATAGAAATATCCAACCCAAACCTAGCTTGAGCAATTGAACTTTTATCTTATCTTTTTTTTTTTTGGATTGAGTTCAAACCTATCTTGGGGTAGTTTTGTAAGATCATGAAGGGAGGTAATATATTAGCATGGGTTAGGTTTGGCGTTGGCTTCTATATATTATTTTTGCTTGTATGGATGAGCAGTATAGTGGGTTTTTAGTCAAGATTAGGGGATCCAGACAGATGAAGGGATGCAAATGTTGTGTGTTTTGTTTAACTGCAATTAACACCCAGGTCAACTTTGTAAGGTCATGTATCGAGGTGATATGTTGATATGGGTTGGGTTCTATTGACAGCTAAGGAAGAGCCTTTATGGCTGGGTTTTTCTGAGTCTTCTTTGTTTAAACAAAGAACACGATTGAGTGAGGGAGGGATTTATTTGGGAGGTGGGAGCGGAAAGCCCTAGCTTAGCTTTTTGAGGCAAAAGTTTAAGATCCTAGTTGATAGTTTCCTTTCTCCTCTATTTGGGCTAGGCCTTGGCTTTACACCTGAAAGATGAAGAGATTTAGATTGGTAAATTTTCTCCATCTTCTTTTGTAGTTTTCCCACTTTTGTACTGCTACCCATCTGTCCTGAATTTTTAGTGATAGGTTTGGGACTGGGATTTGAGACCACTGTTGATAGAGAGAGCCGTAGCTTGAACTAAGATTAAGAGATGCTGTGAAAGCATCCTCTTCTCTCTCATGGTTTTCGTCTCTTCCGCTTGCCTCATCTTCACAATTTTCTCCTTATGGGGTTTGAGGGTCCACGTTTAAGGGTTGTGATTTGATAAAATAGGGACTTAGATATTATTTGGCTTTCTTTTCTTTTCTCACTTTGTTGTCTTGATGCATGTGTGTAATTTCTTCTTTTGCCTGATTTTGCTATCAGGCATCAGGACGACTACATCTTCACATCTTATTTTTTATGGTCCATTCCAGCATCTTGGCTGATCCAAGCTCGGTGCAACTTACTTCAACTCAACTTTTGCTCTTGCTCTAGTCCTGACTAGAGAATCTGCAATATCTGCCCTCCTTGGCATATTTGGCCCTTACACATGAATGCAATTATTTCGTGGGCATTAGATGTGCCATTACAATTCGATGGGAACAATTTTATGTATGTTGCCAATATTCACCTGTTTAGTAATAGAGAAGGAAATGATTTTAAGTTTAGATGAGTGCGTAAGTGGACATTGAGCTACTGTACCTCAAAAGGTAGACACCATTGATGAATTGAAAATCATTGAAACCTTTTTTTTTTTTTTTTTTTCTCCCCTTCTCTGTTTAAATAGCGTATAAACAGATAATCATGAATCTTGGGGTAAATTAAAGGGATGAAGATTTTGATAACTTATTTGATGGGATTGAGAAGCCTTTTTGGCTATTGACTGATTCTTGTTGGAATTTTCTTCATTGTGCTTTGTGGCAATATGTTATTCTTGAAATTGAGCCTAGTGCAAATATCGTTGGTTTATTGTGATATGTACTTAGGTGATGATCGTTAATTGAAACTGAATTTTCATAGTCTGCTCACTTATCTGATTGGTACTTCGAGACCATTAAGAAAACTACAGAATAGGATTGGTTCTTTTACTGACCCATTGAAGTGTGAATGATTTAAGATAGGGTGGATTCCTACATTTTTTTTACCTTTACAGGTTAAACGCAAGTATAGGATTGCACCTACTCCAGCATTTCCAGATAGAAGAAGAAATCCTTCCATGTTACTCTTGGATGGAAGGCAGAGGGTTTTTCCAAAAGTTGAAAAGGATGATACTCATATGCTTACAAAATCCCAGATTGATTTAGAGTTAGAAAATATGAGGAATATGACTCCACAAGAGGCTGCTGCAGCTGCTGCTCAAGCAGTTGATGAGGCAGAAGCTGCTATAGCAGAAGCCGAAGAGGCTGCAAGAGAGGCTGAGGCAGCAGAAGCTGATGCAGAAGTGGCACAAGCTTTTGCAGCAGCGGCAGTGAAAACTTTGAAAGGAAGAAGCAACCCGAAAATGGTGAGATTCCTCTCTTACCCTATCTAATTTTCATGTTTTTTTTTTCTTTTCTATATTTTTCTTGCTTGAGTGGAGCTCTGCTAGGAACTTTTTTTGATCAGATAGAAGCTCTGCTAGATATTTCCATAAGCAGGCTTTACAGCAAAAAGGGAGATAAATTTAAGAGAAGGAAAGATGTTCCCCCCTTACAGATGTTCGAAAGGAAAGCAGATCACAATTTTTCATATTTCTATGTAATTAGTCGCAGCAACTTGTTCTCTCTTTTCTTTCTTTTCTTGATTCAGGTTTCTCATCCTGATCTGTTTTTTTTTTAGAAAATATAAATCTTAGATTGAAAGAAAAAAAGAAACTTCCCTATCGAATACCAACATTCCATCTTGTTCTGTTTTTGATCTTGTTTTCTTAAGCTTTTGACTAATTTGCATTTTCCGAAAGTACATGCAGATGATCCGAGCTTGACCCAAATTAATAACTACGCAAAATGGCCAGCAAGGAGTAATGAACTGGAGCATATTTCTGACCCACAAGAAAGGGTCAGAGTTCTTTTTGTTCGGGAGCTAGATGCATGTTTGTCTTGTGCTGACAAGCCCGGAGGTGCCTGTATTTGTAAATATGTGGAGGCGATTCCTTGGCCGGCCTAAGCTGGATTTACCTTGTCAGGAAATCCTGTTCATCCAGTACCTTTTCTTTTGCAGATTTGTGTTTATATTTTCCGAAAATGCTGGTTCTTGGCCAATATTTGCCACCTTTTGTGAACTTGGAAATTGCAGCTAAACGTAGAAACTAGAGTGCATAAAGAAATAGAAAGAGATGGATTTTCTTCTGATAGAGTTGTCTGTTTTAGGACATCTGATTTAAATGGTCTTTAAATTGCCAGATTATTTGTCATGTCTGTTTAATGTAAAACCCCTTATAAAATCCCTCTCCTTTACCCCCACCCCTGCATTGTGTGCGTGCTATTATTACGCTTCTCTCAAAATTGTGAAGGGTACGTTTCTGGAACATTCCTGGGAGAAAGATTGTTGATGGAGTAATTCTACATACAACTGTGAAGTGTGTAATTGCTGCGTAATCGCTTTGAAAAAGAGTGGGGTCTACTATTAAAAAATTAATTTTTTTCATGTGGGTCTCATATTTTATTCATTTTTTTCAAAGCGATTACGCGGCGATTACGCAATTCATGGTTGTAAGTATCTTTTCTCTTATGGATAAATGCAATGGAATCAGACAAACATCTCCGCACAATAAAAAAAGGAAAAAAAAAAAGGAAAAGGAAAGGTGCAGAAATCTTTATCGCATACACTAAATACTTATAAATAACATGATAAGGCAAGATTCTAAACACATTTTGAAGATAATAATTTAAGAGAAATGTTTTAATCTCTTTTCGCAGATGAGACGAGTTGTATTGAGATTAAAATTAAATAATAAAATAAAATATTAATATATTTTTTTAATATTATTTTTGTTTTAATATTTTTAAAAAATTAAATTAGTTATTTTATTTTATATAAAAATTTAAAAAAATTATAATAATTAGATAAGATGAGATGAACCGCGAAAACAAACGAGTTTTCATGATTTGAGCGTGAACGGAGCCCTGTTTTAGGGTTGTGCAGAAAAACCGTAAACCCGACCCGCCCGAATGAATCGACCCGACCCGCCTGATAACACACGGGTGAAATGTATTTTCGGGTCGAACCCGTAAAACGCCAGTTTCAACCCGCCTAAAATACACAATTCATACCCTAGCTCTCTCATTATTGATGAAACTGTCTCCCCACTACGTTCATCTTCCTCAACATATCGCTCTCTACTACGATCTAATCGATGGGTTTTTGCTTCAACAAAATCACAACACCACTGGCCGAGCACTGAAGATAAAAGAAAAGTTGTTTTTTTCTGCAGATTTAGCTTGAAGATTTTCTTGAGTATTGGGAACAAAATGTATGAGAAGCTGGGTGTGTGAGCCCCTGAGGGAGGTGTTGGTTGGAGGATATATCGTTTAAATGAAAGGTACCAGAGAGAGAAAGAGCAGGAAAATCAGAGAGAGAGAGAGAGGAAATGATTTTGAAACTTTGAAAAGAAAGATCAGATACGGGGGGAAATGGAGGGGGCAATTCTAAAGGCGCATATGTTCGTGTACACATAGCAAGAAATGTACATGTTGGCTGGAAATGATGGAACTGTCTTATAATTCGTTCATTGATAAGGTTAAGAAGGTGGGTGAGCATCTTCAAGCCGTTTCTTTGATTCTTGCTCCTCAGTGTTACAAGTTTTTCTCCTTCGATTCTTGCCCCTCTTTCGTCTTCCCCTTGTCCCCCTTCTCTCTTGTTTCTCTATAGGCCTCTGGGACTCTAGAAACTCCAATTCAAGCGGCTCGACGATCTTGGGTTTGACAATTTCAACAGCAAACTCACCGTATTTAGGGCACACGAATGTGATCACCGAATTTTCAACACTCAATAATATTTTAGAAGGAAATTTGTGATTTTTGCTTTGTATGGATTTGATATAATTTTTTATTTCCCCTTCGTTTTTTTTAAAAGAAAAAATGATAACGGGTTGACCCAATATCGGGTCGGGTCGGTTTGCTACTCGCCCATGTTCATGCGGGTCAGGTCGGGTCGGGTCGGCCCCAAATATGAAATGGTTTGGTCGGGTTGCAGCACTACCCGTTTAGCCTTCTGTGGCGGTTAGACTCGAGACTCCGAGAGGTCCCAAGTCAGAGATGCTGCTTGTTTTGCCAGTGAAGAAAACAAATAATTAAAAGTTAATTACGGATTTTGTCCAATTGATTTGTGCCTCGTACCACCCACCCTTTTTAAGGAAAATGTTTCATTGTACATATGTATATGATTAGTTAATAAATTAACAAAAACGAAAGTAAAAGGCGAAAAAATAAGTCCTTCAGGATCCAGGTAAATAATACAGAGACATTTCTTGCAGAGACCGTAGGTCGTTAGAGAGAGAGAGCGAGAGGGGTAAGAGAGAGCCGTTTGATCTTTGAAGAGTGATGGCTCCCTCCATCTTCTAAGCAAAGCCAAATCAAACCAAAATTCTCCCTTTACTTTCTTACCTCTCGATTTCGATTCCTGCCACACCTGTTCGTTTTACTTTTGCCCCTTCCTATTCCGATATCTGCGAAATCTCTCAGGTAAACCCTCTTTGCATACCGATTATTATTTGAAATTCCAAGTTATCAGTGAAATATTGTTCACTATCAGTCATTTAATTCTGTTTCGGTTTATAGAAGATGATTTAACGGAATTTTCTTTGAGTTCAAACGTGTCAAGGGGGTGGGTATGGTTTTTTTTTTTTTTTTTTCCCCTTAAATGCAGAAATCCAAGTTCTTTTTTGTACCTAAGTGGACGGATGTGCTTATTCCTACTTCAGCATCACTTTCCTAGTCTCCTGTTTTTGTTTGGATCAATGATTGACGAGAAGACCGTTTATTGTTTACGTTGGTGTACTTTGTGGTTCTCTTATTGTTTGGGATTAAATTATGTCGTCGGTTCTATTGGGTTTAACGATTGTACTCTTAAATTTTATTTCAGACATGGATGAAACTTTAAACGACAATGAATCCTTGACGACTCGCATCCAACAGTTGGAACGTGGTATTTACACTTCTCTTAGTTTTTGGCATTCATTCTTTTCGTTCTCAAATATGCCATCTTTTCATGTCGAACGTATACTTTGAGTGACCATCCCACGTACTTACTAACTTCCTGTTTATATTCGTTTTCTTTTCCTATTTTTATTCACATTGATCGGTTTATTGAAACTAAGACATTTTATTTTGATCGGTAAATGAAGACATTTTATGAAACCCATGTAATGCTTACTTTGCCTCTCATTTTGTGGAGCTTTTACTCGTTAGTAATTTTCAAGTGTAATTTTCTTGGGGGAATACTTTGTATAACTCAGTCCTGTTGTATACTTTTCCACCGTTTTCTTAATAAGACTTATATTACTTATAACAGATTTTTTTTTTAACCCCTAGAATCAGCTGCTTCTTACTCGTGTAAATTTCTCATCAGTTCAGTCAATTCGTGTAGTTGAGTCGCACCAATCACCCACTGGAAACCTGATTTTACGTGATTAACATAGCTATAAAAATATGTGGAATTCCCTTCTGTCCTGGTTAGATATACTATTTTATGTCGGGAACCTCTCCAAGGTAGGGCTTTTCGGACCCACCCCTGGAGAGTAAACCCCGGTCCCGTGCACCGCATCCTCGAAAGTTTCCCTACACGGAACTGGTTAAATCGCTGGCTTTTCACCAGGAGGTGTGGCCCCAAAGGATTGTTTGCACCCATGAGGTGTTGAACCTTGGACCTTGAAGGGAGTGATGCCCCAAAACTAAGGCCTTCACCACTTGGGCCAACCCCTTGGGGTTCTGGTTAGATATACTAGTTTCACATAGCCAACTAGAGACAGTGCTTCCTAGGGCACTATCTAAAGTTGATCACTGGTTTTTCCACTATTAGATATACTTATGTCAACAAGATGTACTATATGGACCATTTCTCTTGTAGAGCGTGATGAATTGCGCAAGGATATTGAGCAATTGTGTATGCAACAAGCTGGACCTAGCTACCTTGCTGTGGCTACACGGATGCATTTTCAAAGGTATAATTTCTTTTTCTCATTCCAACAGGTCTATCTTCCCCTTACTCTCTTTCCCCATTTTCATCTTTTTCTTGGGTGGTGGGAATGGAAAAGGAGAGAAGAGGTGTCTGTAGCCTTCTTGTTGGTATTATTGAGTATACAATTAAAATATATTATAATAAAATTAATCCCCTATTAGGACAGCTGGCTTGGAGCAGGAGATTGAAAACTTGAAAAAGAAACTATCTACTTGCACAAGAGAGAATATAAATCTGCAAGAGGAGCTTTCAGAGGCCTACCGAATCAAAGTGAGATCTCTAAATTCTAATGTGTGCAACTTTCTTCACCTATGTTAAATGCTCATGAGCCTCCTTTGCTGTCCCCAGGGCCAACTTGCTGAGCTGCATGGTATGGAGGTCTCAAAGGTCTCTCTCTGTCTGTCTTTCCCTCCCTCTGCTGTATTCCTTTTAGAAATTGCATTAACTGGATATAATTGCATGGGAAGCTATTTTCCAACTCTAACAAACTATTGCAAATTTTTACCTATCAAGAAAAAAAAAAAAAAAAACTATTGCAAACTTTCTGTATATGGTATTTTAGAGGAATTTGTTTTCTCGACAATTGAAGATTTTATGAAAAGGTGTAGCACAAGTATACATGAAGTATACAAGAGGACAGAAAAAAAAATTTGTCAATTTGTTTGCACTTCATAAAGAATTTGTTATTTTACTGCCTTTACGTATTTAGGATCTAGTTTGATCTGTTCTCACGTTCCATAAGGGAAAATGGTGATGGGTATGCTATTATAACCAACCTCCAATCTTGTAGTTAGATTTCAGAAAAACTTATTTTACTTATAAAAAAAAAAGATTTCAGAAGTGCTTGTTGTTATAATCTTGGAAACAGCTGCTTCTGTTGGTAACAAATTTAACACAATCTTGAAAAGGAAAGACAAAGGCTTACCGCTTCTTGGAAGCTGCATGGATGATCTTTTCTATTTAGTTGTATGCATCTTTAGGTTTTGTTTTGGCTTTCCAATACTCTGAAGTGTAACCATTTTTGACAGAAATAGACAAAACCACATTTTATTTTTTGTCTCACTTTCCTTTTTCAGAATATGGAAGCTGAGAAGCAGGTTAAATTTTTCCAAGGCTGTGTAGCTTCTGCTTTTGCTGAGAGGGACCATTCAATAATGGAGGTTATGACAGTTATCTTTTTGTTAAGTTTGAGTTATTTTATACTACTTTGTAAGAGCTTTCCTGCTTTTAATAACTATAGAAGTTTCTACATATAAAAAAAAAAACTATAGAAGTTTCTGAAGATGCCGTACTGCTTGTAACAGGCTGAGAAGGCCAAGGAGAAGGAGGAGATTATGTCACAGAGATTGGGCGATATTCAAATGAGGTATTTGTCAGTATTTTATCCCTTTGGGTGTTCATCTACCATCTGTATTCTGTGGCTTGATTGGCATAACCCCTAGCCTCCAAAAAGGACGTCTGGAGTTCGAAACCCCCCTCCCCCAAATGTATATAAAAAAAAAAAATTGATGGAAATCACCGAAGCATTGTGCTGAAAAAAAATCTCATTTGAGAAGCAGATGATAGTAGAAGACAAAAGATGAGGGGATGCTAATTGTCGTAGTTAACAAAAATGGCAAACTATAAATGCTCTCGTGAAGGGGAAGGAAAACTTATGCAATAAATATGTGTTGTGTGGTTTGAATTCATTTCATTTAGTAAGTGGATTTTACAGCATGAATTGGTAATTTCTTGTTCTCTCTGAGCAGGGGTATGATAATTTAGGCTTCGTTTGGATGATAAACTCCTCTCAACTCATCTCAACTCATCATTACAACTTTTTCAAATTCCAACATAAAATATAATAAACAATTCAATTTTTTCAAATTTCAAAATAATAATAATATTAAAAAATAATATTCTAACAATATTTTATTAACTCAACTCAACTCAACTCACTTCAACATCCAAACTCACCCTTAATTTGTTTTCTAGTGTTTTCTTTTTTGTTCTTTTTTTCATCAAGGCAATAAGAAGGTCTTATTGTTGGATAACATTTTTTTAGACCTTCTCAACCTGTGGATATCATTATGGAAGGCACCACAAGAATAATTTAGTTACTACTCACTGTACTTCTCTAATGTTCTAATCTGCATGATCTTGGTGATGCAGGTTAGAGGAGCTCACCTCGGATTGTCTTGGACAGAAGAAACTTAATGACACATTTCGCATTGCTCTAGCAAAGGAAGAAGATCAGAATAAGACTTTCAAGAAGGTGATTTTCTTCTTCCCTGCCCCCCAACACTCAACTCCCAAATAATGAACCAATCTTTTTGGTATATCTTAGGTGATAGTAAGATTGTTAAAAGGCACACATAGGTTATGATATATTTGATTAAATTTTAAACGATCAACAACATACGTTCTCCCCTAATTTTCGGTACTTAGAAGCCCTATGGTATATTGTTGAAAGACCTTACACAATCAGGGTAGCAATGTGATATTTCCCTGTTGAGTGCATGGCACTTGTCATCTATTTATTTTGCCTTCTTACTTAGTGTTATTGTTGAGACCAAGTTTTGAAACTTGATATGTTTTTTTCCTTTCATCTCTCTCTTTTTTTTATAATAAGTAAAAGTAAAACTTTATTAATAGGAATAAACATAGCCAAAGTACATAGGAAGTATACACAGAAAATGCCTAAGTACCACTAAGCACTAGTGAGCGATACATGTCATGAAAACTGTCCTCATTACAAATAATGACCGAAGCCCAAGAAAATAAAGTATTATAAAAGAATCTCTTCAGCTCATCCAAGGAACGCTCCCGGTCTTCAAAAGAATCTCTTTAGTTCATATGCATATATGTTTACTTATGACAGGTTATTGATAAATTTTACAACATAAGGCTAAATTCTCTCAAAGGATTTGAGGATACAAGTTGGGATGAAAAGTCTGAATGTCTTTTGCATGATCCTCAAGAACTGTGGAGCTTTAATGATACATCCACTTCCAAATACATTGTAAGTTTTCATGGCTTTTAATTTTCCTTGAACCATCACAATCAATTATATAAGTTTCATCTTATGGCTGGATAGCATGATGGTAAATCTTATTTGTTGTATTGAATGAGTAAAATATAAATTTCATCTCATTGTGTGTTTTGGATCTTAGATCTGACTGCCTTCCATGCAAAAAATGATTTGAAGGTACCTAATTTGTTGACCTGTGCCTAAACTAATAAGATCAACACCATCTTGTTCAATTATACTTGTAAACAATACTTTTTATGCATACCCCTTCTTGTTTTGGACTAGGAGTGAACTGGTATGAGACAACTGAAGCAAATCAAACTACGTAAGCCTTGTCAGAAACAAAACACAAAATTTTCTGCAACATACGGGTCCAAAATTAGGGTTTAGAATTATCATTATTATTTTTAATATTTTTATTACTTTTAAGATCTGTTTTGAGATAGTGATAGTATTGGATTGGGTTCCTTCCACAGTCTACACCCTTATATCCCTCTATTTGATTTCCTAATTTGAATAGTTTCCTAATTGGAAACCAATTCACACGTCAAAAACCCTCTCATAAATTCTCTCTTTTCCTTATAATATTCCCTTCAGTAAACTCACAGAACCCCCACGGTCAGAACCTTCCCATGTGAAAACCAAAATTTCCCTACCCATACAGCCACCCCACCGGAAACCACCACAGAAGACGCCGCCGGTAAGTCTTCCTCCCCTCACGACATGCGTCGACTCCTGAACCCCTCTTTGCCACTCTCTCTCCATTGTCAACACCAAATAGGCCTTGTGTGTTCTGCTCAATCCACCTTTGACTGCGGAGGACGCCAACGAACCACCCAGACTGCCCAGACACTGCCGACCCAGCCACCTGAACTCAGACACGCATCCCTCCTCCCTCGAGGGACCCTCCAGTTGTGCCGCCGTGACTCCCAACCGCCAGAGCCACCGTCACGTTCAGCCTCCTTTCTCGGTCACGAGCTACGACGTGAGATTGTGGAAGCAGTGCTAAGAAATGATGATTTCGTGGATACAGAGCAGTAGTGCCATGAGTAGAATAAATTTCCAAAGGCTTAGTGTATGATTTAGACATTTAAACAGTGCTGATATCACATAGAACTAGCTTATGTCATTTCTTTTATTTTTCAGCTTTTATGTTATGAGAGACTGTCATGCCAGATAATTTTTATGATCCAATAAATGAAGTATTTTTATGAGACTGAATCTCTTTACCGGGCATTATGTTATGAATGTACATAACATTCCTGACCTACGGGAAGGGGTGTTTCATTTTCACCTGATAAAGTCCAAATTACTCGAGTTAGCATGAGGATCCTAGCATAAAGATATAGGTCGACTTTTCAAGAATACCGCCATTAGACAAAATCCCAATAAACTTGTTGTAAATTGTGTCAAATTCCAATAAATCCCACATTGAAGAATAAAGAAAGTCATAATGTGCATAGTTGCTATATATAGATGGTAATCCTGCATCAGACAAAGAAAGCGATAAATTGTACTTCAAGCCCCATATATAAATATTGGTACCAATAGTTCGGTGACTTCAGTTCAAATAGAGGCTTTGGGTCAAGTGGAGTTTGTGCTCAAATGGGGTTTTGTCCCAAAGTAATGTCTTCGATCTAAGGTGTTCTTTTCATGTGGAGGAGGTTTGGTTAGAAGAAGTCTTTTAGGAGAATGAACGAGTTTTTTTCAAAGAGCTAGCTTTTGATATTTTGAGGCTTTGGGTGTATTGAGGGCTACCACCATCGTACTCCATATTATGTTATTGGAATGTTTCCTCGATCATATCTATTTGTGGACTTGTGCATGTATTGAACTATGTAAATATTATATTTCTCTACTTCTTTGTCATCTAAAATCTTAAATTTATTATATGGAAAACATTGCTATCTTGGAAATTATGAATTAGATTCACGACAGACTTATCTCAATATCATGCTATAAAAACCAATCCAAATTCTGCTACTAGGATTCAAAACCTAAATTTTCTGAAACCTAGGAGAACTACTTATTGAATTTTTTTTTTTTGATCGGTACTACTTATTGAAATTATTAACTGGCTTGTATGATATACTGCATTGTTATGTACAGGTTAGATGTGAAACACTAATTTAATTGATTTGCCTTTACCCTTTGTGAGTTGAGAAGTGTACATTGTCTGCTCATCTTGGTTGCCAAGTTGAATCTGATAGTTTAAATGCAAAATATTCTAGTGGTAATTTTATTATTGAGATTTTACTATTCATCTGCAACTCGAATAACTTATTGCTCAGACAGAGTGCGTTAGAAGAAGAGCTGGAGACGATGAGGAAATCAGTGGATAATCTTCAAAATAAGCTTCGGATGGTATGGCTTTAGTTCTGCTTCATTATGGCCTTTTAAGTCGCAAACTAAATAACTGTTCTCGTATTAATCAAATATATACTTTCTTGTTGTCAATAGGGGTTGGACATCGAAAATCATCTAAAGGGAAAAGTTCGTGAATTGGAAAAGAAGAAAGTGAGCTCTTCACCGTCTGAAGATTCAACTACCTTTTTTGAATTCCAAAAAAGACTGAAAGAAAAATAACACAATATTATATCCCAATCTCTTTTGTTTATTTTTTAACCTAATTTCCTTACATGCAGATAGTTACAGACAAAATGATCAAGAATGGGATAGCGGAGCTGTATCAATACCATTCTCAGCAAAGAGTTCATGTCATGAATTTACTTGATGAGGGAAGATTTCATATGAAGTCAATTGTCGATGCAATAGAGAAAAAGATTAGACAATTTGAAGTGAGAAAAGTTCAAAGTTCAGGGCCTTCTCAAGAAGATGAAAAACGAGATGAATACGAATGTCGAGATGTACATATGACCTCTGAGGTTGGCTTCGACTTGCTATCTAAGGTTTGTTCACTAAGGTTCCGTGTGCTTGACATATATTTGCTTTTATTTACTACATAAATTTTGTATTGCTTGATTTTTTTAAAAAACTTTCGCTTATCACATGAGAATGACTAGGGAGGGCTACCTATATAACACTACAAGTATTCATCCTGTCTCATTCATATTGATTTAGGCTTAACATATTACATAGTGCACATACCTGCAATGGTGCTTTTTATGTAGATAGCTGGATGATTGGCAAAACATCTAACCATGTTACGTTCCAATGGAAGGTCCAAACAACATGACCTATACTCTAAAAGGACTAGTCAATGATACAATTGGAGCCCCATTGGAATCTTATAAAGAGTAAGAACTTCTCCTTCCCAAGCAATATGAGATCCCATACACTACCTACCATTATCCTTATCATATGGGGTATTACAATCTCCCCCCTTAAATTCCCGACATCCTTGTTGGGCCCATCTGTCGTAGGTGGCACGATTCAAGTCCCACATTTCTAGTTGGGATAGACTCTGATACCATTTGTAATGTCTCAATAGAAGGCCCAAACAACATGACCTATGCTCTAAAATGACTAGTCAATGATACAATTGGAGCCCCATTGGAATTTTTTAAAGAGCAAGAATTTCTCATTTTCAAGCAATGTGAGATCTCATACACTACCTACCCTTATCCTTATCGGGTATCACAAATTAATTATAGATAATCTAAACCATTAATTGTGTGAAGATGCCTTGATAGTCCATATAAAACAGGTAGAAGCCTCGTTGAGACACAAGGCTTTTTGTCCTTTCCAATGCTTTGACATTGGGTATCTTTGTGGACTTTCATGTAAAAAGTCCGTAGTGTATTTTCTTGCAAAGATTTTTGAAGTGAAGAAACTGGGAATCACACGGTAAATCTAGGACTAGGAGCAGCTTAGCTTTCCTCCAAGTGTGAAAATTTTGTGTATGTGTGTGTGTTCCCCCCACCCCCCACACCACACCGAGTTAAAGCATGAAAAATTATAATAGGACAGTGTTTAGGTGTATTTTCACTTTCATAGTCCAAATTTGCCCTCCTTCAAAATGAGTTGAAGGGCATGTGTTTCACGTGAAGGAAAGAATTGAGGATTTGTTGGGTATAACCCGTGTTTAGTGGAATGTACTCAGAATTTCTATATCTGATGAGTGATATACTTGGATCTATTAGTGTGCTGATAAGTTTAATCCAAGTGATCAAGAATATTTCCATTACTTAAGTGACATTGGGGATAAATAAAAATCAAAGTTGCCTGCCTTTGAGAAAGTGAGAATTCTGATCAAAAGGAAGAAAGGAGAGAAAAGGCTCTGCAGCTCTCTATCTTCTCCGTATTCTATCCGACTTTGAGAACTGGTGTTTACAATATTATTTCAAATCGAGTTAACGTTTAATCATTATGTATAACCTCATAAGAATGTTGACCATAGTTTCTTGTTACTTATAATTTTAATACCAGTTTATACCTTGTTCAGAGGAATGGTCCAGACTTGCTGGATATTGTGGCTAATGGGAAAGGTGGTGCCTCCAAAGTCCTTGCACAGGCATTGCAAGAGAAGGTTTTTTAAGTCTCTTCTCTCTCTCTCCACCCTCTTTTCTGTTTAATTGTTTTCCTTTGCAGTGTGCACTGTGAGCTTTGGATAGGTTGTGTATTCTTTTTTCTTTTTTTCTCAAGTATTAAATCTTTATCAGGTTGCAGCATTGTTGCTTTTATCACAGCAGGAAGAAAGACATTTACTGGAGAGAAATGTAACTGGAGCTCTTCAAAGGAAAATCGAGGAGCTACAGAGAAATTTATTGCAGGTAATTTCAGAAGTACTTGTTTCTGCACTTCAGTTCCATGTTAAAAAAAAAAGGACATTTATGTGGTTCTAGGCAGAAAATATTTGAGTCCGGAACTTAGCTTCTAATATTGTAGTTAGCTATGCCATTATGTACATGAAGTCTTTGGTTTCTTGTTCAAAATTAAATTGCTTTCACCTTATCTTTAGTGTGCTATGGACTGAGCATGGCTAGCTTTCAACTATTGTAGCTTTGCAATTTTTTTATTGGCCTAGGTTACCAATGAAAAGGTCAAAGCTCTCATGGACTTTGCACAGCTAAAGCAGGAATATCAACTATTTCAGGAGTACGTTCTTTTTTCTATCATATAAGTTATTTTTTTGTTTTTTTGTCTTTACTTATAAAAAAAAGTTATTTTTTTGTCTACGATGACTACTTTTGTTTTCCAGTCAAAAGAACGTCTAAAATTTCACCATCACTATTTCTCTCTTGGAGCTTGGTGTACATCGATAATAGTCGTTGAAACCTCCTATCTTGATGAATTACATTTATTGATGATGCGTCAATAAGATCAAATGTTGTGTCTTGTGAGCTAATATGTGATCATAACTGAATGTCCTGTACTTCAACCTCTTAGCCACTAACGTCACAATAATCGAGTCAGTCCATGTTTGGATTTAAGTGAAAGTCATCTACAATAGAGTAGTTTTCCATCTACGGTAAATTTTTTCTCAACTTCTTCCCTAACATACAACTCTCCTCGACTCATTATATTTCATCTTTTCATTAGAATACATGATTGTAATTCAAATAAAGAATAGTTTAGCTTAAAAAAATACATAAAAAAAAGAACATCAAATTCAATATTTATATATATTTAAGGTGAGACCCACATTTACACAAAAACTAATAAAACTTTCATCTTTCCATTTTTCACTATTCATTAAAAATTTCCCAACATTTTACGTCAAAATATCCCCTTAAAGTACGGGCCTTGGGGTATTGTCCTTGAATTTTGCATGAAAGTCTCAAGGCATTCCTTGGCAACCTAACGTGACAGTAGAACATATAGGAGAACAGAGAAAGAATGGACTTTTTTAACACGTTCAAATAATGCTCTCTCTCTCTCTCTCTCTCTCTCTCTCTCTCTCACAGCCTCGTGCTACTTAAATTGAACTTTTATTTGATACTTTTAATTGTATAAATACCAAGTTGAAGTCTTTCTTTTTGTCTCTTAAATTGTTTTATCAATTGCTTAAGTGGCTTCTGTTGTAGATTCTCTTTCATCAAGCCATACATATTTATATATCACATTGTATAAACCTCTTGATTGTATTGTTATGAGAAAACAGAGCTCCACCATTTTGAAGGAAGAAACCCAATCACTCTTCCTATGATCTTTCTAACTGATAAATTTGGGTATTGTTTGTCAGCTTCTTGTAGATTTGTTCTGGAGGTGCTTTTTTTGTGACACGTCTTTGTTTCCTTTGCCGCTTTGCTTGTTGAAAAATTTTCTGCACCTTTGGCAATAGTTGGTTTTACCGCTTGATGACTTATTACCGTAGTACTTGAGCAGATCTGATGCATTTATGCAGGAAAATTGGTAAGGAGACTAAAGAAGGAAAAGGTCTGGCTGGTATTGGGGGACTAAAACTTTTAACTCATGAAAGAGATGGTAAGTTAAAAAACTTGCTAAAGAGAACATATCTGAGACGTTGGATTGGCACACTAGATGTTAGTGGTGATGATGCTGAAGCTTACCAGAATAATGAAGGCAAATTCTTCAGCAAAAGGAATAGCATGGACTTTGCCAGGTTAGTGAAAATATTTGGCACTTTCTTTTGCACTGCATGAATGCATGACTGAAGATGTGTGATTCTTATGCATGCAAAATGGTATTCCATAATTTGTCTGCTAATTAATCGGTAAGAATTTAATTTAAAAGAGTATGCCTTTTCTTTATTTTTCATTTACCTTATTTTACTTCTTCAACTTTTTCAGAATGAAAATTGAACATGCAACTCTTAAGGAAAGCATGGAAAGTATGGAGCATCTGACATCTTCGATTCATAGGCTCCGCCTCTCTCTTTTGAAGGTATAACTCTATCATATATTCCTAAAATTGTTACTGCAAAGAATGGGATGAGCAAGTTCTTTGCTCTTTGGAGCTGGGGCCAGGGATGTGTTAAATATTTTGAATAGTGATCTGGTTCAAGGGTTCCTTACTTTTTGATGGATACCTTTTCATTTCGTTTACCTTGTGGTCAAAGAGTATCATAACGTAGTTTGCCCACCTGAAAGCTTGGAATTTCTCATGCCTGTTTGATTAAAAGCTAGCAGAGTGATTCTAACTAATAACTATCCGTCTAAAATTGATAGCCCATTTGCTTGTGCTATAATCTATGTTGTAGACCAAGGAATCAGTTTCGGAAGGTACAGTTACTAGCGTTTCAGAAGCTCTAGATGATGTTATTAATGAAGCAAAACTTGTCAAGACTGCCCTTGGCAGCTCGCTACCCATCAGTTGGTCAGCTGAGGCTGATGTTGGTTCCATTTATGAAAGCATCAGCAATGATCCCAACGAGATTTATGGGGAATCTAGCAGTGAGAAGATAGATTCTGTTTCTGCTGCAGGATTTGAGATGGTGGAGCTCCTCGTACTTGCAGCTCAGATATTGAAGGACAACACAATGAAAAGTGGTTCCTGAGACAAGCTGATTGAGCTCTGATAACGCATGGTCTTGGTTCTTGGCAAGATTTGGCACCAGTTAATTGTTATTGAATGCACCGCGAAGGCTATGAGGAGGTGGGTAAAATGATTATTGATTGGTTGGATGCGGGAGGAAAGTGATATGTATGCTGTGTGACAATGGGACAAAAGGAAAATATGTTCAGTAAAATGTGAAGGTTCTTGCAGTAGCTTGTACAAACGTATTTGTTAGAAAAAATCCCCCTGAACTTTCACAGGGGAATGTTTATCAGTTCAGTTAATGTATAGTGCTGTTTAATTGTGTTCATATTATGAATTGAACCCATGGTTGATTACTGGGTACCAGGACTTCTGAAGTAGGGAACTACCATAGCACTTCTGGAAATAATAAGTAGGTACTTCATATGCATTTTGGTTTTAGGTTGTACGTGCTCATATGATCGGTTATGGACCAATCAAAGAAAAATAATTTAAATAAAAAAAAGTACGTACAGGAAGGTAGTCTGATATCATAGGAAATGTTGAATTTCACAGAAAACATTGATTATTCGACAGATGGAAAAACCAAATATACCAGAAAGAAAAATTACCCGTTGATGGGACTTCAAGCCACAGAAAAACTTCATATGGTATGAGAAGCTGAAAGCAGGAAACAAAGTCACCAAACGGCACGTTATATGAGAAAACTCACGTGATCGTACAGAAACAAATCTCCAACAGTACATCCGAATACCCACAACTTCTATAACAAAGTTCATAAATTGGACCTTATTTTACAAACAAGACAGAATTATAAACCATAAAGGGTGGGTGCTACATGGGAACTCGTTGAAGTTGGGTTTATGATTCAGCAGCAATTTCCATGGCAGAGGCGCTCTCGGTCAACGGATTATTTTCGCGGTCGCTCTCAAGCTGGCTGTAGTTCCCTTTCTCCTTGAAGAGTTGGATGTGGTGGTGCTTGCAGTAGAGCTTTCCTTCATGAGCAATGTAGTTAGATGGGCTTATGGTGCAACCTCCATGCGTGCATTTGAAGCAGCTCCTATGGTATGGGGTCCCATTAACCGATACCTTTAACGACATAAAACATCATTATTTCTTCAGAAGCGGATCTGTTCATCACAGAATCGGTAATACATTTTTACAGTATAATATAGGTTATAGATTCCACAGTTGGTTGTTGATTGAAGATCAGAATTCATATCCTGAAATCCTGAAAACCCTCGAGTTACCGCTAAAATTGTTCACAAGCATTTGAAGTTTAATCACAAAGGCTGCTATTTCTTGGATTCTGCCCTTATAAATGTATGCTATGGTTGTTACCTTCTCAATCGGGTAAACGGTCTTGTTGCACCCCACACATTTCTCTCTGGTGCCAGCAAACATGTTGGAGACTGCCTTAGCATTCTGTTTAACAGCCAGTTCACGTTAGCAGCAAGTAGTCCTAGATTTTTTTTAATTTTGCCATACAGAAATTGGTAAACTTGCTACGGTGAAATAAAAGTTCAGGTTCTTTTCTGAATGATTAAGATGACAATATTGTTTCTTAAGAGTTACCTCGTCGAGATGTTTTTCTGGTTTCAAGATTTTGGGTGTTCCTAAAAGAATGTTAAGAGAGCAGAACGACTGAGTATCGTAATAACATAGTGCGGGGGAGTGGAATTTATTTGAATCCAGTAAAGAACATGCATTTACCCTCGAAGCTCTTGTCCAGGCTGCCTGTTCGCTTGAAGAGTTGATCATAATGAGGCCTGCAGTATAGGACCCCCTCGAAAGAACAATAGTTGCTGAGCTGCAAATGGAGAAAACAGCAAAATGAATTATTCTTCAGAACAATGGGTTGGCTCCAACGATTGAGCAACAGTTTTACAGGATTGGCCAAACTACTTTTTCCCATAAACAATCTCAGACCTACTTGAGCCTGGTAATTCGTGGAAGAATTGTTCTGAAAGTAAAACTCTATAAGAATGTCGGTAATTGGGTCAATGATATCTATCCTTTTCTCACATGCTCAGGCAAGATAGAGCTGGGGATGCGCTTTCTTGATAATCTATTATACTCTAGTCCTCAGAAATTAGTGATAGAAACTTAGAATGAAATGAAGAAGAGAAGTGATTGAGGACTATATATAGAGATGAGATCAAATAAATATCTTAAAAATTAAATCCTTAACAAGATAAATATTTTGATAAGCATGAAAATCAAGTTTTTTTTATGCAGATAATAATCAAATGAAATTCCTGGTTTGAATGGGGTGAGTTATGCTTGCATCGATTGCTATCAATGACTAATCCGTTGTAGACATCATGGGTTCAAGGTACATGCACAAAAAATGGGAAAAAATGGACACAGGATCCATTCAAGAACACGATGACAATAAATTCTGTCCACGTTCATTTTCATGGTTACTTATCTGCAGCGAACAAAACAACAACAATAATTATTACATATATAGAGTTTCCTGGGAACAAACTAAAATAATAATAATAATGCCCGCTTAAGATAGATCATAATAAACACGCATACACACATCGAAGATCTGGATGCATGGCTAGCTAGAGTTAAGTACCTTAAGGGTGCCCCTGCAATGATGGCATCGGAAGCAGGCCTTGTGGTACACACGGTTATCTGCAGCTAACTTATCGACCAAATACACGGTCTTGTCGCAGGCGGTGCACTTCTGTGTGGTTCCTGCAAAGGTGGCCATTGCAGCTTCCTATCCAACCCCAACACAGTCACCAACCCTATAGCTCAGGGAGGACTAACAAGAACAGTAGCCTTATTATATTTTTGCTCCTATTTTATCTTCCTATTTTGTTATTTGGCTGCTTGCTTTATTTCTCTCTCTCTCTCTCTCTCTCTCTCTCCGTATACCTCTTTATCAATAGCTAGAGATCTAGGAAGACAACCGGAGGAGGAGGTGAAAAGCAGTGAGAGAGAGAATTGTGGGTTGCAGTGAATTGCGGGTGACATGAAACCAAATTTATAGACTCATTTGATGGGAGAATGGCCTTTAGCAATCATGTTGTCCGAAGTTAAAGTAACTCGGTACCAAACATCCTATGTTCATGACATCCCCTCCCTCCCCAAACTTTTTCTTTTCCCTTTTCGATTTACATGAAGTTTTAAACTTTTTTATGTGCTGAAATTGTGGTGACTATTAAAATTCCATGGTAGCTTTTAATTGTCATCATGAGAACATGCCTTTGGTTAATACGAATTGTTAAAAAAATAATAAGAAGATTAGAGAGCTCCCCTGTCTAATCAAGTGAGTAAAAGAAGATTAGGGAGCTGAATCATCATGAGACTTCATTGCTTTTATGGGTAAAAAAATTCTCTTTTCCGCTGAAGGTGGTGGGTCTAAGGCGCTGTTGATTACTAAATTTCATCATGGCGTGCCCATCTTTTGATTCCCATAGTTTCCTTCTTTCTTACTGCTATATGATTTGGAGTATTATTTATTCTTTTTATAAATGTGTTCATGCTTTTTTCTCGCTTCTTTTTTTTAATTTTTTTGGTTCTTCATTATGGGTTCTCATAATTAAGGTGTACTAAAGAGGGGAGAGAGAGAGAGAGAGAGAGAAGAAAAAAAAAAAAAAAAAGTGTACCGTCTAGCACAACAAGGGGTCCATGATACGATTAAGGCCCAGTGATGTATTCTTGGAAAGCGGTGATAATAGACCTATACCAGACCCAAGTTCAAATGAAATTCCATTTAACAGTTCCTCCTCCCTGCCTTTTTCTACCATCTCTTTATTAACAAACTGTACTCCTTTATTCAACTGTGCTTCTCTTCTAGAAAATCAGAGAAGAAACCCAAATGGGATATTTTTATAAAATGACAGGAATGATGAAGATTCTAATTAATTATGAATGCTTAAGAGTGTCAGGAGGATATTTGGTGCAGTGGTATGTTTCTTGTTTTGGTTGGAGGAGGTCTTGATTCTCGAAATGCCTTAATTGTCTTTTGGGTTGTATGACTTACGATTCAAGTGAACCAACATGTTTCTGAATCGAGGACATGTTGGATTGGATTTTGCAATTTTTACTTCTACATACCTCGACATGACATGAATGTGAAAGGATTTCAGGAATCTATTTTTTTGTAAGGAATAAAATAATTTATTTGCTATTTTGACCCATTTTGCTCAAAAGATATGAAGATGATCACCCACCAAGCTGTACAAGCAACTTTCATCGAATGATTTTCCCTAGAATCCTATGTATCCATGAGATAATGAATGACATTTTTGTACAGAGCTGATTATAATGAAGCCATTATTCCATCCAAAACCACCAAGGCTTGTAGCATGTTCAAACTATAAAACACACTGAACAATGTATATACAAAAAATACGAATCATTTGCGTGTTGCAACATCCAAACCAAGTCTGCACCAGAGCCTCTAGATGTTAACCCCACACAACAAATAACAATGTCACTGAAGCCAAATAGAGAAAGACCACGGTCAGACTAATCAATAAACCTGGTTAGACAGAACAGCCGAAGCCACTTTCACCAGCTTCAGATCCACTCTTTAACAATCGAGATGAATGACCGCATGAAAAGTTTACAAGCCGAGACTCAATTCTTTGATTTAGAATGCTTCACAAGCCAATCAATAACCGTATCAATGTTGGTGGAGTTCTTGCAAGAAATCATGTAGCAACAAACTTCTCTATCAGTAATGGACTTGAGCCCCCTGCACGTGTGGAATACCATTTTCAAAACTACAGTTAATATATTAAAAAAAAAAAAACACTCAAAAGCCTAATTGGAACCTAAAGAAGAGGGCCTATATAAGGGTGTTGAATAGCTGATGAGTCATTCAGCACAGAGTACAAATTTGGGTGGACGCTAAAAAACCATTTAAAAATTTGTTACTCTCCACTTACATTTGCTCTGTCAGATCCTCTTTAGACAAAGCTCCTGGTTTGTCAATCTTGTTACCCAGTACCAGCAAGGGAATGCCATTAAGTGAAGGCTTACTCAACAAGTCATGAAGTTCACTTCTTGAGACAGGCAAGTTCTCATAATCAGCAGCATCCACAACATACCTGCAACATGCAAAAAGCAAGGTAACAAATTGTTGGTCCCAAAAAAATAGTACACTGAATTGGCAGGCTATAACCTAAACTGATCAGTTATAAAAATGAAAACAAAAACCAAAAAAAAAAAAAAAAAAAAACCAAAATAAAACAGAGGTATACTTTCTGTATACTTGGGCAATGCTCTTTATACTTTTCCAATGTTCATAAAAAGTAAAAAAAAAATATAAGAAAAGTTGCTTGCATTGTTACTTAGAACATTTTCCAAAATTTTTGGAACTCCACCCCCTGGCGCCCTTATTTTTCAGGGCAAGAGCCCCACAACCACAAAAAGAGAAAATAATATCAGATATTTCTCGTAGCATAATACATAATTGGGGAATGTTTGTAGAATACAAAGGACAAAATTGATAATAGCAGGTAGATATACATTACTATTAAGAAAACGGTAGGTCGAAACAAATTTCTGCCCTTCACAACACCTTCTGAAAGACATCGATGTATATATACTATAAACCCCAACATCCAATATTACAAATCATAACCCCCTTATAAGAAAGAAGAACAAACTTCTAGACGAAGGTCTTTACGGTGAAAAATAACACTACTTCAGGTTTCAAGAACTTCTGCATTCAATACCTTCTATCTACTAATAGAATGATACTAACAAAAGAGTATTAGTGGAAGCTTAAGCCGTAAGTTAAACTTTTAGCCAACACAATGTCATCTCACAGATTCAAAAGAACTAAGGAAAAAGTAAGAAGCTTGTAGGCTCGAAGCAATAAACAGAGACATTCCAATGTATCTAAAAGTGTTAAGGACAAAAGGGAACATACACGATGGCCGAAACTGCACGACAGTATCTCTCCCACATACTACGGAATCTGGGCTGACCTCCAAGATCCCATAGCTTTATTGTCACATTCCCTTTAGTTACCTTCCTCATATTAAATCCAACCTGCAGATAAAAAAAATGCTTAAAGTGACATGTCCAAATGATAGCTTGTTGCTACAAAATGATAAATTCTCTGGCTGGTTGACGTCTTTTATGGTGAAAATTAGAGCCAGATATTAATAGAGAAAGATGACACACCGTTGGAATCATGTCTTCACTATATCCACCAGTCTTGAAGTAAATTCCAGAAACAGAAATTTTGTCATCAGCATCGAATTGAAAGAGAGAAAAGAATGTAAAAAAATGAAGACTTGGCAAATCTCATAAATAATTTACTTACAGCAACAACGTTTACAAGTGATGTTTTCCCAGCATTCTGAAGGCCTATTAAAGATAGCTCCATTTCTTGCTTGAAGAAGAGACTAGAATAAGAAAAGAAAAAAGATTGCATAATGTTAGGCTAGAAGCTATATCCAGAGAATCATGATTTAATCATAAAGTCTGGCAATTAATAAACACAGGCAACAGAATCAGAATATTATACAATGTTCACCTCAAACGCACATGAAGAGTTATAGATTCAAGGGGCTTCCCAGGTGTTAATAAAAAGGCATCTATAATTTTTTTTGATAGGTGATGAAAAGGCATCTACAAATGATCCAAAATGCATCAAGAAAAGGGCGAAAAATATAATAAGAACAATAATCTTAGAAGTTTCAGCAGAAGTTAAAAGAAACGCCCTCTGAAAATATGATCATCATCAAAAGTAATCATATCTATTTACCAATTCCCACCTAAGACGTAATACAAACACTCATGGCTTGGCCAGGCCAAGTGAAATGCATACACCACCACAACCTAATTGTAATGGAATACCATATCAACTATTCCACGTTTATTTAGTACCGTTCTTCAATTCAGATCCTACATTATTCCTGATACCAATCACGTAACCCACCCATAAGCAACGTTCATTTGTTGTATTGGGAAACCATATCTTTTAGTCAAAGAAAAATCAACATAGTTCCTATGTCAAATAGTCGTATTTGCCTAATTCATTTGGAAATGTTTCCTATCAAATAACCCATATAATCTTTCTTTCTAACTTTTCTATACAACCGAGCAGATCCAAAGGAAAAATAACCAAAAAAAAGCTATACGAAAAAAAAAAGAAATTAACCCATATAATGTCCTTCCATTTGGTTATTGAGAAACCCAAAAAACAAAAAACAAGATCAGTAATCTCATGACATGAACTGCCGTTTCAAGTAAGCATTGGGTTCAGCAGAGTTGAAACCACAATTTTTCTCAACGCCATAACAATGAAAAAAATCGGGGATTCTCTTTTCAACGTACGCTTTCTCAGCATCTAAAACGAGAGGGAAACAGGCTAGTTACCTTCGTAACCAATTGAGAAGAGCTTCCCATAGCCCCATGGCGAAGGAGAAACACCACAAATCGAAGAAAAGCGTATGATTTCGACTCGATAATTCGATCGGAGAAGGGAGAAACCTTTGCCCTGCCTTTTCGGTTCCAGCTCTTCCCTCTTTTTTTTTTTTTTTTAGTAAAACTCAGAATTATGAGATTACGATTTCAACTTTCAAACGAAATGAAAACAGATAATAATTAGCAGCCGACAAAATCAATAATGTTCCACTCACTGACCCACGCGCATGATCCGGTGGGTGGTGTGCCTCAGCCAATGGCGTTAGATTTTCGCTACGAGACTTGAGGCTGTCGTCGTTGAGACTTTTTTACGCGCCCAACTTGAAGTGGGCTCTTTTAATTGTAGAAGACAAAAAAGAAACTCGGAGAAGTCATTAATGAGTAAACGACGTTGTTTTGGACATGTGAAGGAAAGTGCTGCCGTCCCTCTCATACGAGATACGGTCCAGCTCCTCAGTTGATTTCGCCAGATTGCCTGGCTAGTAGCATTTTTGACCAAAACGTGAGGGCTTTATAGGTTTTTCACATTTTTTCGAAATTATCCTGATTCTTTTATTTTAGCGGGATGCTGGTGAAGCTGATAAAAGTAATCGATAAAAATAATTGATTAAATTTTTAATTTTTTTAAAAAATGTACTTAATAGTTAAGAAAGTAAATATTAATAAATTAATTTTTTTAAATATTTAAAGATGTGTATAAAATATTAAAAACATAAAAAAAAAATTATGTTTAATAATATTTTATTTAATTTTTAATTTTAATTTTAATTTAAATTAAAAAATTTTGTGAGTCGATCGTAACATTAATCGTGTATCCGACAGTGCCGACCGACTGATACGAACTTCAATGCAGATGCAGGTTGGCACTTGGCTCGTTGAGACCGATTCCTTTTGTTAAGTTGATGAAAAAAAATCGAGATCTTAAAAAATGAAAAGATCATGTACTAGTACTTACGATTATTTCCAGAAATTCAAATAAAACTTTGAAGTATTAAGCGAGTATAAATGATAATCGAGGGGGAAAACTGTCATCAGCTTATAGCGTCGAACAAAGAAGGAAGAAGTAGCACCACAACGAAGCCAATTCACAAGATGGTGAAGATCATCATGTTGAAGCATATTTCTTGCAAACATTTGAAGCTGAGCGGGTACAGATATGGACGCATGCACAGCATGCATGAGCATATATATATATATATATATATAGAACAGAATGACATAACAATCATGCTGCATGGAAAAAGGTAAAAAAAAACTACAAAAGTTTCGCGCGGCAGAAAGAAAGAGAGGCAATTAGAAGAATAGATCGTCTGAAAAACATTAATTAAAAAGATACAAATGGGTTGATTTTTTCTTTATCCAATGGGTTGGTTTTAAATGACGGGCTGATCATGATTCATGATCATCAGTTAAGCTAATATTAATTCTATGTTTTGGATTAGTTTTAAATGAATGGGTTCGATTGGATCACTTACAACAATATATATATATATATATTTATATATACACACACATACATTACATAAATACAATATCAATTTGATTCGATTCAGGTGAATCAACTCATTTGGACCAATGATCAGATCTATTTTACTATTTTTTAATTCATAAGTAAGATCAACAATGGACTGATTTTGATTGGTTCTCAATTTATATGTGTTAACGTCGTGTTTTATACGCCTTTGGACCAGGTTGCAGCAACTCGGATCTTCAAAACTGGGCCTGTGAAAACGAAGAAAAAAGAAGTTGGGAGAGTACGGCCTTGGGGTCGGGAGTATCCGATGCTAAAGTTTGTATAATATTTTGAAAGTTTGTAAATAATGAGAGTCTAGAGAGATTTTTCGTACCTGAAAATTACTATTTATACTGGGAGTATGGGGGGACAGATCGTGCCTGCCTCGTGGAGCTCATGTCCTTTTTATTGTTCCTTTTGTCATAGTCATTTAATACGATGTGCCTCTAAAACGGCGTCATTAATGTGGCGTGTTGCTAGGATAGTGGAGCCATTAATGCAGCGTGGTTTTCCGATTTGCCTTATTCTGCTGGTGTCTTCGGTGGTTCGTCGATGTCACATTGTCAGAGGATCAAGGGTCCCCCTGCTTCCTGCTCTTTCATGTGGGCAGGTACTCGAGGGCTGGACGTTGTTCGAGATATTTCCAAGATGGCGAGTCCCATCCCCTCGGCAGCCTACTCCCATATGGGGTTTGCATCCAAGGAGTCTACTTGCGAGCCAGGCCGAGGAACCTATTTGTTCTAGGTTGGGTCTTATTTTTTTATTCTCTTAATTGCTCCTCACAACCCACTAAAATGGGGAAAAAAGTTTAAAACCCCTTACAATAGGGTGCGGCTACTATGCCGCCCCAACTTGACCGCTGGGCATATCGCCCAATGTAAAAAGTTTTTTTTTCACATTTTTTTTATCATATTTAAATACATTTAAAAAATATATATATACCAATACATTTAAAATCACTTCCTTAATCATTAAGTAAAAAAAAAATCAATTTTAACCAGCGGTCAAATGGAGGTGTCAAATTGGAAAGGCAAAGTAGACTTTCTCCTTACAATATGTATATGACTACGCCATGATAGTTTAGATATGATCACATGCAATCTTATTAATTATATATTATTGTATAATTTTTTTCTTGAAAGTATTGCATAGATATAATATTTGAATGATGTATATATATACACACATATAAACTATACTAGTTATGGTGCAATGTGCAAGGCACGTTTTTCTATTGAGAAAAATATTGTGAGAATATTATGTTTAAGCAATAAGTAATTATTATATGAATATGCATAATAATTACATTATATTTATGGAGTACTAAACAAAAGACTAATAATTCAAAATAGACTAATAGGAAGTGAAATTATAGTTTTTATCGTAAAAGTTGTGCATAGGATATAAAAGTTTTCTAGGACTATCGAAGTGGCCGGTTGTTGTCTAGTTTGGAGGATGCATTCATTCAAGAGATAAGTTGCTGTTTCTTCTATGGCATGAATGGAAACGGTGTTGAATTTTTTGTGACGTTGTTGTTTCTATTGATCCATGTCAGCAGTGAGTTGAATAATTCATTCTTTTTTAGAAATTTGATCTGCCATGTGTTTCAAATAAGGCAAATGCTCCTGTATGAAATGAATTTAGAGCATTTAATTTGCATCATCAATATATAAATAAAATAAGATAAGTATAAAAAATAGAAAAGAATGATTCATTCAAAAAATGATTATATAATTTGAAATATTTCTTATTCCATTCCTCACAAACAAAACAACACATATTTTCATAATAATAATAATAAAAATAGCTAGGATGTTCCTCTTGTCCCCAAAGAGAATGAGATAAAGTAAATAAAATTTGAATAAAATAATAGAAGATTATAAAAATGATTCCTAATTATTTTCATTTATTGGAGTCGATTATAAGAATAATAGATTAGTTCAAATAAGTTGTTTCATGATTTGTATTAAGAAAATTATAAATAAAATTTTAAACGATTTGAAGGGAATGAGTGAATGTTAAAAAGATAAACTAAGTCAGAAAGTAATAAAATAAAGGATAAAAACGTAATTTTCTAAATAGAAAAAATATAAGAGCAATATTACGTACAATCTCTAAATAAAGATTATATTGAAAGCCTAGTTAATTTTATCTTTAAATTTTTTTAAAATTACAATAATATCCTTATCAAAATGACACTTTTTTATATTTAATGAAGGCCTTGCATATGTAGTTCTCAAATAGGGACTGTAAATAGAATATCTCAAAATACAATGACAAGGATAAAAAGGAAAAAGTAAGAATAAAGAGGGACAAAATGGAAAAAAAATCTGGAGAAAAAGCAAGATCAAAGAACGACAAAATGGGAAAACAAAACTTGAAGAAAAATCACAGATTATGTACGTGTAGGCTCTTTTCAGTTTTTATATTATAGAAGATATAATTAGTTGCAAATTTCAAAACGTGCAGAGCATGCTCTATTAATTACCAAAAGGCTTGATATGGAAGTCAAATTGGTTTGGTTAAGATGACATAATTAAGTCAATTATCTTGATTATTGTGAACGTAATAGTTTTGATCTCCTTGAATAAACGAGCTAATTAATAACACGAAGATCAGTGGAGTTTATAGCTAGAAATTCGTACGTATTGATCAGTTCGGTTATGAATGTCAATTTTGGCCTTCATTCGAAAGTACTTGCAGCTAGGATGTGAATGACTCATGTGATCATGCATATTACCTACACAATTCTTTAATAGTATGGAGTTTCTACGTAATTCTTTAGAGTAATGTTATACACTACACTCTCATCTTATTTTAATCATATTAAGTTATACGTAGTATATTTATAATCATTTAATTGCATGGATCGCCGTAACGAAAAATATATACGGAGAAGTAGGAAGCATCCTAGAAGGAGCAGATCAACGACGATCGAGCAAAACTCCAAGCCCATGCAGTTAACTCTTTGGTTTTTCCCTCACTTTACTGTACGTTTCTCTAGTTGATCTTCAATCAAGATTCAAACACAACAAAAATATACGTACAGTAGTGATGAGCTTTTGAAGGAAACAAATGGCCGGCCGGGGGCAAAAAAAACCATAAACCCCACCTCGGTATCTCTTCCTTCGTGGGAGATAGTTTCCGAGCAAGTTCTCTTCCATTTTCTTTGCGCCTTGTTTTACTATATATATTTTTTTAAAACCTCATCATGTAATGTGCGTAGCTGGAGTGAGGTGCATGCCCTTAATTTGGTCATCAGCAGAGGGATCGATGGCGCCTATATTGCTAGAGATTCTTGACGGGCTGCGCCTTTGTGTTTCGACTCTTTGGGATCTTCAAGAAATGAGATTTTCAGCTATTTTTGATGATGTAAGTTCTGTGGCAATGGCCATTATCATGGCGGCTATATCTTGTTTCATTGCTACGAGGAGAAGATCGATGACTTAATTACATGCCTTTGTTAATTGATTTTTAGGCTTTAATTTGTATGCATTTTTGTCATCACTAATATTCATGGTTTTCTTTCGAGTCTGGTAGCTCTCCATGGAATGTTATGCTTCTTTGCGATTTCGTAGGGGCAAGAGATGGATAAAAAGTTAAGGTTTTGGCCAATATTTTGATGAAAATTGCCTTGCAGGTTTCAAGAAAGCCGTTGATCAGGTTCATTTCGTAGTTGATTTCCCGACAGTTTTGTACATCGTATTTTCTTCATTTACAAACCCACGAAAACACAATGCCAATCAGGCTAATTTCTTTATTTCCTATATCTCTGTGTGTGTGTGCGCGTGTTTAATTCAATGCCAATCAGTAGCTAGCTTTGAACTGGTGGATTAGCTACGTACCATGTTTTGCACACAAGGTGGTGAACCAGATAGACCAGGAAAAAGCATTAGGTGAAAATAACAAATATTATTGGAAATTATTCTTGTCATGAAACATTCTGATCTTGATAATAATCAAATCGATGATCAATAGGTGCATTCTGGTAATAATCATTAGGTTGGTTATACGTACTTTTATATATAGCGTGGGTAGCTGGGAGAGTCATTGATACTGGACTTGGGTTATGAAGAAATATTTGATCTTATTCGATCGTTCAAATAAATAAGATTTTTTTTTTTGATAAGTTCAAATAAATAAGATTTTTTTAGATTTTTGTAACCCCATGTAATTGGTTGTAACCACGATTTTCCTCCGTCTCAAACGAAGGCTATTAATAAAATTGAGGTACCCTTTTTTTTAAAAATAAAATTAAAAAAAAAAAAGATTTTTTGAATGTTAGTTTCTAGAAAGACTAATTTAAATGAGGTTGTAACTTTTTGGAATTAATTTAATTATTAATAAATATTATTTTGGGACCTTTTTGTACTTACATACATTAAAGATAAAAAGAATGGGTTGGGAGGGGCTAAGTTCTGTTATAAAGTAGTTAATACAACAAAATAATCTAAAAATACCAAACATTTATCGAGGTAATTCACACTCCAGTAGTAAACTAAGTCACCCAAAGGATCAAGATATATAATTCAACTGGAAATTGCCCCATTTTTTCCGGCCGCTGTTCGACCTTTGGGTGTGGGGTTTGCAGGGCTCCCCTGTCCCCCTAATTATGCCCCTGATTACTACCCCCACCTTAATTGAGATACCCCCTGCAATATCTATATTACCCCTTCATACATTCCATGTATAAAACAAACCTGAAAAATGTGGAGTACAGAACACCAGCGCAGCGCTGTAGAAGCACAATCGTATGCTGTCCAGCGTGCAAACTAAGAAGAAGCCAGGCACAGAGAGAGAGACAGAGAGACAAAGACAGAGAGACAGAGACAGAGAGGAGGAAGTTGTGTTGACACATATAATCCGAAGACCTTCGAGATTTACGGTAGATAACTGTTATAGATATAAAAAGATTATATAAAAATAAATTTACGAATTAACGTAATTTTATGTGATATGTTAGATCTATTTTATAATAAAAATAATTTTACAATATGATGTACTATATCAAACCATGTCAATTTGTGAATTTATTTTTGTGTAATTTGTTTGTGGTTAAAATATTTCACTTTATGTTAATATAAATTAATTATCGTTAATATATTCAGCCACTTTTTGATAATTCGAGACGTAATATATTCATTCTGATAGTTTTGGAGTAAATATAATACCTTAATAATTAATGGGTGGAAAAATGTATTTTTTCCATTTATTTTAGAAGGAAAGTTACACATGATGAAGTTCGTCGGTGACATTTCTCTTTTTTATTTGTGCGAGTGTGCGCATGCAAGCTTTGATATATGTATATGCTTGCGCCCTATGGGTGGATGAACAGTCACCCACCATTTCAGCGCTTAGTGCTGAGAAATTTTTTCATTTTTCTATCCCACTGGAAAGACAAAAACCGGAATAATTCAGGTATGGATTTGAACATCGATGGTTGTTTGCGGAATATCTTTTGTCATCCTAAAACTTAGAGTAGTGGAAGAGTTGGCCTCTGGGTGTTGCACAGTGACGCTGTAATCTCCATGAGATAGCAAAGCATCTACGAAACCTCTATCATCTGCTTTGATTTCCAAGATCTCAGACTCCCACTCGCCAAGCAGCTTATCCACAACATCTCCAGCTGGAGTGTTGTTGAAGTTTGTATCTGCAAGGGGCATATTCTTAAAACCGGCTAGTTCAGGGCCTGCAAACATGACAATCCCTTGAACAGCAGGATGTGAATAACCCTCCCTTAGTATTTTCTCCAAGTGCTGGGCCTGCCCATGCAGAAACGAGTGTTACGATTTTACAATTATATATGCCATAAAGAATCAAACACGTTGTTTTGAAACCAATTGTCAAAATCTTTAGTCGATTGCATGCTTTCGTTCGCTATGGAAAAGTTGCAGCTAGGTTTTTGGAAGTGTACCTGATCCGGGTCCTTGCCAACATCCACTTCGGTAAGCCATATGGGCAGTCCTGTTGAACCTAGAATGTCTAAAGAAGATCTCATGTAAGCGAGGTTTGGCTGGCCAGAACCAAAACGGCATTGCAAACCTATCCCTGCTGAGATGCCTTCATTCCCTGGATATTGTAGAATCTCTTGAAGTTTTTCCAGGTAGTTGGCTACGCTTGCTTTCTCATCCCTACAATATTCGATGGTATTATACTCGTTCATGAACATGATAGGGGTTGGGTCTAGTCGGTAAGCTTCGGAAAAATATTCTGCAGAAGCGTTTTGATCTCCAAGTTTATCCTCGAAGAAGCTGAAATGAAGATTCTCATTAACTACGTCCCAAGCAATTAGTTTTCCTCTGTATCTTGATACCACTGATTTTAGTCTTTTTTCGGCAGCTTTTCGTAAATCCTCAGGAGAAAGGGAGTTGACCCACTCAGGTTGGTACTTGGGGTCGTCCCAAAAGATGTTGTGACCTCTGATGGAAATGCCATTTCGTTTGGCAAATTTAACCATGGCATCTGAGACGGTATAGTTTTCATGGCCTTGCCTTTTCTCAGTGCTATACCACTTCATCTCATTGGTGAAAGTGGTAACTTTGAATCTCGATGCAAACCAGTTTTGATAATCGGTGCTTGTGAGGATATAGTGGTTCATGCCACACCCAAAAGGGAAGTCAGACTGCTCTTGCTTAATTGAGACTATAGCACCTCGGATTGCGGTTTTATTTGCATCAGTTACCTGGAACCTTACCTTGCTCTTGCGTATCTGCAAGATTCAGGTTGAACCAGAGCTTTAAACATGATAATGGAGTGTATGGAGCTAGTTTTGAAAATGTTACCTGTATTGCGCTGCTTCTTTGAGCAGGAGAAAATGTAAACTCTGATTTATCTCGTATGCAAACTTGACACGAGCTAGTATTTTATAAACAATTATATATATGGAACGGAACGTTATGTTCAATATATTATTAAATTACCAGTATTCTAAAATATAAGCATCTTTCTATGCCTTACCTTGTCGATTGTGTTGTCTTGGTGGGATTTCCATTGCGTTTTAGTAACTGTTGTAAGGATACACTGTCGACCCATATATCCACTTTGGTGTTCTCGCACTCCATTGAGGAAAAGGAAGACATATATACATATATTCAGTGCCAAAGAAACTAAACCTGACCTTGCTTGTTCGATCTTTTGCATCCAAAATAAAACTAAAAGAAAAACAGTACAGACAAAATAAAGAGAAGTAATTCACCCGGAAAAGAATCTCTACTGGGCTTGAGAAGTTTGCAACTATTCCACCTTTTAGGAGTGACCAGCACCCATGATCGGCTATGACACTACCACCACGTACAAGGTCACCATCAGTAGTTTTAAAGAAGACAGCAATAGTCTCTCTTCCTTCACTTAGCTGAACCCAGGCTGAAAAAAATCTCAACCTTCAGGGAACTAAAATCTTGTAAAGAGATAGAAAAATTACATAGATTTCCTTAAATAATTGCTCTTTCAATCTTTTTTATTATATATATAGTTACCAGAAAAACTATAGAGATTTCCTTCCTCAAGTGGAACCTTCTGAAACAAGCTGTCTAATTGGTTTGTTCTATTGTGTACCACGATGAACCTATTTCCTGCCTCCGAAATTCGTTCTTCAATATTTCCTTGTCCAATCGCTGTACTCCACCCGGCTTCTAAGCTATGGTTGAAATCTGGATTAACTATTATCCCTCCTCCGTATTGAGCTCTCTGGGGTTCTCCCAAGCACTGCTTAATATTCAACATTATTTTGGAAAATAAGTTATGAGTACTTAATCAGAAATGGTTTTTCTAATATATTTGGGTTTGACGAATGCTAGCTTGGAATGCGTGTGTGCATATGATATTCACACCAGACCACTAACTCCATTTTATATACTTCCAACGAGTCACGAGCTGTATCTGAACTTCTTGGGAAATTGAAGTGTTTACAGTATCTAATCAAGCACAAGTATTTTATGAAAACAAACACACATAATCAAGAATTTATCCGATTGTCTGTGAGTAGTACTACTGCAAATATCACGGCCGGGATTTCACGATTCTAACAGTAGTTTCTTAGAATCGTGGAAAAATTTTGGGAATGGTGCTTTGATTGCTATATCATTGAGAAAACATTTACTTGCCTCTGTTGTTGCGGTGTAATCATAGGTGAAAGCATTCATGCCATTCCCTGCATTAGTCCAATGAAAGGAAAATATTAGCCAGCATGCATTACGCTTAATTATATACGTATGTGTATAGATATAATTACTGATCTAGATATCTATCCTGATGAAAAAATGACGCATTTAGGAAAAATAATAATGATCTGAAGAGAGAGAGAGAGAGAGAGAGAGAGAGAGAGAGAGACCTGAAAACAGCAGAATGCATGAAAGCCATAAGATGCAAGTTTCTGTGAAAGTCTTCATCCTTCATGACAGAAACAATGGAACTTATTAATTACTTATAAAGACAAGACGGACGTACTGAATATATTATTGGACAAAAATTTCTGTTGCAGGGTAATTAGATTCATAATGTAATTTATCCTCTAACATGAAACTGTAAGGAAATATGGAAAAATATTAAAAACATTGTCAGACCAAAAGGCAAAAGGCGCTGTAATATCACATACTGACAACCTCACAAGTCACACCATTAATAAATTACTGTAAGTTTGTGGACTTCCATGTTGTCCCGTGAATCATCTTTCAGTACAGTTATAACTTATACAGATCAGGTGTTGAAAGTGCTGTATTTATAATAATAAAGCATGAAAATGTAGTTGTTTTGCTCAACGTTTTCCTCTTGTTCTAATTCGTCCGTAGTATTATGCATTACAGAGTTTTGCGAGGATAAAATGAGGACTTGAAATCAATTGACAACAATGGCCGACCGCATGCATTGAACCACAAACGAAGTGGGAAAATCATGTAGGAGACCGCAATAAGCATAATGGGTCTGAAGATGAAGTATTACAGCCCTTTGTGTGTGTCTTAAACGGCTCTCTCTCCAATTCCGATATCGTGGATTTTTGTGGTCTGAAGATTCGTTAATTCTCAGCGTATCAACAAGGATATAATATGGTTAGGTATTGAACTTCTAGGATGATCTTGCGACCCTCTAGTGCACCACCACTAGTACTCTTTTTTCTTTTTTTTTTTTCCCAGTTTCATGTTTGAGAAAATATACTTTCAATCGTGAATTATGTAACCGCCGCGTAATCGCTTTGAAAAAAATGAATAAAACATGGGACCCACATGAAAAAAATTAATTTTTTAATAGTGGACCCCACTCTTTTTCAAAGCGATTACGCGACGATTTCACACTTTACGATTGCATGTAGAATTACTCTTCATGTTTACCCTCTAGTGCACACGCACGTTGTCAACGATTCATAAAGAACATCAGTTTTTTTAAAATCAAGTGCAATTTGATAACTTGTTATGTGATATCAAGGGGAAAGTTTCCGAAATAATTCCCAACACCCAAAAAATAAAAAAGAAGAGAAGACAAGCAGTACATACACATTGTGGAAACTTGGAGCTGTGATCGTTGCTTGGGTTTATACAGATTCAAGCTGATCTGAACCAAGGAGTACTCTGTCAATGTCAGCTCGTTATACCTCTCTGTTTTGGAGCTAAATACGATTTCTCTAGCTGTTGGGTGAGTTTATAAGAAGCTACCACGAGTAGATTCAAAATGATGATATTTACTGAAATTACGAAGTTTCCTTGGACAATGCTGTTTATCTCCTCCCCAATAACTAGGGCCACTCAAGATGAGTGATAAACAATGTACGCAAGGCACGCAAACTACATTTTCATGCTCCTGTTGTTGTTAACCACATTATTAAAAACTCCTCCTAGCTAGCTGCTAATTAATTGACAAAAACATAGTATAAGGGAAAATTTGCCCTGCCAAAGCATCATGTATATATAATATACGCAAATCATAGTTCGGATGGAGTTAACTATTGGAAGTAAAGGAGTGTTAAATTTTCGACTCAAAAGTAAAAAGATCTGGAACAGGGAATTAAAAACCACAAACTTCCTTCGGTAGAAATGCCTCATTATGCTTAAACGATTGAAGCAAGTAATTTTAACATAAGCCAGTCTTTCAACTGGAAATTGGTGAGGTAGGAGCTAAATTCACAAGCCGAAAACAAAACACAAACATCCAGGTACAGTCAACGTACAAAGGAGAAAAATAATGAGGGTGGCATTGATTAATCGATCAATTAATCAATACACCAACGGATGCTATTCAAACAACTCTGTACAGTTGTTTGCAAACAAATACTTGAAAGCCAAGGAGAGCCACCATCTTTTTATGCCTGTAGGTACCCCTTCCCTTCGAGGTAAGAAACCACTACTTCAGCCATTTCACTTGGGCAAGCACCATATCCTCTTTTGTGCTGTAATACAACCTGAGTAATACAAATGTCCGCTTTAAATGTTATATAAATCAAACGACAACAAAAACTGAAGATAGAAAGCCAAAACATTAGAAATGGCAGTACTACTTTAGGAAAGTATAACAAATGCTTATTAATGTTGCAGTTATTATGTCATTTTAGTAATACAGCTAAACAAGCAGCAGTGCCTGTAGTCGCGCACACAACCAAACTAAAGTATCCTGGCACAAATTTTGTTTCACTTGAGCATACATACCTAAAGACAAATCATGAAAATACACCTGACAAAGAGTACTGATGGGAGTCTCTTCAAGGGACTAATTCTAAAAAGGTCTCAATCATGTTACTGGTTTTAGTTATTCAACCACTTCAAAAGGCTAAAGTATATATTTCCTAGAAGGAGCTGCATGCAAGCACAATCAATTCTATTTGAGTTTAGAAACAGCACTAGAACTCGTTCTTCCTCTAAGAAGCTTCAAAATTCAGAGACAGTACACCCTATCCTGTGAAAAATGACTCTCTTCATATTTAAGCGTATCATATGTGTTTGCTTTGGAGATATAGAGAATGCTCGATGGGATAGATAAAAGGCTCTTTCTTTCATACTTCATTTCTTTGGGCTTCAGCTATTTTCCTTGATGGGGGGCTAATTTTCATGATTTTCTTGTTGCTCCTTCTGTTCCTAGCTTGTGATGAGGTGTTTTCTCTTGTATACTGCATGTATACTTGGACTATGCCTAATTACGTGGTTTAATAAATTTCCTTTTTACTTATCAAAAGAAAAATATATGCATTCTGCTTTTCTAAAAGAAAAAAGGACGTACCTCGCAATTTAATGGTGGTTCATATGGATCATCAATCCCAGTAAAGCCTGCAAATTTTCAGAGTGATATTAGAATGACAGACTAAAACTGGACGGCAAGCTATGGTCTTTTTTAACAAACCCGTACATCTTCTGGTAGGTTATATTATAACATCAAATGCATAGTTGCACAAGTACATTATTTTCACAGCAAGCCACTTTGAAGCATAGGTGAGATATATTACTCCACTTTGAGCATGCTGTGCAAGGCTATTCCATAATTAGATCAGAAAATACTCGGAAAAGTTATAATTAAGCAAAAGTAGCTCAATCTTGATAAGCTAAAAATTAAAATTTGATAAATGAAATATGGCAGCATTAGGCATGCCGTCAAAACTCAGAAGATGGTAATTGATCAAAGTTAGAATATTATTTTACAGTTACCTTTGATCTTTCCTGCACGTGCGAGCTTATATAGGCCTTTTGGGTCTCTTGCTTCACAAACATGGAGAGGCACATCCATAAAAACCTGTATTTTTTTTTTTTTTGTTAAAGAAGAAATTCTATTAATGAGCATAGGCATAGCCCAAGTAAACAGGACATATACAAGAGCAACACCAATACGAAAAACCTGTTATATTCAGCATTCTAAAGTGTGATTAAGAACTGAAGCATCCTTTCCCATTTTGATTTTGTAATAATTTTCCACAGAATTACCGGAATAACTTCCAGTTCATCAAAAGCACTCATAAACTCAGGAAGAACCAACCTCAATAAAATCCCCATCAGGTAATAGAGCGCGGCACATATCTCGATCTCTTCTGTAGGGAGAAATCAAACTAGCAATGCATATAACTCCAGAATCTGCAAACAGCTTTGCTACCTCTCCTGAAAGACAGAAAGCGAAAAGAAGAAATTAATCTATAAAATTCATAATCCAACACCGGAAAGGCACCATTTGCCTCGTCAACATAAACAATTATGGCTGCAATAACTTAGTAGTAAGACAAAGAAGTCTTTTGAGAGGGGCCGCTGGAGCAAAACTTACCAATCCTCCTGATGTTCTCTGCACGGTCTTCTGCTTTAAAAGTTAGGTCACGATTCAGGCCATGCCTCACATTGTCCCCATCAAGAATATAAGACAGCTTACCCCTTTGATACAAACGCTGACTCAAAGCACACGCTACAGTGCTCTTCCCTGCAAGATAAAGGTCAACAGATTTAGAAAAGGGCCTCATACAGTGCATACTTTCAACATAACATAGTAAAGTGCCTCAAAGAGTCAAACTTGAGAAAACCATCCTTCTGGACGAGATATTTGGCTCATAGAAATAACGCAACCTCCTCTGTTGCCTACCTCATTCAAGAAAATCAACCCTTGAGGACAGAGTTACATAAAAAAATTTGTGCAGTTGGTTTTAAGATGCTTGTGCAAGGCAATTCCAAAATACAATGACACTGAATCCTAACTTATTGAAGAATATGATCTGATAACAAGTCCAAAAGGGAAATAATTTAACCGCAACTAACAGTTATCCACAAAAAGGATCTTACACAAGGGCAATCTGATATCAAAAGTTTGGCCATATGCAACCACATTTCATCACAAGATGAATGAAATTTAATTTGAGACGTAAAATTCTCATCTAATCTCATTTTATCCCATCTCATCTTATTTCCAAACATAATTCAAATACAAAATTTTCAAACTAATCATTACAACTTTTTCAAATTTTCAAATAAAAACAATTCCAACTTTTTCAAATTCCAAACAAAAATATTATTATAAAACTATATTCTTATAATATTTTAACTTTATAATATTTTTTATTCAACTTTTTCTCTCTCCTTTCCCAAAACTCAAAAATTACTCAACTCAAACTATCTTACAACTATTCACAAACTATCTTACTACTATTTACAAAATTATCATCTCATCTCATTCCCCAAATCTGCCCTTTAAGAATCTCGAATAATGGAAAATGCAGAAGCAAGTACTGTTATCTGAAAATAGGGAATGGCTACTGTTGAGAGGTGGTTTGAATCTTGTTGAAGAAGCGCCTCTAAGGATTGGTCGCTCGAGCGATGTCTCTGCCACTCGAGCGAAGACTCACCTAGTGAGTTCGCTCATCTGTTGCTCGACAATGAGCTCGAGCAAAGACGCTTCCAAAGAGTTCGCTCGACACCCACTCGACAGCTCAAGCGAGATGACTTCTAGAGAGCTCAGCTGACACCTGCTCGACACTTAGCTCGAGCGGGATGGCTTCCAGAGAGTTCACTCGACACCCAGCTCGACACTCAGCTCGAGCGGGATGGCAATCCTAACGCTCGCTCGACACTTCGTTCAAGCGAATGTTCATAAAACAGGGCCCGCACCGCTACAGTATAAATATGAATGTTTCAACATTCATTTCATACTTTTGAACCATTTAAGGCTGCAAATTTTGTAGGTGAAAAGTGAGGTCCTCTTTGTGATATTCCCATGTATGTTTTGACACCTTTGAAGAGGATTTTGTAATCAATACTTTGTACTCCATCTTTTGTTGATAGTGAAATCATTGAAACCGACCCACCAGTGGACACGTAAGCTCACATTGAGCTAAACCACTTCAATGTTGGTGTTCTTTGTGTGCATGTTGTTTCTTTTGCTTGCTTCCGCTATTATTTACTTCAACTTAGCCTTTGTTACATTTGGTCTATTCCCAACAGCTACAATCATCAGCACCCTATATTTTTATAACTTGGTAAGTTGGCTGAAACATTGAATGAATTCAAACAACTTTTATCAGAAACATGATATCCAACATTAATCAACGAAGATAATAGCATCAAACCTGAACCACTGAGACCCGTGATCCATATAACGCATCCTTTCTGGTTGAGTAAGTTCTGCCTGTCAACTTTTCCAACTGAACAATCATGCCATTTAATGTTTCTCGAATTACCAACAGTGGATAACCGGCTGGGGATTTTCCCTGATTAGAAAACATACAAGAAACCTGGATGATACGATCCAAAACTAACTGTTCTGTACGTGGGCACTTTGAACTTCAGTTTACAGAGAGAAAAAAAAAACGATATTTTCCTTGCCGTTCTTTAATTTTTTTCACTTTCTCAACAATCAAACAGATCATAAAAGCAACCCATACAACCAACTGATAGAATCTAATTGAAAGCAAAAACCAAAAGCGCAGAGCTTCGAAAATACCAGAATTAGAAGCGTGCCTATTCGTCGACTTGTCATTCAGATCTTCCACCTTCCCGTTCACAGCTACCCTCCTCGACCCATCCAGCGCCTTGATTCGCAAAGAGCCCCTCGATTTCAAAGTAATGGCGGAACCGCCGTTGGGTAGTCTAGAGAATACGAATCCTAGCTTCAGCGACGACGAGGATTCGAACCCTGTCGACCATACAAGCCATGGCGGTGGTTTCCCTCCAACAGCAGTCATGTCATCCGACCAAAATACAATCTAATTATTTAAAAAAAAAAAAAAAACTAAAATTTTACAAAGAAGAAAAAAACATAATATTCTTTTTACATAAACAATTTCCGAAACTAATTTTGGAAAGATTGGGTGGTTTGAGCCTTGATAGAGGTGGTATGACATGGGAATTTGCAATGGTGGTGAGGATTTTTAGGCTGGTCGTTAAATTCAATTTAGGGATCGTAAAAATGTAACGGTTGGTTTTAAAGCTGGGCGAACGAGTGTACGTAAAGGTAATTTTCTGAAAGTAGAGAAAAAGTTGAAAGTGACGTCGCTTTGGATTTACGGTGAATAATAAACCATGTGGGGGTCGTTGTTGCTCACCGGGCCCATCACTCACTTGTACTAATGTCTCGTTTCTATTTTCCAGTTCCTCGTTTAAGACATCATTGAATTCTTGTGCATGCATAGAATGCATATTCAGTAGTCACGTGATCCATCCGTAATAGCACTCACATTGGATTAGTTAAATTAAAATATATTTTTTATGAATGCAAGATGAATTTAGCATTTAACTATTACATTCACATAAATTTCTACATTAAAATAGTCATTTTTTTATTATATGACAATAAAATAATATAAGATGAATTTAATTTTGACTATTCACATCAAATCTCTAAATTAGATTATCCATTTATTTATTATATAGTAATGAGTAATTAATAATTTTGAAAATTTTTTAATTTTTTTAATTATGAATTTATTTTATTTTATCATATTTTACTATTTATAATATTATATATTAATTAGTAATTATATTTTAATTATATTTTTTCAATTGTCATTTAAAATGGAGAGAGAAATAATTAATATTAAAAGGAAAGAGAAAGAAATAATATAAAATAGATTTGATGAATGAATAGTATGTTCCAAATTTAGAAATTAATTTAGATTTTATTGTAGCTATATTAATATAGTTAATTCAATGTGAGAGATTTTATGATCTAATAGTTAAATTCTCATTGAATTTAACTTTTAATTAATCCAAATGCCAGAAGAAGCACAAAAAACAATGTTGTCTCTGCAGGGGCCAGGAAGGAGTCGAAGGACCATGTGATGGACGTCCCTTCCTCACTTGGAGGACCAGTTGAACACAGACCCATCCTGACTCTCCCTTTGCCAAAGATCTCAAGGGGGTGCCAGTCAGCATCTGTTTATCTCATCTGATCAAGCCCTCCAATCAAGGAAGTGGCAATCAGCGTCAGTATCACAATCTCCATCCACGGAGATTGATTCGTTTGGATTGAAAAGTGATTTCAATTCATTTCATTTTATTATTATAATTTTTTTAAATTTTTACATAATATATAATAAATAATTTAATTTTTTTAAATCTTAAAATAATAATAATATTAAAAAATAATATTTTAATAATATTTTTTTCAACTCATCTAAAACCATCTCATTTTATCTCATGTTAACTCACTATCCAAACGGCATATGCAAAATTATTAGTATTAGCATTAGTTTCTCTATATACATATGCAAAATCATATCTTTTGGAGGTTGATTTTGTATATCAAGAAAAATTTTCTCATTTGATTATACATCTTTGAGCCAAATAATAATAATTTTTTATTATTTTATTATTATTATTTATTTATTTTCTAAAATTATTTTTTTATATATATTTTACAATTAGCACCCACTACATACATTTGACATTAATGATACAGATATAATAATAAAAAATATATAATTTTTTTATATTATATTAAAAATATAATTAAATGATATTTTATTAAGGTAAAGATTAAGGTTTTCTTGTGTTGTTGGAGGAAGAAGAAGAGGAAATAGTTGTGAGAGAGAGGGAGGAGAGAAAAAAAATTAATAAAATAATATTTGAAGAGTGAATAGTGCACCTTAAAAAATGTTGAAATATTGTTTATAGCTATGTAAAATTATAGAGATGCATAATTCAATGCATTCAAATTAAGGGTGATATTATGCAAATTGCATATGCAGATATCAATGCCAATGCTATTGATTTGATCGATGAATATAGATATTTTTGCCTATTTAGTTTTATTAACGTAGTGTGTGCTTAGAAAAAAATTAACAAAGATGAATTTATATTTATTTAGATAACAAGAGGAAAGGAGAGCCAGCATGCTTAAACTTTGAGGAGCAAAGTTGTTTGCTCGAATGTATGATCTGTTGATACAACCTTGAAGCTTTGATCCAAGAAGGGACTTGTCATGGTGGGGTGACTGATTTTCACCTCGTAATCTCCATGAAATAAAGAGGCCTCAAAGAATCCATCAGTATCAGTTGTGCCTTCTGATGCCTTAGAACCCCATTCCTGCCTCAGCTTGTCTACAACATTCCCTGTGGCCAAGTTATTGAAATTGTCATCTGTCAAGCACATTCGATAACAACCTCCTGGCGCCCATGCCGACCACAATACGATTCCACTGACCTTCGGGTGGGCGTGTAACTCCCTTAGAATTTGCTCCAAGTACTCTGCCTGTGCCTGCACACATGGTCCAAGAACAAGAACGGTGCTTAATCCCATTCGATCTGAGTGCAGAACTGAACAAAACAGATTCATTTCTTATAGGACTATCAATGATGTTTAAAAGACAAATGTTTGAACTTCTTACCTGTTCACCAAAGTTGTTTGCAACATCCAGTTCTGTGATCCAAATGGGCAGCGAGGCGGAAGCAAGACTATCAATGGAAGCTCTAATGTAAGGAAGGTCTGGAGGATTGCTGAAATGACCCTGGAGCCCGATCCCTAGTGTCAAATTGTTGTTTCCGGGAAAAGCTCGAATCTCTCTCAGCTTCCGAAGGTAGTTATCTGGCTTCGATAAGCCATCGCGATTGTCTTCTATGGTATTATACTCATTGAGAAACAAGGTGGTTGCTGCATCGATCCTATGAGCAAGGTTGTAAAAGCTTGCCGACGCACTTTGCCCAAGCTTACTTTCAAAGAATGAGCTGTGCAAATTTTCATTAACAACATCCCATGCAATAAGCTGTCCTTTGTACTTTGACATGATGGAATTAATTCTCTTGTCAACGGCTTTAGCAAGATCTCTTGGCGAAAGTGAAGCAACCCAACCTTGTACGTAGTGGGGATCTTCCCACAAGACTGTGTGGCCACGCACAGCAATATTGTGTTGTTTGGCAAACTGAAGCAAGGCATCGGCGTCCTTGTAGTTCTCCTGGCCAGGGACCGGTTCATTGGTGTACCACTTCATTTCATTCTCAAAACTTGTGACCGTGAACCTTGAGGTGAACCAGTTTTGGTAGGCAGTATTCGTGAGAATGTTCTTATTTACTGCAGAGCCAAATGGGAAACTTAGTTTCTTCTGTAGGATTGAGATTGACGCGTTGGATATGGGGCTGCCTTGCTCATCAACAGCCTGGATTCTCACATTTGTCTTACGCGTCTGCCAAAATTGAAGTTCTTTATAAGTGACATCCCCATGTATTCTGGTAATTTTCTTCTGTATATATAATGATCAGGTTGAACATGTTACATATTTTTACCTTCTCGATGCTTTGATCTTGATGGGACCTCCACTGGTCTTGGGTGAAGGGTTGTAATGAGATGCTATCTGCCCATATCTCAACCGACGTGTTCTTACTCTAAAGATCATATGAGTAAATGTTATAAAAATGAATTAGTGGGCCCAGAAAGAGTTACAGACGGCAGAGTACTGTCAGAAACTAATATAAACAAAATTCTCTCTTAGAAAAACTAGTTTTGGTAAAAGGAACCTGCACATATGTGTTTTTATATAGAATATACCTCAAAATAGAGCTCAGCTAGGCCTGATGCATTTACATTGAGGCCACCCTTAAGCATGGACCAGCATTTTGACTTGGCAGTGACGGCACCGGCATGTTTGAGCCCAGCAGTTGTTTTAAAAACAGCTACCACTGGCGCATTCCCATCACTCACTTGTATCCAAGCTGCAGTAACACAACGCTGATTAGTGAAATCGCACAAAACTGATTAATGTGGAAAACTTATTATTAATGGAAGTTATTATATTGATGGTAATCACATTCATTCAGCTTTCATTACGATTAATACAAACAAAAATGTCCCAAGTACCAGAGAATGTGTAGAGCTTGTCCTTCTGCAAATAAACCTTCTGAGAGATGCTATCATTTGGCTGGTTCCTGCTGTGAGCCACTATGAATTTGTTGCCTCGGCCTGACAGTACTACTCTATGTTCTATTTCTGCGTTCCCAAATGTAGACCATCCTCTCAATCCGTGACTCAACTCAGGGTTTATGATAATTCCTCCACCATACTGAGGTTTGTGGGGATTTGCCAAACACTAAGGCGTAATCAATAAAGTAGAATTCCTTTTTAGATTTTTTTGTACAATATCAATATCTACGCCTAGCTACCTACAAATACTCATAAATCAACGTAAACAAACTGGGAAAATAGAAGGAATTCCAATAAATCTTGCCTCAACACTCGCTGTATAATCATATGTTAAAGCATTAGCTTCAAATCCTGCCAAAAAAAAAAAAAAGATTTTTATTTTTATAATTTGGTTAAGATACTGAACACAAAATCCTGATTTATGAAACAATGGGATACTAGATATTGTAAATATATATATATATATATATATATATAATTTCGTTTACATGATTAAAATGTGATAAATCAAAAGAAAAAGGTCAAGATAAGAAACAACGTGAGAAATGGTGTCTAGCCTTTGCAACAAAGGATTATGCATCCATGTATGCAGAAACAGTACGTAAAGCTTGAACAAAGCAGATTAAATTCTTTGGTCCATTTCTCTTCCTCTTCCTTTCCTCTAGTTA